>CM056206.1:51552150-52017150 GCA_029692085.1 Gymnothorax javanicus
GACAATTTTATTTTGCTTTGTTCAGGTCACAAATTAGTTGTATGGTACATTATGTAATTTACTAGATGTAGAGAAAAGCAGTTAACTGACCCATATAGTAATGACTTCCCTCGCTCTCTGAATTTAAGGCCAGGTCTTTCAGGTCTTCGAGGTTCTTTGAGGTCTTTCAGGCCTTCTAGATCTTCCTTTTCCATTCCCTGATTGTTGATGGAGTGTGATATTCTGCAAGATCATCTTCAGTGCAGCTGGTTTTCGTCAGAGAAAAGGTGCCGTTGGTCCTGAAGTGGCGAGCCAAGCCCGCGAGTCGAATTGGAATCTAAGGAGAGATATTTGAATTACTGAAGTTCATCGAAAGGTGGCAGTTCAATCCCATTAACTCACCACATAAGGAGCATTGACTGAGGAAAAGACACTATCACACCACGTTCCACAGTCTGCAGGAAACCGCACAGTCTGATGTTGAACTGACATAGCTATGTCTGGATTTGAGCAGTAACTCATTGAACTGACCTCTTTGAACATTGCATTGTTAACGCGGTATCAGTTTTGGAATTGAAGATACGGTTATGAAATGTGTAAAATTTTTTTTTTTTTTTTTGATGTGAAACAACTTTATTCATTTTTTCTGTGTATATATGTTTGCTGGTTGGTACTGGTTGGTTTACTGGTGCTAGGGAGAGAATCTAAAATCAAAGGAGCCACCTGTTCAATTAAAGGCACTACAAAATAGGACTCTAAAGCCAACCCAACAAAAAAGACATAACAGGAAACAACAATGTAATTAAAGCTGCAAGCAGCGTTGAAAGGGCCCTCGCACCCCTCAAGCACGTTGGGGTGGTGGCGAGATGTTGATGGGTGCAGGTGTCCATTCACAGCCATTGGACACTGCTGGACTGTGTACAATGCGTTTTCCTGAAGGGAGTGCGAACACCACTCCTGAAAATTTGGAAAAAACGCAGGAAATAGCTCGTAGCTCATTTCCTGTTTGGCCAAAAAATTTCTAATAAATTAACATATCCTTGCATGAGAAATTCAACGATCACACCAAATTTCATGAACATTCAAGCACATTTATCTGAACATGGCTGTGGCTAGAGGGCGCTGTGGAGCCACCTGGCCACACCCGATCGAATATCAGCATATATTTTTATTTGGAAGGAGACCGTTATCAAGCCTGTAAAGTTTTGGGCAAATCCCACAAAGTACGTGTGAGTTAAATCAACTTTCTGTTTAATGGCGAAACATCAAAATTCGCCGCGACACCATGGATACATCGTTTGATATATCCGAAAAACCTTCGCAATTTAAGATCAGACAGGTCTTGCAATGTCACTTGCCAAATTTTTAGTTGATCGGATAAAATCTCTTGGAGGAGTTCGTTACAGTACCACACCTGTGACTGACGAAAAATTTTTAAAAGTTGAAATTTCAATTCAAAATGGCGGACTTCCTGTTGAGTCTAGGTCATGGCACCAGGAGACTTTTTTTTAGGTCTCAGCATAAATCACATGTCCAACGAATTTCATACATGTAGATTTACCGAGCTGCGAGGGCTGCTTCATTGAAATATTCCAGGGGGCGCTATAATGCCATTTTGCCACGCCTTTCTGTAAGTTTTTTTATCATAATAATACGCATGATTAGCTTTATACGTGTACAAAATTTTGTGAGTTTTCAAGCATGTTGAGACCCTCAAAACAACAATTCTTTTAAAAATCTGATTGGGGGCGCTGTAGAGCCATTATGACACATTTAGTGCCAATTGATATATGAAATTGATAACGATAAGACAATTATACTTTTTGCAACGTTTTGCAAGTTTTCGAGTATTCTAAGGCCTTTAAACGTGTGTTCGTAAAATTTGAAAAAAGCAGGAAATGGCTCATAGCTCACTTCCTGTTTGGCCAAAAATTTCTAAAAAATCATAACCCGGCATCACAAATGCAATAATCCCACCAAATTTCATTAACATTCAAGCACTTTTATCTTAACATGGCCATGTCTAGAGGGCGCTGTGGAGCCACCTGACCACTCCCAATCTAATATCAGCATATATTTATACTTGAAAGGAGACTGTTATCAAGCCTGTAAAGTTTCGGGCAAATCTCACAAAGTATGTGTGAGTAAAACCAACTTCCTGTTTCATGGCAGAACATCGAAATTGGCCGCGACGCCACGGATACATCGTTCGATGAATCCGAAAAAGCTTCACAATTTAACATCGGCAAGGTCTTTAGATGTCATACTCCAAATTTTAATTTGATCGGATAAAATCTCTAGGAGGAGTTCGTTAAAAATACGACGCCTGTGAATGGTGAAAAAATCAAAAAATTTGTGATTTCAATTAAAAATGGCGGACTTCCTGTTCAGTCTAGGTCATGGCACCAAGAGACTTTTTTTTAGGTCTCGGCATAATCCACATGGGCACCGAATTTCGTACATGTACGTTAAACAGGCTGCGAGGGCTGCTTCATTGAAATTTTCTAGGGGGCGCTTTAATGCCATTTTGCCACGCCCATCTGGAAACCCTATATCATAGTATAACCTCTCACCGGCTCAATAAGTTTGCGAAATTTCGTGAGTTTTCGAGCATGCTGAGGCCCTCAAAAATGCAATTATGTATTAGGGGGCGCTATTGAGCCACCATGTCAAACCCAGCGACATTTGGGATTTCAAATCGAAAAGCTTGATACTTTCAACCTCTCAGCAAAGTTTGGCGAGTTTTCGAGTATGCTAAGACCCTCAAAAATGTCTTTGTAAATTCTGAAAAAACGCAGGAAATGGCTCATAACTCACTTCCTGTTTGGCAAAAAAATTTCAAAAAAATTGACAAGAAACTCCATAATGACTACTATGGCCATATCGAATTTCGTGAGAATCCGAGCAATTGCGTTCCAAAATGGCCGCGTGTTTGGTGGCGCTATAGAGCCACCGGGACATGTCCAAGCACAAAAATAACAATACTTTGTAATTTTCATCACGACTGACGTCTCTGCAAATTTTTGTGAGTTTTCGTGCATGGCAAAGCCCTCAAAAACGCGTTCTCGGAGCAGAATAATAATAATAAGAAGAAGAAGAAGAAGAATAATAAAAATCCCATCAAAAACAATAGGTTCCTCGCACCTTCGGTGCCTGGACCCGTTCCGGGCCCTGGCACCGGTCGGTGCTCGGGCCCTAATGAGTGCCTAACTAATAGTAAATAACTAAAATATTACTTCAATCTAAAATAGGAAATACTCATAAACCAAGCATTTACTTGACAGGTGGATCTCAAAATAATCCTAAAAAGGGAAAGACAACACAGGAGTGAGAGGGTATTTCATTTGTTGTTTATTTGATGTTTCCTATGCTGAATATTGCTCTGATAAGAAATGCACATTCATTGAAGAAAGAGAGGAGGACCTAAGAGAAAAGAAAATAAATGTTACATTTTCTTGTTCAATTTCAACCCTTGGGTCGGTGTCTTGTTTCACCCTAGCTGCCGATACCCACTTCTCCCAGCGGCCTAGAGCTTCTGAGTCACTGGTCCACCTTTAGAGTTCGTTCTTCTTTCATTTTGGTGTAGAAACTAGCTAACACATACTTCTGAATGCTACACATGGGTGCAACTTTATGTCCCGAAGGGGGCGCTGGGACAAAATGGCACCTACTCCGACTTCTGATGCATCCACCTCCACAACAAAGAGGAGGGAGGGGTTGGGCAAAACGAGAATGGGTTCTGAGCTAAATCGTTTCTTTAACTCCTGGAAAGCAGCCTCAGCTGCTGGAGACCAAGCAAAGGATGAGGAGGTATTCTTCTTAGTGAGCGCGATAATGGGGGCAGCTTCCACACTAAAATTATGGATAAACCTCCTATAAAAATTAGCAAACCCCAAAAAACCGTTGCACCTCCTTGACATTTTGAGGGGCAGGCCAATCCCTGACCGCTGCCACCTTGTCGGGATCCATGCGGACCGACCCTTTCGAAACAATGAAGCCAAGAAACGAAACTGTCTTGGCATGAAAAATGCATTTCTCAGCCTTGACAAAAAGCTTGGCTTTGAGGAAGGCCTCAAGCACTTGTCTGATGTGTTGTTTATGCTCCAAGAGAGTTGAAGAGAAAATCAGAATATCGTCAAGGTAGACAAAGACGAATCTCTCCAACATCTCTCGGAGGACGTCATTAACGAGTGCCTGGAACACAGAGGGGGCGTTAACCAATCTGAATGGCATGACCAAATATTCGTAGTACCCGTCATTTGTATTAAATGCCGTTTTCCACTCGTCCCCCTCCCAGATCCGAACCAAGTTATAAGCATTCCGGAGGTCTAGCTTAGTAAAAAACGACGCCTCCTGCAGCCGTTCAAACGCGGAGTTCATCAACGGAAGTGGGTATCGGTTTTTTATAGTGATATTATTCAAGCCCCTGTAATCAATACAGGGTCTCAGGCCGCCATATTTTTTGCCCACAAAAAAGAACCCCGTTCTGGCAGGAGACGTGGAAGGCCGAATAAATCCATTAGCCAGAGCCTCCTGAATATATTTTCACATGGCCTTTCCCTTAGGCCCTGACAGCGAGTATAATGAACCCCTGGGGGGAGTGGTACTTGGGTGGAGATTGATCTCGCAATCGAATGTGCGATGAGGAGGTAAAATCGAGGCCCATTTCCTGCTAAAAACCTCTGTGAGATCAGCATAATCGTCAGGAACATTAGGAGGCAAACAAAAGTTCAGAGCAGCCCCCAAATTCTCACCCTGTTCGGAACCTGCCCTCTCTATGTCAGATTCCGAGTCAGAGAAATCCTCCGAATAGCAGTCCTCCTCTGGCTGCTGTCAGTCAAATTGAGGATCCCACTCCAACCCCTCCTCTGCCCCTTTCTGTAGATTAGGAGGGTTGCGTGAGACAAACTCCTCAGAATCACTCCAGGCGTCAGCCTCCCCCATAGGTTGATGCCCGGGATGACACGCCAAACTCTCCCTATGGTGGGACCTACAATCAGTTCCCGTAGCCAAGAGTGTCCTAAAACGACAGGGAAAACAGGAGAACTCATAATAAAAAACCGGACCTCCTCAGAATAGCCACCAAAAGAGATGAACATAGTCAATGATTCAGAAACTTTGGTTATAAATCCAGTTCCCAGTGGGCGACCGTCCAAAGATCTAACAGAGCGTGAATGTAAAAGAGGGCGGATGGGAATGGAATGTCTCCTAGCCCACTCTGCATCCACAAAACAATCCACAGCGCCAGAGTCCACAAAAGCTTTGATAAATATTCTCTGTCTCCCCACAGTCTATTCTACAGGGATTAAAGTTCAGAAGAAAAATTGGGTCTGTCCCTCTAGCGCCCCCCATACCGCTAGAGGGACTTCCCATTTCCCTGAAGCTCAGGGCAGCGTGGACGGATATGTCCCGGTTTGTTACAATTATAGCAGATTATACGTCTGCGAACGGGCTTACGAGCCCGGCTCTCATATGAGCCACCAACCTGCATAGGCTCACCAGGAGTGGAAATTTCAGTGGGCGGAATGGGAGCTGTATGCATGCTGCTAGGAGCATTAGCCCCGTTGCCAACAAGAGCCAATGCAGTATGTTTCTCCCTGTTACGTTCGCGGATGCAATTATCAATTCGCATCACAGTGCGAACCAACAAATCCAGAAACAAACAAGGCTCCAATGTAGCCATAGCGTCCTTAACCTCCTCAGCCAAAGCGTGAACAAACTCTGTCATAAGAGGCTGTTGTAGGAATTTTGATTTTATATTCCTGGTGTTACCTTCTCAAGAAGAACTCAGACGGAGACAAAGGAGTTAATATCCAAGCCAAGGTCAGTTTACTTTTCTGCAGAAAAGGATCCCTGCCACATGCGAGAACTCTCGTTACAGGCAAGAGCAAGGATAAAGAAAATTCTTTCTTGTTGGTGTATAAGTAAGAGTACATTTTGACATTCTCCTCCCCCCGAACTGATTTACACATCACGATGTTAACTGGAATGTTCTTGCAGACGCACGCAGCCCACGTCAAGCCGTCCCTGAGGTATGTGCATACATCTCAGAGAAGACAGGTGTTTTCTTCTTATCATCTCCTGGGCTCATCTTTTTGGTGTCCCAGGCTCTCCTTGTAGTCCTTTTCCTGAGAACACATAAACTTAAGAGAGAAAGAGAACATCCTGACCTCGTTAGGGTCTGTCAGGTTCTAGATAAACCATATGCAATGACGCATGGGTCAGATTTATGGGAACTACAGCTATGCAAGGCCTAGTTTAATCAGAAACAGGCAAAAATATACAACTGAGGCCTAAGAGAAAATGAGCAAGAGCAAGCAAGGATAAACAATTAATAATAAAGCAAATAAATCAATATTAAAATGATTCCACAAGGCACTTCCTGCCAGCCTGTCTCTGTCGCTAAGGAGCAAAATGTGATTGAAAATGCAGCGATGCTCTCAGAGCCCTGCCTTAGATTTATTAAACGCGTAGCCGCGTCCTGACCACAAACATCCTGATCAAACACCGATACCATTTCTCTAACGAGAGTCTCCACAGTATTCACTACTGGTGAATTAGATTGAATAAGTAGGCCGACCCAAGTGAGTGCTGTGTCGGTTAACAGGGATAAAATAAATGAAACCCGAGACTCTTCATTCACGAACAGTGAAGGCTGAGCTTTAAAAAATATCTCACATTGGGCAATGAAATCTTTACATCTTCTTGCCTCGCCTCCATATCTTGGGGGTAACTTAAGCTTTGGGTCTCGGGGAAGATGTACGGATCGTGCTAGTGCAACATTTTGTGTGATCTGCGTGAACAAGGATCTAATATTCTCAGTGAGAGCTAACAGAACGTTCTCCTGTCTCTCCATGGCATTCGCCTGAAGGCGGACTCTCTCCGCCAACTCTGCCTGTTGATTGTTCAGGCTAGAAAGACCCTTGCCATAACCAGAGAGAACAGCTAGTTGGCTAGCCACAACTTTCTCTAACGCAGCCGTTGCTGATGACTCCCTGTCGGCTAGAGTGTTCTGTAATGGCCGGTAGAATACGGAGGCCAAGTGCAACGACCAGAGAGAAAGAGAGTAGCACGGACACAGTACAAACACAGAGAATAATATAGACCGAACAAAAATTCTCGCGCTTCCAACGGACGTATAATAGTCCGAACCACGGAAGCAAAGCGAGATAGAAAAAGGGAGAAGAAACTCCAATAATTAGAAGATAGAAAGTCATACAAAACCTGACTACAGATAACTTCGGCTATAGTGCAAAGCTAAAAACAGACACTCTAGCGAAGGGGGCGTGCCGAACATCCTGCTTATATAGAGTCTGGATAAACGCTGCCCCAGCTCAATCAGCCAGCTGGGTAAAGAATTCGATAGTCCAGGAATACAATATCGTCCCGATATCGTATTCCACAAAGAAAAGTCCAAACAACACGCAAACCTCACAAACCATGACAAAAACAGTAAGTAATATTACAATGTTTCTAATTTACTGACATTTTTTCTTGAATTTGCGTTTTTCTGTGTTTTGCAGGTGTTGAGGATGAAGATCAAAGTCCTGCCTGTATGAGAATTGTGCTCTTGGGGAGGGCAGGAAGTGGGAAAAGTGCCACAGGAAACACCATACTGCAGAGGGAAGAGTTCCTGTCTCAGTCCAGTATGGCATCAGTGACGACCAGCTGTACGAAAACAGTTTGCGATGTAGCTGGCAGGCGTGTTTCTGTAATCGACACACCAGGGCTCTTTGACACATCACTCACCAATGAGGCAGTCCAAGAGGAAATAACTAGATGCATCTCCTTTTCGGCCCCAGGACCTCATGCGTTTCTCCTTGTGCTGCAGATTGGAAGAACCACACAGGAGGAAAAGGACGCATTGCGGCTTATCAAAGAAACCTTTGGTAAAGCAGCTGAGAGGTTCACCATAGTCATGTTCACACAAGGGGATGATCTTGATCAATCCATTGAGAGCTACATTGAAAGTGGTGCCGCAACAATCCAGAAACTGATTCAAGACTGTGGAGGCAGGTTTCATGTCTTCAATAATAAAGACAAGAGCAACGTCACCCAGGTGACTGAGCTGCTGGATAAGATAGACATGATGGTGCAGAAGAAAGGAGGAGGCTGCTACACCAATGAGATGTTCCAGGAAGCAGAAAGAACCATAAAGCAAGAGTGTGAAAGAATAATGAAAGAGAAAGAAGGAGAAATGCAGAGAGAGAAAGCCGAACATGAAGAGGAGATGGAGGAGATGAAGAGGAGGATGGAAGAGCAGAGGCTTAAAGAAAAAGAAGAAAGAGTCTGTCGGGAAAAAGAGCTGAAAGACAAAGAAGAAAATTTGGTGAAATAGATTAAAGCTTTGAAGAAAAGGGAGCAGGAAGCAAATGAAAGAAGAGATGAGGATGAGAAAAGGTGGAAAAATCAAGAATTGGAGTGGAAAAGCAAAGTAGATGAGATGGAAGAAGAGAAACACAGAATTAAAGAGGAGCTGCAATGCAGGGAAGAGGAAGAGAAGAAGACATTAGAAACAGAGGAGAGAGACAAGAGCTCATACAAAAACAAGACAGAGAAAAGAGAGAATTTGAAAAAAAGCTGGCAGAAGAAAAGAAAAAGACAGACAGAGCAGCAGAAGAAGAGAAATCAGGAGGAGAGAGAAAAAAGGAAGTGGGAACAGAGAATTAAAGAGGCAGAGAAAGAGAAAAGAGAGATACAACAGGACATGAAAAAAGCTGAGGAATGGGAACTGCAGAGAGAAACAGAGCGACAGCAGAAACAGGAAGAAGAGATTTCCAGGAAACAGAGATAACAGCAAGAAAGAAGAGAGTGTGAAGAAAAACAAAAGAAAATGAGGGATGAGTTTGAAAAAGAGAAAGAACAAGAAAGAAAACAGAGGGAAAGAGATAAAGAAATAATGGAGAAGAATCTGGAAGAAAAGAAGAGGCAGCTGAAGCAAAAAGGAGGAATGGGAAAAAGAAAGAAAAGGGGAGAGAGAAAAAGATATAAGGAGGATGAGCAGATAAGAGAGGAGGAGAGAAAAAGACTGGTGAAGCTGCAGGAGGAATTTGAGAAGGAACGAGAGGAAGAGAACCAGAGGAGAAAGAAGGAAGAACAGGCCAGGAGAGAAAGAGAAGAAAAAGAATGGAGAGAAGTTGAGGAGGACTATGAAAGGAAAATGAAAGAAATGAGGAGAGATGAGGAAAATGCAAGAAAACAAGCGGAGGAATTTCATTACTTTAAAGAGAAGTACAAGAGAGACATTTTGGTCTTAAAGGGAAAACATGTAGTTGAGCTAATCCAACTGAAAAAAGAGCACGAACGGCAGCTCAGCCTTGAAACCGCACGTCATGAAAATGATAAGAAATCCCTGAAAGAGAAAATCAAGAAGCTGAACAAGAGACATCAAGAGGAAATTGAAGAGTTTCACGAAGAACATGAATCCTCATCATCATGTGTGGTACTGTAACCCTGAATGCTTTGCTATCATATGCCATTATTCATGTAAGAAGATCCTAATGTGGAAAGCTCCATTTTTGACAGAAAGCTGCCTTTTTGAAACATGAATATCAGCAGATTTCTTTGATTATGAGTAATGAGCCCTATATTGTAGAAGGGATGCAAGCTGTGACGCAGCAAAAGGTTGACAAACTGGAGGAACTAAGGCTCATCCTGAACCTCAAAAGACTTCAGGCACCCTGCAATATAACGATAAGTTGTTCGGACTTCTTCAGGATGAGTGGGCCGTTGACTCCCCAGAATGTTTGCTGAGCTGGAGTAAAGGGAAGTGTAATGCAGTAATGCTTACTGGGGCCATTATGGACGGGGACAATAACCAGGCCTCTGGCTAAGTGATGGGGTAGTACCACAGGACCCTCTAAGAACATCTTCATCATTGCACTTAGTCATGTCTTTTCTGAAACTGGACTTTAAATCATCTACTTAAATTATACTAAAACTCTGGAAACTTCAAACTATTCTCATATGTTTATTTTGCTACTGGAAAATGACGTATGTACAAATAACCTGAATTGCATGTAAAATAATTAAGCAAAAGACTATTTTCATCACAACTGCATCATATTCATACATTCTCTTAACATGTTTGGTATGTTTATGTTCAGAATAATTCAAGGAGCTGGATGGAATATGTTTCATACCAAATACAATTATGGCTTTTTCAATTTTAGATCATCTAGAGAAAACTATAAAAGTAAAATATCCTCTCTGGTAATCATCTCATTTTCCTTGCCCTCTACTAACAACTTTATTACATCCTCCAAATGATGGGGGCCTAAATTCCGGATTCGGCCACCCGTTTAGGTAATTTATGGCAATGCCGCCTGGATCAAACACATGATTTGGCTTAAAACAAAGAGATACAATCCATTCAAGGAAGATTGCAAACAACTTCCCTCACATGCTTCTGTAGGCCATGTGTAGTCGAAACAGTTTAGGAAGATCGCAAACAACTTCCCACATATGCTTCTGTAAGCCGTGTGTAGCTGCAATAAGGATGCTTCGTAATTGACTTCCCGCTGTGTGTAACTTTTCGCAAGGTATTACTTTACTCTCTTTTTCCTCATTTACTGTAACTTGTGCTTGGTTTGTTGATTTAAGCTTCTGCCTGCCTGGTGAATAAAATTGTTGTTATTCCTTGTAACTTGCATGGTCTCCATGACTCCAATTAGAATTGCAATTTATATATATATATATATATATATATATATATATATATATATATATTTTATATATTTTTTCTAAAAAAAAAAGAGAATTGCAATTTATAATTTAATGTAAACATGCACGGATCTCGGGGTGGCTACACCTCGGACTCTTCCGTGAAAGCTGCCGTTACTCCATATATGACTTCAGGTATTAGCATTATGGCCAAATATTAGTTTGTTGGTAGTCTCAGAGGATGGAGGTCAATCATCGTAGCACTAGCATCTTGGCATAAATACTGGGAACCCAGATCAATGTATGCTCATGGGTTTCTTCAGGCAAATTTGACAGGAACCGGCTTTATAGACCATGGGTCCCCTTAAATGCCAAACTCACAGAACTGACACAACATAGACCCTTTATATAAGTAGACCGTGATTGTCTATCCAACTTGAGAAAACCAATCCCTGTGCCAGGCCACTGATCAGTTGGTCCTTGGCCAGGATTATCCCCTTAAGTATTGGTCGTAACGTGGCTGAAAAGAATGTAAAAAGGATTAGAGTCAGATTTTAAGTGAGAGTAAAACAGGAACTGTTATGCTTATTTTGCTGTGATCACTGATATATCTGATGTCTTGCTCCGTTCCTCTGTAATATTCTAATGCGCATATTGGATTATTCACAGTAAGGCAGAAGATTAGATACATCCGTGATTACAGCATGGCTCCATTTGCGAACGGAGAAAGTTGATGAAGTTTTTTCACTTTGATTCACACGAGCCAAGGAAGAACGCGCTGTGCCTTCCCCCCCCGGCTATTTCCGTCGTTGGAATAGCTGTGAGGTGTTTTACAATATATTATGATAAATATATTAATCAGTGGCGGTCCGTTGGCAGAAACAAAGGCCTTCAGAAACCTCGCCCTTCAATGCTTAATAACCCAAACCTCTCGCAGTTTACTTTTCCCAATCAGCAGCAGTTGCCCAGACTAATTGGTAGGACCAGCGACATTCTAATTCATTTTTGATACCATTGTTATACATTGCACCACAAAATTATGGGCCGTTTTCTACCATACAAAAATGACGACGTAAAATATGATGATTTCTTCATAATTTCTGCGCTCTTGTAGCTTGTGAAGCAGCGCAGATTTGCCTAGTTTGCGAGGCTCATAATACAGTGGGAGAAATAAGTATTGAACGCGTCAACATTTTTCACAGTAAACATATTTCTAATGGGGTTATTGACATTAAATTTTCACCAGTTGTCAGGAACAACCCAAGTAATTGACACATGCAAAGAAATCAAAACAAATAAGTCCATAAATTAAATTATGTGCAATAAAGTGGAATGACACAGGAAAAAAGTATAGAACACGCTTACTGAAATTTATTGAATACGTAGTAGAAAAGTCTTTGTTGGTAATGACGGCTTCAAGACGCCTCCTGTATGGAGAAATTAGTCGCATGTATTGCTCAGGGGTGATTTTGGCCCATTCGTCCACACAAACAGTCTTCAAATCTCGAAGGTACCGGGGGCCTCTTCTATGAACTCTGATCTTTAGTTCTTTCCATTGATTTTCAATTGGATTCAAGTCGGGTGCTTGACTGGGCCATTCTAGCTGCTTTATTTTCTTTCTCTGAAACCAATTGAGAGTTTCCTTGGCTGTGTGTTTGGGATCATTGTCTTACTGAAATGTGCACCTTCGTTTCATCTCCAGCATCCTGGTAGATGGCAGCAGATTCTTATCAAGAATGTCTTGATACATTTCTCCATTCATTCCTTCAATTATGTGAAGTGTGCCAGTACCACATGCTGATGTTCCCACCTCCATACTCCAACAACAAACTGTTGGTATGGTGTTTTGGGGGTGATGTACAGTGCCGTTTTTCCTCCAAAGATGGCGTGTACTATGACATGCAAAGAGTTCAATTGTGGTCTCATCTGACCAGACTATATTCTCCCAGTATTTAATAGGCTTGTCCACATGTTGTGCAGCAAATTTTAAATGAGCTTTCTACGTGCTTTTTCTGCAGCAATGGAGTCTTGCACGGTCAACGTACAGAGGCCATGGCGGTTGAGTGCATTACTTATTGTTTTCTTTGAAACGACTGTACCAGCTAATTCCTGGTCTTTCTGAAGCTCTCCGCAAGTGGTTCTTGGCTCTTGGACAACTCTTCTGATTATTCTTTTGACTCCTCTATCAGAAATCTTGCAAAGAGCACCTGATCGTGGCCAGTTTATGGTGATATGATGCTCTTTTCACCTCTGGATTATGACCCAAATGGTGCTCACTGGAACATTCAGAAGTTTAGAAATATGTCTGAAACCAATGCCATCAGTATGTTTTGCAACAATAGGGTTGTGAAGGTCTTGAGAGAGCTCTTTCCTTTTACCCATCATGAGATGCTTCTTGTGTGACACCTTGGTCATGAGAAACCTTTTGATGGGCCATCAATTTGGAATAAACCAGGTGATATTAATTTCCACTGATTGGAGGCAGGATTGCTTTCTAAATACTGACAGATTTCAGTTGGTTTCTTGGCTTTCCATGCCTTTTTCACCTCCTTTTCTTCATGTGTTCAATACTTTTTCCCTGTGTCATTCCACTTTATTGCACATTACTTAATTTATGGACTTATTTGTTTTGATTTCTTTATATGTGTGGATTACTTTGGTTGTTACCAACATTTGGTGAAAATTTCATGCCAATAGCCCCATTAAAAATGTATTTTGAGAAAAATGTTTACACGTTCAATGCTTATTTCCCCCACTGTATATACCACTAAGACCACCTGTAATGTTGATGCAAGGCAGGATGGATCTGTGGATTGATGTTTTTACACCGAGTTCTAACCCCACTACCTGCAAGGTGCAGCAGACATCATGATCTGTGTGACCAAGCAAACCTCTTTCCATTTTCAGCCATCCAGCTTTGGTGATCTAGTGTCCTCTTTTGCCTCATCTTCCTACAATAAGCTGACAATAGGGGGACCTGGCATGGTCTGCTACTGTTGTAGCCCAAACGCTGGAAGGTTTCTGTGCTAAGAGAGTCAAGTCAAGTCAAGTCATTTTATTTATATAGCACATTTTAATACAACAGGAGTTGCCACTGAAGTGCTTCACAGGGCAAGAGGTTGGGCTAAGCAGTACACACACCAGGAGTCCAAGGTAACAAAGGATGGGAAAAAAGACAATAAAATAAATAGGAATAAATTAAGTAACAAGTAGAATGCATAAACAGAGAATGAGGAACAATGAGATACTTATAAAAAAGATGAACAGAGAATGAGGGTATGAATAAAGGCAATAGTAATAATATAATAACAGCTACTAAAGTGCAGTGTGTAAAATGCATGGGGGGGTTGGATGGAATTAAAAGCAAGAGAAAAGTGGTTGGTCTTTAAATTAGTTTTGAAGCTAATAACAGAGGGACAAGATTTAATGTGGGGTGGGAGATGCCATTCAGCGCATCACTGTTGTACATAGGGTTTCTTAGACCGTTCCATACCAATCTGGTACCTTGAACAAGTGCACAAAGCCAATTTTCATCTAATTGCTCTCCTTAGCACAGTGCTGTCATGAAACAACAGAATGTCTTTTTTATTGTACCAATCTCTGTAAACTCCTGAGAGCAAGTGGAAAACTCAGGAAGTCCACTCAACTGTTTGGGAGATAATAGAACCAGCTCATAATTTTTTCAACATTCAGTATTTTGTCTTTGCAATATATTCTATTTAATATAAAGTTCAAAAGAAGTTTCAATCTTTGCACCATGGATTAACCACAGTTCAGCATCTGATATTTAGTTCCATCAACGTATATCCATGAAATAAAATTTAAAAAAAAATTAAAAATGGCTGCTTGAAGGTCCTTGATTTTTTTCCCTGATGTGGTGCAACTATCATGGAAAAAATTATTCCTCTTTGAGGGTCCTGTATATGCTGACTACTTTTGTAAAAAATAATGTTGATATTTTGAGCCTAAGGCATTGACAATATCTCTTCTTTCCAGGCAATTCACTTCTGGTTTGATTACCAATGCTTTTTAACAATAAATGATGATTATTTATTTGAAAACATGCTTTATCCCAATGCTCCAGTAATGTGGTAGGATTATCAATTTATTATCATTTACAGATGGAAAAATAAACAAATCAATACAATCTTTAAATGTCCTTGTTATACCCGACACAGCACTGTGCATAACTCTAATGCATAGATGCCAACTCCAATACATCTCAACGTGCCTCATAAAACAAACTAAGATCGAATATCGATTGCTCTGGGTGCAACTTAGTATGACGACACATACATGTTACCATGCGACAACGCAAATGGGAGGAATGCTTTTCTACTGTGAATGAAATATGATTGGTCAGAGTCTCAGTCAGTCAAGCAAGTGTAGCAAATGAGCCTGGGTCTCCATAAAAAAAAAATCACCAGGTATATTCAGTGACCTTTTTAGCAACAAAATGTTAGCCAGTGATGCTCTAGGATTACATAAAGTGATTTTACACAATGTGCAAAGTTTATGCTTCATCTTCTTTTTTACATAGGTTTCAAGGTGATTTTCCTTGAGTCTGCCGGGTACCTTTAGGAAACCAGATAAAAATAAATGGCAAAAAAACCCTACTTTTTATTGAAGCCCAGTTGCTTCAGTTTTGAAAAACTAACTTTTCACCGATTATTATGATCCTGAAGAGCATGAAATAGGGACAGGATGTGACCTGCAATGAAATAAGTGAACACCACTGTTGAAATATTTTTATTAAGGCTATAACTTGACATTTTGACTGGATCAATGACTTCTATTATCAATAATGGATGTCTTTAACAAATTCTGAATGACAATTCTAATCAGTTTTGCAATTTTGTTTTTCAGTTTTTGCCAACTGCAGACACACTGAAAGGGAATGTTCAAACCAAAACCTCAAAAGCTCAACTTTTGCAACTATACATTAAAGACAGGTTACAAAAGTATAAACACATTTCCTGCCTTGTTCTTCAGAGGCAATTCTGCAACACACATCTTACTAAATAATACAAACTATGTCTTATGATAGACACTTCATTAAAGAAGGAAATCTTTCACAATCATTCAGTATGTTTACTTGCACAGTTAAGTCAAGAAATGGTTATAGCTCAGTTAGGCCATTTAATTAGTCTACTCTCCTTGTCCCAGTATACATGCATGAGAGGGGAATCGATTTATTGGCTGAAGCATGTCTGCCTCCGCTATGACAGGTGCCGATATGCCCCTTTTCAGCTTGGTCGTGTTGGACATTTTTCTGGTTGACATATTACGTCATTGACAAAACAGTCGACAAACAAGTTGGCTGACAGCAAATACCGGATAGCATGTCAAGTGGCAAAAACATCGACAACTTTATGGCTCTGTACATTTTGTACATGCTGTACACTATGCTTTTTGTATAATTGAGATCCATGGTGGTTATGGTGTTAGCCAAAGGCAGGCAGCAACACCGTATGCTCCTGGAGTGCTCCAACTACGCAACCTCGGCTATGCTCCACTTTGTGCCCTCTCTACCACCCCACAGTACATTTCCCAGAAGCGTAGTTGCTAACTTAGTTAGCAACGTAAATAGTTCGTCCATTCACTGTCAGTGGTTCCAACTCATGGATGTATTATAAGAACTGGATACTGAACCAGGGATGAGACGCACACCGACAAGGGCTTAGCGGTCAAGCTGATATTGCATGTCACGTGATGCCATGAGGGGCAAAAAGAAATTTTTCCATAGGGAACAATTGAAAAACACACTCTGATAAATCCGTGAAGATTTTTTTGACTACCACAAATGATCAATGAATAATCTGTTGATTTTTCTCTTTTAAATCATTGGTGCCTTTTCCATGGCAGCAACAAAATTTTTTATCTTAATCCAGGCTGCGTGCAACTGCGAATACCCTATGCGACTGCTTCACCTATCTTCTATGTAACGTCACCAAATATACAGTAAGGTTGCAAAAGCTGTTCGTTAATTAAGGTTTGATAACGGGCGTGTTTTCAGTAACTATTGAAGGTGACATCCTATAATCGTGCATGTAGCTAATACTTGCTTTGCTTTTTCAGATTAAAATGTTCAAGATGCACCTAAACTGAGTTGTATATTTTCATTTACATTGATTCACTGTACTGTGTTTTGCTGCTTCATGTATTATATGCTGGCTATGTAGCTAGCAAAGTAGCATTGAATACTTCTATATGTGCACTTTCAGCACAGTATAAATTCAGCATAAAAATTGCAAAGCTAATCATTTATTTACCATTGCATGCAAATTCTTAGTAATTAAAACAATAGCAGATGTGCATACTTGATGTCATAGCTTTTCAGCAACTTTTAAGATAGATACAAAATATGAAGCATCTATTATTTTATGCATGCGCCGAACTTGCATGACAGCACTGCACAAACAGAGACAGTATTTGTAGTTCAGCCTTTATTAGCTAGAAGTATTGAGTGGGTTGGAAACGCTGGATAGGATGAGATGTGAACGACACACTATTAGTGAGCAGCATCAGTGTACGGGAGTGATGCTGCGGAGATTCACTAATGCAGTTGAACTCCATCTGTGCAGAGAAAATACAAGAATCTCAGAAGAAAGAAACAGATTAGAACAAAGATGACTTTATGAATATTTTATAACTGGGCTGCTGATTATGTGAGAACTTACGAATTTACTAATCCTGTATAAGGGGAAGGGAAAGATTTCCGTATTCAGACTCCGCTAATATCAAATAAAATCAGCTCTTTTTTTCGGCTTACCTTGATGTTTGAGTACCCAGCGAAACATTCGGGTGTGTAAAAAGGTCAAGCGTGCATTTAGTCAAGAACATTTTGAGTTGAATTTCTAGTGCTGAAAAACGTGGTAATAGCATATAACGGCAGCAGCTATGTTTCTGTATATGTTAACTTTAACAATAGGAGGACAAAACGTGTCCTAAGGCCAATATTTTATTGATAGTAAAAACTGCTATTAGGCAGAAAACACTAAAATTGTATCCATTCTGTGGACATATGTTTGGTGAAAAAAGTTTTCATGAATGGATGTAATGAATGGTGTGTGCACCCTGCGATGGATTGGTGAGCTGTCCAGGGTGGGTCCCTGCCTTTCGCCCTGAGTCAGCTGGGATGAGCTCCAGTTCCCCCGCGACCCTAGTAGGGAAGAGGCGGTATAGAGAATGGATGGATTTAATGAGCTTTAAGCATACGTATGCTTGAAGTAATTTCGCCAGTCAGAATTGGCCGAATACTTTAATTAACATAATCTACTTTAAAACTTATCAGTTCATAAAGCACGGGCAGTGCTCTGTGCGGTTGGGTTGTCGTCTTGAATCCATTAAGAAAAGATGAGGTTGCAAGCTAACAAACACAAGAAGTTTCACTTTCTACGAATACATTTAGCTTTGAACTGCGTGCAAAACGAGATTGAACTATGTCATCTTAATAAGATAATAATATAATATAGAGCAGCAAGTCAACTGTTTTGCTGACATTTTTTGCGACGAAGTGAATAATTTTCCCTGTTAAGGTTCATCAACATTTTATATCCGTATTAGATATATAAACTGTTTTTCCAAACTATGTTTAAGCCTTCACCGTAAGGGGCGCCGTTTGTAAAATAGAATGTGTTGTTTTATACCGTACAGTTTTTGCACATTTAGCGTCAAAAATCGGGAAAAAAGATTGTTGCCATTTTAAACCGTCTCTTTTTCACACATTTACGCACAAATATGTGTAAATAGGTGTAGAAAAGGTGATATCGTTTTTTGTAGTATAACTTTTTGTACAACGAAAAAGAGGACATTAAATACTAAATCTAAATGTTAAATATAAATCGAATTGCAAAAATATAAATCTAGATTATATATATAATTTAGGATTTAAGATAAAGGTTTAGATTTAACCTGTTCGCCAGTAGATGGCACTGTCAGCTCAGCATTGCTGTTCGGTGGGTCATACATGACTTAAGCGTGAAGACAGCTCGAGCGAGTAGTCAACAGCGTGCTAGTGAGAAATGGTGACGGGTATAAGCCAAGATTTGGCAACAGCCATACAGATGGCTGTTTCCTTAGGTGTACGGGCAGCGATATTTTTTTCCCTACCGTTAATGCGTCGCTACTCTGGAATTCTGGTCCCCCCACTTCACCTTCGTTCCATCATCGCGTCAATTTGCATCTTGATTACGCCGACAAAATAATGCTACAGTTTGTGTACTGTCTTAACTCGCTAGGGAGCTGGTTGGCTATGTAACTAGCAAACTAAAGTGATATCAAACTGTATAATGTTATAGCTAGCACGCCAATGTATTTGGCTACATAGCCAACTGGCTAGCGAGCCATTTCTCACTAACGCGCTGTTGACTACTCGCTCGAGCTGTCTTCACGCTTAATTCACGTAAGACCCACAGAACAGCAATGCTAAGCTGACAGTGCCATCTACTGGCGAACAGGTTAAATCTAAACCTTAAATCTTAAATTATATATATAATTTTATATTTAATAATAAATATATATATATATATAATTTAGATTTAGCTCTTTGATTTATATTTAACATTTAGATTTAGTATTTAATGTCCTCTTTCTCCCTCTCCAAAAAGTTATACTACAAAAAACGATATCTCCTTTTCTATACCAATTTACACATATTTGTGCATAAATATGTGAAAAAGAGATGGTTTAAAATGGCAACAATCTTTTTTGCCGGTTTTTGACGCTAAATGTGCAAAAACTGTACGGTATAAAACAACACACCCTATATTACAAACGGCGCCCCATATCACCGAGTGCTGTTTTTGCTGGTACAGAGCTATTGTATGGGTTTTGCAGTGGACATAATTGCCTGTATTTCTGGAGAACTTTGGTCGCGAACATACATCCGGTGTGGGAGTGCTTCGGACGCGGACCGTTGTCATAGATACCTCAGGCGTCAGTGCGTTCATGGCCCCACGCTACACATGTGTGAGCGAAAAGTCACACAGCGCATGTCCGCGTGACTCCAGAAATAAGGCCCCATGTTGGCGTGCTGCGCCACTGAGCAATTTCCATTGAAATGAATGGGCGGCCATTTTCGGTTCAGTATCCAGTTCTTATAAAACATCCATGTTCCAACTATGTAAGTTAGCATCTGTGCGCACCCACAAGCTTCCCGCACATGTTGGATGCAGATCAGGAGCAAAGACTGGTGGGATAAAGTCATTTTGAAAGAGTTTTCTGATGGCGAGTGGGAGGAAAATTTTCAAATGATGCACAGGTCACTGGATAAATTATGCGGATTAATTGAAGAAGTTAGGAGACCCCAAAACGTCACTGTTTGAGCAACAATACCATTGCTGATGGGGATTGCTACTATTCTGTACAAACTTGCTAGTTGTGTAGAGTACAGAGTTGTTACTAATCAATTTGGTGTTCACAAGCCCACAAGACTTCCCAATCAAAGCCCCGCATGATGAACACTGGATTATTCAGAATGCACAGTCCAGTTCAGATTGATTAAAGCGTCTACTTGGAGGAGTAATTTGACCCGTAACCACATTATCTGGGTGTGTTCGTACTGCTTTGAGAAATTCATTTTAGTATGATTCCAGTCGGATTAACATGTACATGTATTTTAAAAGTCCGGTTTTAGTTGGACTAACACAATAAATGGATTTTTTCTTACGTCATGGAAACGCACTGACTAAGAAAACATTTCTTTTTAAAATTCAAATCATACTTGATATTAACAACACCCACTCGTGCTCACACATGTAAATGATTAAATACAAAATTGAAGAAAATCAATCTCAGCCTTCTAGCCCTTCAAGAAGATGAATTCATGGTGAATTCAGCCTGATTTATACTCAGCAGACACAAATGAATGGAAAAAGTACCAGAGAGCCTATGCTAGGGTTTATATTAGGGGTGCTTTGGGGACCGAAACATGGAACTGCCTGAACAAAAGGCACTTTTGGTGTCCTCATAGCTCCACAATCAAGAAAGATAAAATAAAATGAACTGCATTTTCTGATTAAGCAGTATAATATTAGCTTAGATGCAAGGTTCCAAAGCTATAGATGTAATAATAAAAAAAAGTTATGCCATGTTAAATACAAGAAAAATGTCAATTGACAAAAAAAACCGATGGACAGTACCCTTGGAAATAATTCACCAAAAATTCATTTTTGGTCCGAATTAGCTGAAATTTCAAATTTGTTCATCACTAATACATATTTATCAAATGTGAAAATATGGAAGCAATCTATGACTACATGGTGACAAATGTTTTGTATATCTGATGATTTGACATGGAATGACCCTGCCTCTTCCTCTTCTTCTTCTTCTTGTTGGGGACGATAATTTTGAAACACTGCTCTGATATTACTCAACATATCGTTATGCAACTTGACAAGTGTACTCTACATGTTAGTGTGCAGGCATTAACGCAACCTGATTTTGCAAAAAAGGCAGCAGAGACATGTTCGTAGGTCCACCCTGCACCAGCACTCAAATTTTTTCACTGAAGTTAGCATGAGCCACTCTGCCCCATTGTACAGCACTACACTGCCATCTACTGGTTGTCTTGCAACCTACCAGATCAAAGATCTGGATAAGTATTCTCTTTGGGGTCTATTCTCCCATTCGCACGTAAGTCCTTTTTTTACGCGATTCGAGTTAAGCGATTTTGAGTTACGCGTATTCTCCCCTGCGCGCTTCGATCACGCCCACAGCGCTTAACTTCAGAATGTAGGCGGCCTTATGAAAGAGGTGTGACTAATGCAAAAGAGAGGCGGACTCTGTACCAAGCTTATTGATTATGGCTATCAGGAAAACATGGAACAAGGATTTTCTGATTAACCATAAAAATGCAGTTGTAGTCCATGGAAAACGCAAAACAGACTTTAAATTTGAATATCGTCAGCCTGCTGATAAAACCTCGTATCTCCAAATTGATAAGAAACAAAAACTCGCATGTCCACTATTCTTACATGCAAAATTAAACATGTTTAATTTTATTTGTATTTTGAATTATATTTATCAATTAATATATTTTTATTTTATATTATATTTATTTTTTATTTTCCTGTAAAGTTTATCATTTTGAAGATACAAGGTTTTATCAGCAGGCAGGCCGACTATATAAGGAAAGAGTAGACCCGGCTAAGTTTATTCTAAGCTATATATGATAAACTTCAAAATGATAAATTTTACAGGAAAATAAAAAATAAATATAAAATTAAAAAATGAAATAAAATAATATAAACGTATAAATATAATTTAAAATTTTAAAAAAAGTTTCATTTAGTGGACATATGAGTTTTTGTTTCTTATCAATTTGGCAGCTACGAGGTTTCATCAGCAGGCCGATGATATAAGGAAAGAGTAGACCCGGCTAAGTTTATTTTAAGCTATGGAGACGTAGTGTCGCTTTTCGGAATGAAAAGCTCAATCGCAATTCGACGAAAACAGACAAAGCGACACCCATTTGGAGCCTCGGTGACCGCATCTCTTATTAATTCTTAAATCTAGATCTAAGCGTTTTTTTCTCCAATGAATTTTAGATATTAAATTGCCATTTTTGGATCGAAGGGAGCAGGCCTACAATTGAAGTTTTTTCCATCAGGAGGTTTGCTCGATCAGGGAGGTTTTTACACTATCTATGCCACACGATGATGCAAATGAAGGGCAGTGAAATTAAAAAATAGAAGAAAGAAATCCGTGTAGAACAGTTCAGCAATTTGAGGAAAGCTACAAAACTGTACAATGACCACCATTTAACATCGTCACTAAACAGAAACACTGGTTCTTACGTTTAGCGTTAAGATTTGTTACATTTAGGAGGAGTTCTTACGTCTAGCGCTAAGGTTTGTTACATATAGGGGGACTTCTTACGTTTAGGGTTAAGGTTTGTTACTTATAGGGGGAGTTCTTACGTTTAGGGTTAAGGTTTGTAACATATAGGAGGAGTTCTTACGTTTAGGGTTAAGATTTATTACATATAGGAGGAATTCTTACGTTTTGTGGCAAGGTGTGTTACATATGGGGGGGGCGGTCTTGTGCTTAGCGTTAGATAACGGTACGGTTAAAATGTTATCGGGGCGGTGGAAGCACATCAAAATGGGGGGAGGGGCCTGTAGCCTACGTACTATACGCATGAAAATAATTAAAACAATTATTCACGAGGATTAGTATCTAAGTTATTTATAGGAACACACGTATTCACAACTACAGACCGTAAGACGTTCTCCAGGTATTTGATATAAAAATATTTTCTATCAGATGATAGAAAGTCGTTCAACTCCAATAACAGATTTCTGAAAATTACGTTTAGCGGCAGTTCTATTACATACAGGGTAGGGGAGACCGAGGAGTGTTGTAACACAGGGTAAAATGTGACGCTGTCTTTTTGACCAATCTGAAATAGATGCAGTGATGTCATCAATATAGGACACTCCCTACTTCCTTTTTGAGCTCACAGGAGAAATGGCATATCTCTGTGTGCAATTTTGTAGATTTTATGACCAAAAAACTGATTTTCAAGTAAGAAAGTAAAATTTTTCATGAAGATTATTTTTGTCTTGTGATCATTGTGTTGTAGATATAATTATTTGATTTATTATACCTAAAACAGCAGTTTCTATAGTTTAATCAGGTACTTTGCATTCATGCTAACTTTAAACCCACATGCTTAAAAAGCTAGCTATGTAATGGCTGCCTGGGGAGGGGATAGTTGTAACACTGTCTGTTCTGAGACCACAAAGCCTGCATCCCAGGGGCAGCCACCTACATTTGCCACAACTGCAACTGTGAGTGAAAAAATAGTCCTGGACACACATACACACACACACACACACACACACACTTATACCTACACACACGCACACAGAAACACATACACACACACACACCCAAACCAACACACACACACACACACACACACACACACACACATACCTACACACACACACACACACACACACACACAGACCTCTACTTACACACATGCATGCAAATAGGCACTCATGCAAACATACATGCAGCAGTTGTTTTGCTCTGAATTAAAAGTTTTTGAGGAACTTTGCTTTTCATTTACTTAAAATGGTTCAGCTTGTAGATAATGTTAAATCTTTATTCTTCAATAAAGTCCTTGCAGAAATTGAATTTAGAATATTTTATTTCAGCGGATTACCTCTCAGTGTTACATCTATCCCCACCTGGTGTTACAACTCATCCCAGCTGCGGGGTGGGTTGTAACAAGTGCACTCTTCGTATTTGATGCTAATTCACATGTTCTGTGATTGTGTTATAGATGTCTAAGTGAGTGCTATTTGTAGTCAACAAACATGGATACTATGCTGCAAAGTTTGATAGATCTGGCATAAAGAATCCCTGAATTACAGATGCTCAAACAGAAAATGTTACTATCATCCCCGGTCTCCCCTATAGGAGTTATAGCACGAATAAAATATGATTCGCTCAAAGTTTGGCCTGCAACAGGTATGGCGAGAGTGGGTTAAAATTATGGGAAGAGGGATGTTTCAGGTAGTCTCTGTAAGGCAGCCGTTGCTAACGTCAAAAAAAATCCTTGAGGAATCACCGTCGGTCTTTATCTATGATAGGTCTGACGTGAATTTTGGTAGGCGTATTTGGCTGCAAGTGAGGCAGCACCTGTTGAATGAGTCAAATTCGCCGCATTCTCGAAATATTGTTTAATGCATTGTCGAACACTTGAAGCTCACTTCATGAACAACAAAAGATTGAATATCGTCGGCCTGCTGATAAAACCTCGTATCTCCAAACTGATAAGAAACAAAAACTCGTATGTCCACTATTCTCACATGCAAAATAAAGCATTTTTTATCTTATTTATATTTTGAATTATATTTATATATTTATATTATTTTATTATTATTTTTTATTCCCTGTAAAGTTTATCATTCTGAAGATACGAGGTTTTATCAGCAGGCCGATAATAGTATGTTTTGCGGTAGTTTTTATTATATTTAAGGAGAGGCTGAGTATTTACGTTTAGCGTTAGAAATTTCACGTTTAGGGGGAAGGTCGATTATTACGTTTAGCGTTAGAAATTATTACATCTAGAGGGAGTTTTATGTTTAGGGGGATTTTTACGTTTTGCGGCGATTTTACGTTTAGGGGTTGTACACAGGCTCTCTGCACACCGGAGAAGTGTGCACGCAACAGGTGGTGGGCAACCATCATCCCCGGTGCATTTCACTGCACTGGAGGAGGGGGTGGCATCCACTCTTTCTGCAGTGGAAGTGCATGGAGAAGAACTTGGAGTGGATATGGATGGAGGAGGGTTACGTAAAATGGTCATTTTTATTTGCCTATATTCAAAGTATCACTGTGATAGATACTGGAAACAAGCTTAATATGGTTTCAAATATTTATTGTATTTTTTGGCATTTCAAGCAGTTGCGCAGTACATAGGCGTCATGGGCCGAGCCAAGGAATTTGGCGCAGATGCTTAATATGCGCTTATCATGATCGCACACAACCTGAACATTAATGCTGTGCCGACGTCTACGGTCTCTGTACATATTCTTATTGGTGGAAGGGGCTCTGATTGCAACATGAGTACAATCAATGGCTCCCACAACACTGGGGAACCTGGCAACCCGGTAGAACCCCCCCTTAACTCTCCGTCTTTCAGCTGGTGTTTCGGGGAACTTTATTAAGTGGCTGATGTGGTGCAGCATAGCGTCAACCAACTGTGTGAGACACCCTGACACAAACGCCTGTGATATGTGCATGACATCACCAGCCACTCTCTAGAACGACCCAGATGCCAGGACCAACCGCGCAGTTGTGACCTTAATGACCACCGTTATGTTTGTAATTGTTTGTAATGCGTTTGTAATTGAACTAATTTGAGAACGGGCTGTTGCGTAATATTATATGGTGATTTCGTCTGATAATTTATTATGGTTATTAGAAATGTAGTTTAGAAATAAGGATGAACAATCGAATATTGAATGTCTCAGCCTTTACCATGTTAAATAAAATAATATTAATGTTAAAATTCGGCCTATAACCGACATCAAACGCAATATTCCATTTCGCCTTATGTTGGCGCTTGACCTTAATACAGCCCTCAAAAGTGCTTAACAGAAAAAAACGCGTAAGCCAGGGGGAGAATACGCGTAAGTGTTTTTCGCCTGAGAAACGCCCGGAAACGCCCCGACTTTGGCCTCGCTCCGCCCCAAGTGCGTAACTGCCTTCGGGGCGCGTAATGCACAGACTTCAGTCGAGGGGAGAATACGCTTAGGCTGAAAAGCGCGTAGTTACGCGCTTTTTTCGACTCACGCGCATGGGAATATAGACCCCTACATGACTTCGAGAAACAATTTATGTCCATCCTGCACAAACACACACTAAATTACCAACATCTTCCACAGGACGTAGTTCTTTTGAACTTGTTATATTAGTGTGTACAGAGTGGCAGAATGAAATGTGAAAAACAGCATAGGATAACAAGGCAATCTTTTCCCCGTTGCCTTGACAGGGATGACATTGCCTGTGATGTGAATGAGGTAATGTGGCTAGGCCCTGTCAGAGGGCAAGATCCATAAACCATCTGCCCCATGAAATCCCGCACAATGCTACTGTTTACCACTGCACTGTAATTTTACTGAGATTATTTTTGTTTCTGTGAGTTAACCGTATCACATTGTATTCATTAATGCGAAGTTATTCAACTTCTTTTCTAAGAGCCAGTAATGACAAAAAATCTGTAGATATTATTTATCATTATTATTATTATTATTATTTTGGAATCTTCAGTTTTTGTATTCATTGAAACTTGAATTGTGCTGTGCTAGAACAATCTGTCGAAGAAGACTATACAAGAAAATTAAAAAAATAAAAAGCTCTCAAGAAATTTTTATGAAGTACATTAGTCTGTTGTTGCTGCTTTGAAAGGGTAATTTAGATGGTGCATGTGTTTATCATTTTGTTGCAAAAATGTCATTTAAAAAAAAGATTTCTGAGTTTTGCTTGCAGAGTTTCATTTTGGCAAAGAACTGAGATGCTATGTTGTGAATGAATGTTGTGTCTTATTTGGCTTGTATTTAGAGTTTCGGAACAATGAGCCAAATTCTGCAACAAGTGTTTAAATAGTCGCAAAAAACTGCTAATTTCAGTCAATGCACTATACTTTACACTTGTCATTCCATAAACGTCGTGTTCAAACTGGCTGGTTTTCAATTATTCATTAAGTAAAACTTAGTCCACTTAGTAATTTTTTAAATCTGAAACTCCATGACCTTAACTTGTTTTCTGCGATGAACATGTCGAAAGCACACAGAACATTTATGCCCGAATTGGAATTCATTATCTGCGGTTCAGGAGCAGGGAAACAGCTCAAACATTCTCCTTCTGGGCATTCCTGCTAAAGCCAAGCTGCATGCACTACCCATTTCATTATGACCTCATTTACGTTTTGCACCCTCCCACCCCTGTCTGTGCCGTCTCTACAACAGGGTTTGGGCGGTGAGATACAGTGAATCCTTAGCCGAAGTCTGCCCTACACTGTAGACTTCCTGCCGTGGGATTTTTTTCTTTCCTTTTTTTACATTCATAATGGTTTAATGGTGGGAAAAGCTTTCCAGAAATGTGGCTCATGCGAATATATATATCATTTAAAGTGGCCCAAGAGCTGCACATGGCTGTGTACCATTGATTTATAAAGAGCCTCAATGCCAGGCTATTTGAGAACAGGAAGATGAGGTGGTAGCTGGCACGTGATCACCGAAACTGGGAAAATATGGAACAAAAATTTGGAACTGATACTGAAAATAGAAACTAATGATTTCCATAACATTGCATGATCTCAAAAACTTCAGTTTTAGCCGATGGTATGATCAAAAGTTGCAATAGACAACATAAATATATAGTTCCATCCTGCTGTGGCAACAATGCAGGCTAATTATGGGGAAGTAATGGGCTGGGGAATTTTATTGGTGCATATAACATACCTTAATACCAAGAATGTCGCTGTACATGTACAGTATACATTGCCTCATACCATATCCACCACTTTCTTGCCACGCTTTTTTCTTTTTCAGATGGATGCTTACAGCAAGATAATGCACTGTATTACACAGAATATTATTGTCTCAAGCTGGTTCCATCAACAAGGCAAGTAACATCAGTTATTCAGTCGCTCCAGTGACACATACAGTCTTCAGGTTGAGTCTAATAAATATCTTTGAGATGAGGTCAAAAAGCTGGTTTGAAGTATGGCAAAAAAAGAAAAAAAAAAAAAAAATATATATATGCTGAATCGGCATTATGCTTTGAAGTGAACATAAGATGTTCTCAGCAAAGTCTGAATCTCCTCAGCAAACTCTTCTCAGGAGGGAAGGTGTACCCATAAAGCAACTGACTTGTACAGGAGATTTGCCTCACCCCCCAATTTTGCATGACTAAAATGTGGTCTTCTTTCCCCTCTGTTTTTCTTCTGTGCTAGGTTTACAAGAAAACCAAATTTGTTTCGCTTTGAAAAAAAAAAGAAAATAAATACAAAATCCCCGTTTTCACGAGGGCCCAAGAAGAACTTGACAAGCAAAATATGATTCTTTTTTTTTTCTTTTTTGAAGTGCACTAAAGGCAACATGTTTTATATCTTTATACCAATGTTCCTAGAACAAGATTTCCATTGGAAGTATTTAATTGCCACCTATTTGAAATGTGCTTTTAAAAATTTCAAGCTCACTGGTAGGGTAGGCAAATGACTTAAGTAAACTCCAACAAAAAAAAAAAAAAAGTTAAAAAATAACATGATAATGCAATTTAGGTATCGACTTTTGTGTTACGACACAATTAAAACGACATATTTAAATATAAAATTTCATCATGTGTAAAGTTTACTATAATTAGTAGGCTTTCCAAAGCGTTCATAGTTGAAGAAACGCACCTCATTGACCGCTATATCACAACGTGGTGCGTTTCACGTTTTTGAGCCTGAGGAATGCTTCACCGACTGCTCTAGCTCGTGATTTTGTGTTTGCTGATAGTATGACGGTAGAATATTAAGTTGGCCACCTTCTCCCAAATATATTTCTGGGAAGCGGACTGATTCTTGCATTGCTGTTTCCTGAATGAAAAAGTGTGTCTCATTTACGGGCACACATTCTCATGAAAGTGCAGTACACAGCGAAGCTACTTCGTTTCACTTCTTGTTTCTGCAGCACCATTTAAGGACAGTTTATTGAGAACGGATTCGTCTGAAATGGCTACTCGTTCGATTGATTCCCGTAAGTGCATTTTAGATTGATAATATACGCGACCTGTAAGATGTCATTGAAATATTCAGTCGAAAAAACTGCTATAATGAATACAGACAATTTTAGAATAGGCCTACTTTAAACAGGTTTAAGTATAAAAGTATTTGTATTAGCATATGCTCTGTATTCAACGACGTCCATATTTTGAAGCCGTCACTTCCAATAAGGGTTCTCTGCACTTTCGTTGTTTCAGGCGCACGCTATGACGCAGTGAATAAGAGCTTCTGCTAAATTACAGTGATGTGTATAATGCCATTTAACCATCCATTGCCTTTGTATTATTAATCTATTATACGGATTTGAAATCATGATCAACTTTAATTGTATTTCGCATCATATCTTTATCAGCTACTGCATTAATTGTAAAATAAGCCCTGCATTTTTGGCAGGTTTTTTTTTTTTTTTTTTACTTTGGGGGACAATTTGGACCAAATGCTTTACTCACTTTCATGCAGAATTAGCGGAGAAAACTGTTCATCTTTTTCTGTTTCAATATGAATTATAACTTAATAGAGCACGATTTGGGATTGAGCCTTGGTTTCTGCTCCACCTATGAAGGTTTTCCGGGCAGGGACCCTGACTAGATAAGTGTTGCCCACTCTTTCCTTGGGAAATTGAAAAACGAGACTTGCTCCGTGGAGTTTGACAGCAGGTGTTTGTTTGGAGCAGGCTTGGAAACCAGTCATTTTCCCAGCAGAGTGAGAGGTGAAGTCAGATGATGGGGTTGGGCTTCCACTCTGGGCATATTAATTGGTTACAAACAGTATTTGTGAGTCCTTGGCCTTCTTAAGAGTATTTTGAGTGTAGCTTTGAGTGTAGTGGGATTATTTGGGGTGATTAAGTGGAGATCAGTTGATCAAAATCTTCAGTTCCTCACCAACAGTGGCATCAAAGAGGTTGAAATGGGCTTCATTTGTTTTTTTTCTGACCTCTGTTTCATGTGACAGGCATTGCAGTTGTGGTCCAGCTTCCATGAGGCCTTCAGCAAAAACCCACTCCAGTGACTGAAAATCAGATGTTTGACTTGCTTGACAGATGTTATTGGAAAAATTCACTTGTGAGATCTTGTCTACAGCTGGTGGTTTGTATTCAGGTTGAACAGGTGCGGAGCGAGGACTGATCCTTGAGGGAGTTGATTTATCAGTTACCTCCATGCAATTTTGTTTTGTTTTGTCCACGCCAGCAGAAGAGCATGATGCGCACATCGGGCTAACGGTCATACACCTTCCACCTCCATGTCAGAAAAAACTGTTCGATTGGCCTTTGTGTCAGATGGATTCATGGGCAGCTTTTAGGTCGAGGAACACGCTTCCTGTCTTTGGTTTGCATTGAAAATCATTCTCACTGTCTGAAATCTTTCTGTTAGTAACAGGTGGAACAAAGACAAAAATAGATCCATATGGAAGACACAGCCCTGAAAGGAGCCGCCCAACCAGTAAGTCAATACCATCAGTCTCAAACATAGCCACCAATTTAGGCCATTAAACGTGGACTGCATCCTCCCAGAGACTGAGTAAAGCTTGACATAAAAGAGGTGAAACGAGAGTCATTTTAACTTGTTATTCAGGAGACCCTGCCATGATTTTTTTCATTCAAAAAAATTCACTGACTCGAAGTAACTGTGTCATCTTGGCTGCAAAGCAATAAAATCTCAGGAAATGCATCTTTTGGTTATTCTTAACTTTTATGTTTTCTGCATGTTAAGTTGCCCTTCTGAGGACATTATTTTCATGCAACTCACATGTGCCTAGGTTTTTTTAATCACCACATTGTAAATTTGATGTAAATTTTATTTCATGGATTGCCATAATCTCATCTCTCAGCCTAAATACAAGTTTTTAAAGCAAAATTGAGTTCCCAAAAGTGTTACGAACTGGGCAGATGCGAAACCAATTGCAGGACTGACAATGTATCACTAGGGCGCATATGCTCTGAGTAGGACGAGGCAGAGAAGAATGGAAGAAGGATTGGAGAATCTGCTGCACCTGATAGTTTGCTTAAGAACTATCTCACTCATAACTTTACTCTCTGGAAAGGAAAGCAGAGAGGAGACCTATAATTTAGAGTAAGAGTTTAGCATCACCCTTACTCTTACACCTGTAGAGTTAGATGATCCAGCCCTGAATGAGGCTAAACCCACAAGTTGTATGCGCAACACAATCAGTAGCTACACCTGATTGCTCTACGGGAATAATGAACAAATAAACCAATTTCCAGAAACTTACAAAATTGCTTGAACCAATTAAGCAGACATGCAGGTTGTGACACAAATGTGGACCTTTATTCATTAGTTTATTTTATCTTTATCTTTTTCCTTGATAGATGTTTTTTTTTTCAGCTCAAATAATTTACCTAACTCCAGTTACACCCAGAGAGATATTTAATAGAACCAGAGAGAACGAGGAAGTACCTTTGCTTCAGCCAATTAGCATGTTAGCTTCCTGCTTCCGTGTTTCTCAAGGATGCAATTTCGTGGCCAAAGACGCTAAAGATCCATAGACACCAGTTGAAAAGTGCGCATTTTTTTCTTGCCAAATAAAGCGAAAACAAAAGAAAATGTATTCGATAATCCTTCATTATTTTGCTCTTTGTCAGACGCAACTGTTCGATGTTTTGAAGAGGGCCTGTAAAATAAGAACTGCTACTTAGAGCTTGATGACAGCTCGTGCACGAGTTTGGTTGTCCAGCTGTTGCTCTGACTGCAGCAGTTCAGCCAATGAGTGTATAGTGCGTGCGCGTTCCGGATTAAAGAGCGTTGCTCGTCATTTCCCCTCGAACACATTTGCCAATTCACACAGACGACACATTTTCTTGGCCATTTGTGCTGTGTAATCAGATTGGCAATCTTATGAAATGGTGCCGGAAATGAGCACCCATGGAACGCCATTTTTATAGATGGCGTCGGTCAATTCCGTACTTCCTGGGCTGAAGTAGCTAGCCTAGCATCTCCCATTGAAAGTAATAGGGGTGGTACTTCCTCGCTCTCTCCAGTTCTATTATACTACCTCCATGGTTACACCCATGTTTGCTTTGGAGCCTGAAGGGATTTCCATGCTTTTTCCTTGTAGAGTTGTGAAAATGGACTTTTTGCATCTATTGATACCGTTGTTCTTTGCTCCAGCATGCAATATATACACATTTCTAACAAGACTAGGTGCAACCTAGTATATGGCTGGGCCGCTGTATGAAAGTGCTGTATGAAAATGTGGGCCCAAGAAAAGGGTGCTAAATGAGGCAAAGCTCACGCAGTTACATGAAGTGCAAGTTTAGTAATGAGCTGGAGCTGATTAATTATTTACAAAATGGGGAGAGTGGGAGAGTGAAAGAGTGTGAGTGTGTGAGTGAGGTAGTGGGAGTGAGTGAGGGAGTGGGAGGTGGGGGGGTTTTGAGTAAGGAAAACATCAAAAGCAAGTTATACATTTGAATAGACAAAGAGCTAGAGTAAGGGTATATTGATTTTGTGAATGTCAATTTGAGAGAAACAGCAGCAGCAGATGTAGATAGCAGTTAAAGTATATATGTATGTATGTATGTTCCTGAATCGTAATGAAACAATAAAGTTATCATTACAGTTGTGCTAACCGGGGACGTGACATCACTTTCGTGAACACATGGCAGTTCCTATATAGTGAGGGTGTAAGAACGAACTTCAAAGTTTCCTTTTTTTCCCCATGTTTCGTCTTTGGGCACGTTATGGACAAAGAATCCACGGTTTTGAGTAAAACTGCTTAGTATATATGTTCGAGCGAAGGAGTTGCCATGTATTTGCATAAAGCGTTAGACGATATTGGTGATGATTGAATATGGTTAAGTATGGGACCAAAAAATTGACATGCAATTAATTTTAATGAATTTATGACCTATTGAAAGCTCTCGAAAAGGCCTTGTAGTTGACACCAAGATCATGAAAACTGGCCGAGAAATAAGAAAGTTCTGGAATTTTATAGTGCACCCAAATAACAAATTGTTTGGTATTTATTTCAGTTGCTGCGGATAAAAAAAAAAGTGTGTTGTAAAGTGAGGAATTTAGGTCAATTTTACCTCAAATATAGTAGACAGGCAAAAAATTATATAATCACTGTTTAAAAAAATGAAATAAAATACAAGAATTCAGGAAATAAAGCATGAACGATGTTCATAAGTGACAGTTACAGCCTGACCGAGTATTGCACTTTGTCACACAGCTATTATGATAATCAGAGGTGTATAAAGTACTGGAAAAATAACTAAGTAAAAGTAGAAGTACCATTACTGAAAGTTACTTTGGTAAAAGTTGAAATCACCCATAAGAAAATTACTTGAGTAAAAGTCTTAAAGTAGCTCCCATTAAATATACTTAAGTACCAAAAGTATTTAGTGAAAAAATATACTTAAGTATCAAAAGTGCGAGTACAAGTCCAAAGTATTTTTCATAGCATGCATAGAAAGAAGCAAAGCAACCACTCTTTGTTCTCTCCTTGTGCTCTTTAATCAATTTTCAGGTGAATGAAAGATAACAGTATTCAAAAAACAAACAGGCAGTCTCTCCATAATATACTACTACTTCTCCTTCTTTGAGTTTTCTGGCAGTTTAAAAACCACCATAATTGACTATAATTAATAGTAGAATTACATAGTATCAATACCATGTTGAATTTTTGCTTCAGAAAACTGATTTTTCTTAACTACTAATTGGGATACCATTTGCTCACTGTAGTTGAAGTGGTTGCTGCAGAGGACAACGATTATTTCTTTAGCAAGAGATAATTTTTTTGAACTGATGATAGATACTTTGGGCAAGTACATTGAGCATTTTGCACATCAGGCTTAGCTGAGGAGTTTAACTCCTTTAACCCCACAGCCCTCTACAGAGGGCTGACCAACATATTCCCTTCAACCCCAAATTCCTGTAGGGAAAATTCAAACAATCTGACTAATTGATTGGAACATATCAGGTTACATTTAATGGGATTCCAGAGATAACAGTAAGATACAATGTCCAGATAATGACCAGCCCTCTACAGAGGGCTGTGGGGTTGAAGGGTATAGTGATGCTAGAATATCTGGGGTTGAAAGAGTTAATTCAGGCAACTCCTGAAAAACAGGGATAGGAGTGAACTCATCCATATTCTAAACCTCCAGCTCGGCTTGCTTGTGAATATTCAATAACTGATCCGGGTGTACTATCTAGTGATAGAATATTGTAACTGCGTGCATAAATTTGCAGCTCCATGTCCACTGGCAGACACATCTGCACAAAGTTAAAATTTGACTTCTTTTATATCAGACAAGAAAGCGTAGTTCTGCATTCATACCTTGACATGTTTCGACGGGAACTCCCATCTTCCTCAGAAGTGTCACATGATGGTATTGTGACGTGTCTTATCAGCTGTTGTTAACTGAGGCGTGACCATCCTGCCAGTTTTGACAGGACGGTCACGCCTCCTGCTGTCAGTTCACCTCTTCAGAACCACAGTCCACATGTGAGACAGCATGTACGCCCCTCGTCCCGGTTCATCGTCCTTTGGGCTTGCTTCCAGATTTCTATCGCCTCCATAATCTAGCGTTGGTATCGGTTTTCCTCAGAGCGGATAACTTTGGCCTTTTCCCAGTCCATAACGTGGTTTTCCCTCTTACATTACAGACCATTGTAAGAGGGAAAAGAGGGTTCTGAAGACATAATTAATCTCATCCAAACATCTGCAAAAAGATACCCTGCCGAGCACCGTTGTTCTTCTCGAACACGCCTAATCCAGATTATCCTTAAATGATTAATTACATTTATATTTTAATTTGTAACGAGTAACAAAGTGGCCAGTGTCAAAGTAACGAAGTGAAAGCATACATTTTATCTTTTAAATGTAGTACAGTAAAAGTAAAAGTCCCGGTTTAAAAAAACTCAAAGTACAAATCCTCAAAAAAAAAAAAAAAACTTCTTAAGTACTGTAACAAAGTACATGTACACCTCTGTTGAAAATGTATCCCAAGTCCCTTCATTGAACCTGTTTTCTGTCATATCGGTTGCGAGATTCAATAGGAAGATTAAGGAAATAATGCTGGTACCGGCTGCGAAATTCAAAAGCGAGATAGAGGAATGTAACACATTGTACCAATCTAGCATGAAAGAATCTTAACAATGGTCTGAATGTGTTTTTAATTTCCCTATTCAACCTCGCAACTGATACTGTCCTCCATGCTTGTTAACTTTTTCGATCGGTTTGTGAGATTGAATAGGGAAATTAAAAACACATTCCGATCATTGTTATGATTCTTTAACGCTAGATTGGTTCGATGTGTTACATTCCTCTATCTCTATGGAATCTCGCAACCGGTACCAGAGAAAACAAGCATGGAGGACTGAAACAAACCAAACCAATCTAGCATGAAAGAAGATTAGCCTAATAATGGTCGGATTGTGCTCGTAATGCAACAAAATCGAATGGAACTTTTTAAAAGACCGGGAATGCGTCAGGGAAAGCACACCATATGCATCCGCTATATGAATATTTAATCCACCTTTTGCTATCAATTAGAAGAAAATACACATTGATTTTTGTAAAATGGCGACCAATATCGCCTAGAGACATTCATTGGCGTCAAAAAATGCACACTGTGAACATTCTATATGTACAAAATGTGTTTTAATTTAACATTACATTTGCCTGATTATTGCAGTCTATTGCTAGACTGGATTCAGATACTGGCTGTGGGTACAACAAGGTAGTGGAGAAGTATCCCCTTCAATGAAGGGGTGTCAAATCCAGCTTGGCGCAATCTTTTAAACTTAATATTTTCTTGAATTTAGTGTTTTCATTGGTGTTGGTTACAGTCGTTCTCATAGATACAATCAAAGCGGCCACCACAACTGCTTCCGTTCAAGCGAACAAACTCATGAACGCGCAAGGGTATACGTTAATTTGGAAACCAGTCTGGGCACTATACTGGTATTCTTGAAAATACTGAAAAATAGTGCCGGCGCCACTTCCAGTGTGTACGTAAATAGTCCATCACACGCATAAATGAGTGTGGCGCATTCAATTCCACTTTTTAATTTCCGTTTCTGCTGCAAACACTGAAATCCAAGATCCAACAACAGTTTCTGTTCCAATGTCTCCAAGCTGAAATTCCGAGACCCATTATAATGCAAATACACAGACCAGTAAATACGAGTGAAGTCAACCCCCGGCCAGCCAGCCAGCCAATCGCCGGCCAACCAATCGTTGAAGTTCTTCCCCGCCGGCCGACCAACCGCTGAACAGCCAGCCGGCCAATCGTCAGCCAACCAATCGTTGAAGTTCTTCCCCGCTGGCCGACCAATCGCTGAACTTCTTCCCCGCCGGCCAGCCAATCGTTGAACTTGATCACTCAGGCTGTCAGTCAGTCACTCAGATACTCAGCGACCTTCGCGTTTATAGCGGTCTGGCCGCTGCTCGGCCCAGCCCAAAAAAATTTAGTCATGTAATGGAAGTTAAGAGTTTCGGCCTTGCCTCATTTTGAAAATTGTGTCCCGCTTTGCAGTGTCTGAGCTGAGGATTGTGCTGCTCGGGAAGTCTGGAGAAGAGAAGAGTAAAGTGGGAAACATCATCCTGAGGAGAGAGGCCTTTGAGACTCATCCCTCCTTCTTTACTGGAAAACAGCAGTGTGAGAGAGCCATGGGATTGGTGGATGGGAGTCACGTGACTGTCATCAACACTCCTGACTTACTGCACCCTCAGATTTCTCAGTATGAATTAGAGAAGCAGGTGGAGCTGTGTGTTTCTCTGTCTGAACCTGGGCCTCATGTGCTTCTGCTGGTCCTGCAGCCTGATAGATTTACAGACAAGGATAGAGACAGAATGAAGAGGATTCTGACAGATTTGGGTGATCCGGACTCTGAGCACTCAATGGTGCTGGTTGCCCACAAAGGCAAAACGGAGGTTTGCATTGATGAAAAAAAGGAATTCCTTTGAGTTGTTTATTAAAGAATGCAGAGGAAGGTACGAGTTTGACAATATAGAAAAGGTCAATCACAGCCAGATTGCCAAATTTATGGAAAAAATTACCATGATAGTAAAGGAAAATGAAGGAAGATATGTCACCTGTGAGATTTATCAGGAGGTAGAACCAGGGACAGCTTCAATGCCAAGGGAGTCAATGGCATTACGTGTGCAAGATACAGAGAGAGAAAATCAACCACTCTCTGGAGGAGAACAAAAAACCCAGGGAGAAACATTGGGCATTTTCAGTGAGTATATGTTCTAAAATTTTCAGATTAAACAAAACAAAAAAAAAATTATAATTTCAGTCAGGTCTACTTTGTCAAAACCCTAAATGATAGTATCATTTGTAGCAGATTTATTTGCATTATTTGAATTTGGCAGCATGGCTCTGTTCTGGGGCCTCCCCGCCACTGGCACCGGAAAGGGAGGGGGCCAGGGGGCCATTGGCCCCCCCCCACTTTTACCCTCCTCCCACTTCATTTTTAAGCATAAACAGTTTAGGAAGTTTGCGCATGCATAGTCAATTGTCACGCTGTCTTCAGTGGGCATCATTTAGGCACAGCGCTTCTCTGCCCAGTGGCGTAACAGTAGAGGGTGCAGAGAGTGCAACGGCCCAGTGGCAGGGGCTTGATGAACACACTCGCGACAGTGTTGGGCTCCGCACGTCGTCTGCAGAGCTTTCTCTCAAAAACGAAACCCTCATACTAACCAAGACCTGGAATTATAAGTAGCATTGAGTTGTGCTACTGGATATTTATACCACTGCAACTGCATTCATCTCTCAGTCATGGTGCTGGCAAGTTGATGTCATCCCGGTACATTATTCACCATTTTAATTGAACATAAGTTGTTATAATATTAAATAATTTAATTTCTTTTTGGAAAATGCTTAATAAAACAAACAATGATAATTTTATTTTGCTGTTGATATCGTCATTGAGACAGCAAGTGTTTCTGGGTACTGTCCATGAGCGTGAGCGCAGATCAACTGTTTTTATGACGTCCACTCTCTCACTGATTATTGTTCCCACAATTCCGTGCTATTCACAAAATTTCAGATCATCCCAATAAAGTTATGTTAATGTGTCGTTCATTTGCTCATTATGCCTTATTGTTCTTGATGATGACCATTATTAAGATAATTATTTTAAGATAATAATGTTAAGAAAGAAATCGGAAACTTTATATTATAGAATGAAATAGTGTAATAACCCTTAGTGTGTTTTACGTAGGTCTATGACACTTTAAGGAGCTTGGGAAAGGTCATGCCCGACAATTTGGAATGTATGTGGTAGCAGCATTGTAAAAGCCATCATGTGGAAAAACAAATATGCGCAACTGTGTACGATCACAATTTACAACTTGCAAGTAATAGTGTGCGTGCAATAACCCATCGATGCGGCCACTTGATTGACTTTGTAGTGGTTATAATATTGAGTTCTACTTAATATTATTTTTGCATGCATGTACTATGCGATTTAAGCTCTGGCTGATCCTGCCTACTCAGCCAAGGACCTCACTAAATGTTAATTTATGATGTACATTGAAACGAAAAGTCCAAAGCATTAGTTTTAAAGACAAGGTGATGGATTTGGGCCATGTGTGTCTGGGTTAACGGGAATGAGCCAAATATCTTTTTATTTTTTATACCATAAGTGTTGCAATATAGGGGCACGGATGAGGTGCACGGAATAGAGGCACTGTGAATGAGCTAAACACACAATACGGCACTTTTTGGCCCCCCCACTTCTTAAGTGAATCCAGCGCTCCTGCTCCCCGCCCTACCACGCATGTGCATGAAAAGCCAGTTGGCAGGGAGAGCCAAAAACCTGCCCTTCCATGACTACGCGTGATGCCATTGGCACAGAGAGCAGCAGCAAAGCCCCAGGGGTACAGAACACAGCAGCATCAATGACTTGCGTCATCATAGAGTAAGTCAGAAAAACATGTAAAGGAGGAGTTAAGGACGGAGGTGGGTTGCACATGAGAAGAGGAAAGTGGCAATCGTAGGCAGGCAAAGCATCTTTAAATATGGCACCTTGTTTAAGATTTGCCAATTGAGTGCCTGGAGGGAATTAGCTGAGCTGTCAGCTGATGTGAGCTTAGCTTGCGATCTGTACCATCACTAATGAAGGCAGGCTAGCGAGCTGGGCATGACTGCGTGGCCTGACTGAACTACCGCTGTGCTCAATTTCATTTGACTGAATATTGGGCCATGATTTATTTCACACCATTTTGACCCATTCTGTGTTGCTTAAATTCAATGGCAGCCATAAATTGGCTAGATTTAATGCAAAACCAATCAAATCTTGCAGTCGGTCTATTGTTGGAGGGAGAGCAGTGCTGGAAAAAAATTTATTTTGATAAACAGTTAATGCCTTCAGTATTTGAGAAGCCAGTTCAGATCTTGGACAGGTGGGACAGCTTCTCGCTGAGTGTTAAAACGAAAGCTTTGACTCTGAGGAAGGACATTGTGAAGGGTATTAGCAGTATTGATAGTTGAATAGCACTTTAAATTTCAGGGCATTAAATATAATTAGTCCTCCGGTTATAAACACTTGAGACCTGCAATGCCTCCAGTGTGCTTAAGTACTTTGACTGAAATAAGGTGTCCATCAAACCAAATTTTTGCACAGTGCACACATATGCTTGTTTTTTTTTTTTGAACAGAAAGACCCCAGAAGAAGAGAAAAGAAAGTATGCAGCAACCCGTAAACAGTGAGTAAAGTTAGTCAAGCTACATCTAAATAAGACTGACAATACTGATGGCAACTGATTGACATCTATCCTTGTATGTTTAACTGAAACTGTAGCAGAACTAACAAGATTTCATAGATCTCCTTCGAACTCAGTTGATGCCTTGTTTGGAATTCTGAGGTGCTATAAGCAATTGTATTTCAGTCCGTGTGGTTCTCTGAAAGATGATCATTTGCTTTGTTGGTTTTCTTGCTGGTAATTTCCATCTCCAGGATATTTTCTGTTTGGCATTTAAAGTTTGGGTGTCTTTTGCTTGTCTTAGATTCCTGATCGTCTTCCTGCCGCTCTCAATTTATGCTGTCACTGAATGATTCGGCTCTCTTTCTTTGGTATCTTTCCTCATGTAATGCACAGTAGTCTTCTCTATCTGTAACAGTGAAATTATTTCCTTACTTTGCAGTGTCAGAGCTGAGGATTGTGCTGCTTGGAAGGTCTGGAGAAGTGAAATGTAATGTGGGAAATGTCATCCTGGGAGGAGAGGTCTTTTCAGTCAGAGATCAGTGTGAGAGAGCACAAACTCTGGTGAATGGAAAGCATGTGACTGTGATCAACACTCCAGACTTGATAAACCTTGATCTTTCTGATAGGAAATTATTCCATCAGATAGAGACCTGTGTTAACCTGTCTGCCCCAGGTCCTCATGCATTTCTGCTGGTGCTGCAAGATGGTCGGTTTTCAGAAGGTGATAGAAAAAGACTAAAGAGAATCCTGGGATTTTTCAGTGCCGAGGCCTTTAAGTACTCAGTGGTGCTGGTCACACACTGTAGTGCTAAAAGATTTTTGGACTCTTTTTACATTGGAAAAGATCCTGTTCAAAAAGTTGTTGAAAAGTGTAGTAGAAGGAGTCACACTTTTAGCAACCCAGAAGAGATTAATGCCTCCCAATTCACTGAACTAATGGAGAAAATAGAGCAGTTGGTGCAGGAGAATGGAGGCGGTTTCCTCAACTGTGAGATTTTTGAGGAGCCAGAATCAGAGGTATTCAAAGCAAAAGAGAGCTCAGTCATGGGGACTGCACTTAAAAGGAAGCAGAAACCACAGGCATTGCCTTGGACACGAGAGGAAATCAAAGGTAAGAGAGGAACAAGTCAACAAAAAGTGAGAAAATATTTGTGAATATCGCTGAATTTATCCACAATACATTGAATCCATGCACCCTGGATAAAACTGATTAGCCAAGGGTCAAAGTAATGTCATTTCATGATTCTTAGTAGTCAGCAGTTAGCCTACATTTGACTATTCCCATGTAACTACTAAAGCAGTTTAACGAGTTGACACAAGGAATTATGCCTGGATTGTGATGAAAGCAGGATGGACAATACTATGAGATAGGTGACTGGATAAATGACTCTTCCTCTTTATTCCAGTGTCTGAGGACTTGAGACTGAACTTGGTGGTGTTTGGGAGGAGAGGAGCAGGGAAGACTTCTGCAGTAAACGCCATCCTTGGACAGAAAGAGTCCAGTGTGGATCCCAGGCCCTCTTCAGCATATGAGAGCAGAGAGGGAGAAGTGTGTGGTCGCCTGGTCACTGTGGTGGAATTACCTGCTCTGTGTGAAGTTCAGCCCTCTGTCTCCACTGTGTCTCATCTCTTTACTTCTCTCTGTGGCCCTGGAGTTCATGCCTTCCTCCTGGTCACACCAGCTGGACCCCTCACTGATGAAGACAAGGGAGAAATCACAAGGATTAAGGAGATATTTGGATTGAGAGTCACTCATTATATGATGGTCCTTTTTATCCATGAAAGTCCAACTGCTCAGCCTGTCCTTCGATTTTTGCAGGAGAGCACGTCCATTCAAGAGCTTCTGAAGATCTGTGGTGGCAGGCATTTTATTTTCAATAATCAGAACATTATGAACAACCCAGTGGTTCCAAAGCTTCTGGAAGCTGTAGAGGAGATGAATAAAACAACAGGAAACTGCTTTTCTCTGGATATGTACTGGGAGGCCCAGCTGGAGAAGACGGTTCGAGAGCTGGAGGTCAAGCACAAGAATGAGCTCGAAGAGAAGAACAGAAAGATCAGAAAATTAGAAGGAAATCTTTGTGGCACTGCACTGGGTGAGTGTGGAAGGGTTAACTGTGTGTTTACAATCCTTGTGGGGAAAATTACACATAAATGAAATAGTACCCTTTAACTAATGAGCTGAGTGTATTCAGTGTGTATTTCAGACAATAGCAGGCAATTTCTCTCTGAAATACAACTGGGATTGTCAGAAAAGATGTAGCTATTGCTATGGGATTGTGCTGTAGGATCACAACCTCCAATCCTGACCCATCACATCATGCTGACATTTGACACCTGTAACATAACTTTGGAGTTAATAAACTGAAGGATAAACTGAGTAATAAACTGAAACCTTTATTTGTTAAAAAATCAATAATGTTCATGAGACTCACAGAGCAATGAATAATAGGCACCTGCGTCACCAATGCTGTGGGAGACTTCAGTCAGACAAGATTCCATCTTTCATCGCTGTTTGGCGTCCCCTGCTGGCTAGTACGGGCTGTACGTGATTAATTGGCTTTTGATTTAAAGGAAGTCACAAAAGGCGACTTGACTTGAGTGGACTTTACTTTCACAAGATTCTTTTAAATCACCTGAAACTTTTAATAAATTTTAGGATGCTCTCAATACTCTGAAATAATTTTTTTAATAAAGCTGTTTCTTCCTTCTGCAGGCGATGAGGGTGAAGATCAGAGCACTCACTGTGTGAGAATAGTGCTTGTGGGGAAAACAGGAAGTGGGAAAAGTGCCACAGGAAACACCATACTACAGAAGGAGGAATTTGAGTCTCTGCCTAGTTCAAAATCTGTGACGATCCGCTGTCAGAAAGGATTAGGCGATGTAGCTGGCAGGCATGTTGCTGTAGTTGACACACCAGGCCTTTTCGACACATCAGTGAATAATGAGCAGGTCCAGCTGGAAATAGCAAGATGCATCTCCTTTTTGGCCCCAGGACCTCATGTATTTCTCCTAGTGCTGCAGATTGGAAGAATCACTCAGGAGGAAAAGGAGACATTGCAGCTTATTCAGGAAACCTTTGGTAAAATGGCTGAGAGATTCACCTTAGTCATGTTCACAAGAGGAGATGATCTTAAAAAAGAATCGATTGAAAGCTACATCCAAAGAAGTGACCGTACAATCCAGAATCTGATTCATGACTGTGGAAACCGGTTTCATGTTTTCAATAATAATGACATGAACAACTGTACCCAAGTGTCTGAGCTACTGCATAAGATAGACATGATGGTGCAGAAGAACGGAGGAGGCTGCTACACCAATGAGATGTTCCAGGAAGCAGAAAGAACCATAAAGAAAGAGTGTGAAAGAATCCTGAGAGAGAAGGAGGGAGAGATGCAGAGAGAGAGAGAGAAACTGAAGGCAAAACATGAAAAGGAGATGGAGGAGATGAAGAGGAGGATGGAAGAGCAGCAACGTACAGTAGAGGAAGAAAGAATCTGTCGGGAGAAAGAGCTGAAAGACAAAGAAGAAAATATAAGGAAAGAGTTTGAGGACTGGAAGAAAAGAGAGCAGGAGGAAAAGGAACAAAGAGAAGAGGAGGAGAAAAAAAAGAGAGAGAAACAAGAATTGAAGTGGAAGAGGAAAATGGATGAGATAGAAAAAGAGAGATTGAGAATGAAAGAGGAGTGGAAACATAGACAAAAAGAAGAGAAGAAGAGAGTGGAAACAGAGGAGAAACAGAGGCAAGAGCTCATACAAAAACAAAGGAGAGAAAAGAGAAAATTTGAGGAAAAGCTAGTAAAAGAAAAGAAAAAGAGGGATGAAGAGGAGCAGGAGAGGAGAAGCCGAGAGGAGAGAGGAAGAAGGGAGTGGGAAGAGAGAATTAAAGAGGCAGAGAAAGAAAAGAAAGAGATACGGGAGGACATGAAGAAAAGAGCTGAGGAATGGGAACTGCAGAGAGAAAAGGAGCGACTGCAGAAACAGGAAGAAGAGATTTACAGAAAGCAGAAAGAGGAGCAAGAAAGAAGAGAGTGGGAAGAGAAACAAAAGAAAATGATGGATGAGTTTGAAAAAGAAAAGGAACGAGAAAGACTGAAAAGGGAAAGAGAAAAGGAAGATAAAGACAGGATGGAGAAGGATCTGGAAGAAAAGAAGAGGCAGCTGAAGCAAAAAGAGGATGAATGGGAAAAAGAAAGAAAAGAGGAGAGAGAGAAAAGATATAAGGAGGATGAGCAGAGAAGAGAGGAGGAGAGAAAAAGACTGGTGAAGCTGCAGGAGGAATTTGAGAAGGAGCGAGAGGAAGAGAACCAGAGGAGAAAGAAGGAAGAACAGGCCAGGAGAGAAAGAGAAGAAAAAGAACGGAGAGAAATTGAGGAAGAATATGAAAGGAAATTGAAAGAAATGAAGCGTAAATATGAAGAAGAGGCTCGAAAACAAGCAGAGGAATTTAATGACTTTAGAGAGAAGTACACAAGAGAGTTTTTGGCCCTGAGTGAAACTCACGAAAAGGAATTACTGAAGCTGAGAGAAGATCATCACCGCCAGCTTGCTCTTGAAACTGAGCTCCATAAATTTAATCGAGATTCTTGGCAAGAGAAAATCAAACAGATGCAAGAAAAACAAGAAAAAGAAATTGAGGAGTTGAAAGCAAAATATAAAAGATCATGCGTGATATTGTAATGCTGGAACAAGTGGCAATATAGGGGAGAGTGGGGTACCATGAGCCTGTGGGCACGTTGATCCATGGCCTCTTCTAACCATCTGGTTCAAGCTTTTGACTGAAGATGGCAGTGTGTATGTCCCTCTATTTGTGCAGGACAAAATCACTAATTATCCTTCCTTTGTTTCATCACAGTAAAACATTTTATGCACAAATTTCCGGTTTTAGCCCCCGAAGTAAAATTCTGAGGTAAGATTGTTTTTCTTCTGTCATACGTGTAGCATTCATAGGATATTTGTATCATATGTTCAGAGACATGTATTCTTTGTAATCAAAGGGAAAGTAAGTGGGAGTGACTGACCTAGTTTTTGGTACATCTGCTAGAATAGAATTGTTCCAAGTGGGGTACCAAGAGCTGGCCTGTGTGGTGTAATGTGGTGAAAAGCCACTAGATGGCAGTATTGACATTTATTTTGTTAAGCGATCTAAAACTAGGTTTGGGCATGTCCCGGGCATGCCTCAGAGGGGGCTGGAAAAGAGTATATAAGGAGAAAAATCGAGAGAGTGTAGAGTAGTTGGAGAAATTGCAAGGAGAAATTGTGGATGGATACATTTGACCAGACCTGTCACTCTTTTCAAGACCTGTGAAGCTTTTTGTGGATTTTTGCCTGTGTTGGAGCATTTTCCTGTCCCAGGACATCACAACATAGCAGCCCGTCTCAATTACCAAGGGACTGTAACTGTCTTTTTTTTTATTATTATTTCAATCTTGGTCAGTAGGGTAGAGAGTAGATTAGTTCTGTTTGTTTAATTAAATCTGTTGAAGTTTAAGAATTTTGTCTGTCATCCCTTGCTGTCCGTGATGTCATAACAAATTGACGCCATAACAAATTGGGGCCATAACAGTGGGGCACGCTGAGCCAAGGCTCATGGTACCCCACCAAACTAAACACATTAGCCTTGTGAAAAACTGTACAATGACTCGTTATTTATAAAGATCTAAGCCAAATTTTTGTAGTGATATCTCTGTTAAAAGGCACAAGAGTAATGCAATGAATATTAATGAGAAAGAGGACATGTGGCAGGGAGAACTGAATCAAAGCTGTCATTCCCAGTTGACCTTTGGAAGTATTCTTGCGAATAGGCCTTCCAGCACAGGGTGTCATCATACCACAATAAATGTGTGTTCCTTCCAGCGCACAGGCCTCGCAGACATTCTGATTACAGGACAATACAACAAACTTAGGGCCTTAACACCTAGCTGACATTGTTGAAGACACGTCAGAGTATTCGTTGGTGACTTACGGTATTGTACTCCCTGATGTTAACAAAAAAAACGAATGTGTCAAAGGATTTTAGGAAATAAATTTTGCTTTTTCATTTCATTTTGGTGTTTTTAATCAAGGCTCAACGTACCCCATACCCTGGACCAAAGTACCCCGCACCTCCAGTTGACAAGGATTTTTTAACATCAGATTTGACCAGTTTTAATTACTCTCCTAGGCTGTTATAATTTAGATTATTTTAGAGGATATCCTTGGCCATGATTGGCCTTTTGAAAAAAGTCAGAAAGATAATCACAAAACTGGCGGGGGTCGAAAATGTGAAAAATGGCTCATCGTACCCCACTCTCCCCTACAGACACATTAAAGGAAAAACATGAATAAACACACACAAACATACATAAATGCAGATGCTCGTGTTCATTCTCTTGACATGGTTTGGGTCCACGTGCTCCTTAAAGGTAAAAGGGTCACTGGAAACCAGTGCAGAGTGTAATCAACTTTATATCCCATGATGAAGCATTCTTAACGTGATGGGAGTGGTCTCTTCCAGGATGGCGATGACCGAAGCCCCACAGGGCACAAGGATTCACTGAGTAGATTTAAGAGTATGAAAATTATCCTAAGCTCACGCCACTGCCTTCACAGTCACCAGATCTCAGACCAACTGAACTCATATACAGAGATTTTAGAACAACGTGTGAGACAACACTCCCTGTCACCATCATCAAATGAGGGAATATCTCTTGGAAGGAAGATACTCCATCCCTCCAATCAAGTTCTACACTTGCAGTCTCTATGTCAAGGCATGCTGAAGCTGATCTGGCAGCCATTCAGTTATCCCCTTATGCTCAGTGCATAAACTAAAACCCATTCTTTTTTGTAGAACTTCATTAATTTTGATGCAATGGTTGCTTTTTTTTTTTTTTTGTTTTGTTTTGCTTCAAAAGTTGCCACAACATCTCTATTGGCCCAAGTAAAGGCTTTGACTGGACTACATTAAAGCCATGTTCAAAGTTCTGGGACTCCACCAGACCACAGTTAGTCTAACTATTACCTTGAGAACACGTGCCATGGAGGTGAGTCTTTCCAGGAGCGGAAAAGTCGCCAAAATGTCTCAACAGGCACAGGGATGAGTCATCCTGAAATCCTGACCTCCTCACCGTCACTTATAAGAGAATCAAGTTGTTGATGTGGAATGCCCAATTTTGACAGAAAGCCACCTTCAAAAGCATGAAGATCTTTCAGTTGAATGCTTTCACTCCCTCTTCTCACTTTTGAACGGCCAGTCTTACCCGAGCTTCAGTGCTCAGCAGACTCTCAACGGTTTATGCAAGAAAACACTGTCAAGCAAATGCTAATCACTAAGGCATGTGATGTTAGCTGCCACTTCTAATTGTGTAGTTTGCGTGAGGGGCTTGTAGAGACATGAGGCTGGGGTATATCTTTCACCCCTAGAACTTAGATTTTTCACTCAACTTTCCCCTTCACTGAAGCTTATATTGAGAGAAATATTCAAATTCAGGACGCCAAGTTTTTTTTTGGCCACAGCGTTACATCACGTGGGAAATATCTAGATCTTTAAGATCATTTTATACATATTTTTCCCTGTAATTCAGCGGGACATATTTAGTCGGAGACCTTGGGATCTCCACTAGAATTTCCAATAAGTCTGAAGTTCCACAGGTTTGAATACAGCAGTTGCATTTATGGACCGACATATGGGTCGCTGGGTTTTCTAGCCTTAATTCAGTGATTGAAATATTAAAGACAGTTTGCATCCTATATGTGGCTGAACAAACGAACTTGTCGGACACCAAACTGTGGGATCTCTCTATCCATCAGTTCAACATGAGTCTAATGTGGGGCCCAGTTCTTGAACATACGGTAGTTGTTTATGCAGTAATGTGTTCTGATCTCAACATCACTGCTAGTCATTCCATTCCTGTCAGTCTCAGTTAGGGTTACCAGATTAATGTCTTTCCTGAACATACATTGAATAATGTGAATGGGCTTCTGCTGGGTCAGTTAGTTTATTAGCGAATCAATATATTTCATTCACAGCAGAGGGCGAAGTGTAGCTTTTGCTTGAAATCAATGTCAGTTTTATGACTGTCTGCAATTGTTGGATGCCCCACAGACGTGGGTCCAAATGTTTTGCTTGTGCCATTTTGCCTGCTGTTTACTCTGTTCCTTGCTGAGGATTAAATCAGGGACAAAGCAAACAAACCACAGCTTCATTGCTTGCTACTTTGCGAATGTTAAATTGTATTCAGATGTGAGGGGTAATGAAATTGACCTCTGTAAATAAAAAAATCATATTGTTTACATTCAAGTAATTTCATCCATCACTAATTTGGACGATGATGTGAGTCTTGCTCTAAAATATGACATGGATTTAAATGTGAATTTGTTCTTTGCAATTCAACAAAGCGTGAACAGTACAAGAATTTGACTGCAGTCCATGGAAGATAGCATGCTCATTTACCTTTGTTTTATAACCCTATAAAACCCTATCAAATTCCAGAAAATATTAAATGAAACCCTGACAGCCTCTTCCAGAAAGCTTAAACTGGGTCATGGTTGGGGGCCTGCAATGGGGCAATAATCAAAAGCATGCATCAAACTCAAAAATGGTTCACTGATGACAGAACTAAAGTTTTGCCATTGCCATTCTAATCCCTTTATCTAGAACTGATAGAAAACCTGAGCGCGCAAAGTGATGAGTAGAGTACGTTAATGTTAAACAACAGGAACGTGAAGGATATGAAGAGATTCAGCATGGAAGAATGGTCTCAGATCCCTTGCCATGTCCTCCCCGCAATCTCCTTACACACTATAACAGACTGAGAGCTTCTTTTTTTGGCGAAGGGAGGCTGCTTAATGTATTGAATGAAGGGAATCTAATAATAGCAGCACGTTTTTAAGAAAAAAGTTTTTGTGATAGTGATTTTTTTTTCTTTTAATCACTGCATTTCAATAAAGGGTGATATTACAGTTACTTTTTTTCCAAAGTAAATATGAATAAGATTTGCAATTAAGATATTTTTTCATAGCTACATTCCTGAACCAGTGGAGGGCCCTGTATACTGTTTTCTCTCCAGTTTCCCAAGTCTGATTTAACCTATGGATTCAACTCTATAACTTCAGGCTTAAAGGTACCATCCCAGGCAGCTGGACTTAAGATTTTTTTTTCGAATTGCACAACTGATAAGCACCCACGCCCTCCGTCCAGTCAGGAATCACCCAAACCACGCCCCCACCACTCAGTTCGTGCGCGTGCTTCATTCTACCACAAACAGCTGACCGGTGCGGCCGGTGTTCTGACAATTTGTGCTGCCGTGTCAAAAAATGCTACCGTAATGCAAAGCGATCGTAAAGTCTTTGTTTCCGCCGTAATATTGCAATATGAATCAGTGTACAATAGTAACGTTGTCATTTCTTATCTTATTATAACATAAGCAGATGTTATAATGAGTTGAATAAGTTTTTTTGAAGATATATTCCCATATACACCATTATCGTCCAATCTCTGCATTTTCAAGAAAACCTAGCGTGTACATGCAAATATAAATACGCTAAAAGGTCGAAAGGCGCACCGAAAAAAGACGTGTATTCATAATTTTTGAAGACACTTGAGATGTGAGCGAAGAAATAGAGCCCAAGATTTTAGGTTTGCGCAAGCGCAGAACCGCGAGGTAGAATATTTTGATAGCACCGGAGACAAGTGCGATAAACATTCAATTACGTGGATGACATAAGGATGGCAGTGGTTAGCATTGCTGCCTCGCAGCAAGAGAGTCGTGGGTTCGAATCTGGCCCGGGGCCTTTCTGTGTGGAGTTTGCATGTTCTCCCCTTGTTTGCGTGGGTTCTCTTTGGGTACTCTGATTTCCTCCTGTAGTCCAAAGACATGCATATCAGGCTAATTGGAGGCACTAAATTGTGTGTGTGTACCCACCCTGTGATGGATCAGGGTGGGTCCCTGCCTTTTGCCAGCTAGAATAGGCTCCACCTCCCCCTGGGACCCTAGTGAGGAAGAAGCGGGTATAGAGAATGGATGGATGGACATAAGGATGGGGCAATTAGTTTTTTTGTGACACTGTTGATGCTGTTCTTATTTAAATGCTTCAGTTGGGTAACTGGCTGCTCCAATAAGGGTGGGCCCTAACAGTTTTGTGCCTGATAACACCATAGACTGTATAAAAAGGTGGACGAAGCTACTGTGACGTCACCCATTGGTTTCAGCATACCATAAAGGAAGCCTCGATTTTGGCAATTTGAATTGCGCCATGTTGTCATTTTGAAACCGGATGTGATTTCTATTGGACGAGAGCGTGAATTGAAGTTCCAGGGAGGAACGTGGCTCTGGATCTGACCGTATCGGACGAGGACCAGAGGATAGCCACGAAAAGCATATTCTGGCTTCATCCTTTATTCTAGTCTATATGGGACCATAATTTACAAAAATGAACATCATGATGTATCGAAGAGAGACTTGAAACTTGCTACAGCTACTATAAAATAATGTGAAAAATCATTATTTAAAGTGGTAATCCATAAGATTTGAATTGGCTTGTTTATATTGACATCTTTGGCAGTAAGCTGTAATTGCAGGTGCGCTTCTGGACCTCATTTCCTATAACTCTTGTCGAGACCCAACAGTGTCACCTGTATGACGTCAGTAAATTGACGGCTCTTACCAGTTCCACGCCTCCTCAATTCTCATGCAAAAGGGAAAGATGCTCTTTGACACGGCAATTGAACTCAATAAAAGTGAAAATTATGTGACGTTAGTCATCCATTAGCGTCATCTCATTCCAGTAACATGTTAGGCTATTATGATGAATCGATTAACTTAAAGGGCTGCCAACTCTCACGCATTCGCCGTGAGAATTTGTGCTTCATTCACGTTCCCATGCTAGTCAGTAATTATTCAATCATCGAAATGCATGTTTCATAATCGTTCAGATTGTTTAAATGAAATAAGACCATTTGAAACATTTTTATGCAATTCCACTGCTTCCAACCCCTGAGTGAAGAAACGCGTGAGAATTGTTCTCATATTACTAGTGGCGAACTCCACCGTAACACATGTGAAACTGATAAACTTCAATGCACAAGGACTTCAATTCCACCTGAGAATCTCTTCAAACAGTCTGATAGAATCATTTCTGACTACAGCACGGGAACGTGAGTATGTCATTTATTTGTGAAAGTTGAGAGCCCTGTGTAAATAATGCAAATGGTAGTTTGTTAACAGGTAACGTTATAACTTTTTTTTTTTAAATAGAAATAATTTGTCGAGGCGGTTAACGTAGCTTTTTTCCCGTTTGCTTCCTGAAATTACTTTATAATTTTAGTTTCAGTAGTAGCCTCGACAGAGACTCAGCTAACGTTAGTTTCTACTGTGCACAGTATAGCTACACAGTATGGTATTTGCCATTGCCATTGGGTAGACGTCAGAAGGGATCCAGTAGCGGTACTTTCCGCTTCATGGACTGCTGCATTTTTAACGGTCCTCCCTTAATTCCATCCATAAAACTGACATATAGTGTAAGGGACAAGTTAGATTTATGGTTAGGGGATACAGCCAAGGTTCAGGTTAGGGAAAGTACCACTACTGGATCCCTTCTGACGTCTACCTTGCCATTGCTTCTCCCGGGGTTCCTTACTTCCTACAAGCTAGCTTGCAGCTCCTCCTACCTTCTGGACAGACCAAACACTGCTTACTGACGTAAAAAGCGTCACTAGATGTGCGCCTGTATTTGAATATAGCGCGGGAATGTCGCCACAGGCACACTGATTGCTTTACCTGGCAAAGAATGAAATACAAGTGCTTTCATTCGTGGGTCATAGGCCCAATCACCGTTGTTTTATCCCCCCTCTCTGATAGACACTGACTTAACAGACAGTAACGAGACGGAAATCTTATGGATTACCACTTTAAATGAAAAATCAGGTGGGAAAGTAGGGTCATTTTCTCATAGACTTCTATAGCATTGAACTTCTTTCTGCAACCACCGACGTCGCCATCTGCTGGCCATTAAATAGAATGCCATTCTACGGTACTTAGGCATGGGCTTCATTTTTCAGACCAGGGTGCTGTGTCAACCTGATCTCACAGAAATCTGTGAAATGACCACGAAATCCTTTATCCGCAATCTGTGGTGGCAGCACGAAATCTGCGAGGTTTTCGTAATGGGACCACAGACATAATGCCAGTGGAAAATCAATGAGGCTCATTTTTCGTGGTGGACACGCGATTCCCTGTTTCAATGGCATCACTCAGTGGGCGTTGCAACGATCAATGCCGCTTTTTTTCCCTCATCAGCTTAGATTTTTTTTTTTTTTGTCGCTATTTTTATCCTCTGCATTGCTGACGAATTTCTTAATGAAGTTAATTTTGAGGTTAATTTTCCATCAAATTCAGTTTGATCACGTTAATAGTGTATTCTTTAATAACCGTTTCAGTTGCTTCCATATCATCTGATTCCCCCCCCAGCAACACCGCAGTCTCACACCCAGCGCGTCAAAGACTGATGCTTAGTCAGGGGCCTTTTGCGTTAGTTGCTGACGGTAAAGGTCTCCTTTTGCGTACTTCCCCGACTGAGGGGGCTTTCAGGTACTTACAAGATAATCCCGTCCGCGGCAATATTTGACACTCAGAGCGATTGCCCCAGCCGTGCATTCGCTTCAGTGTTAATCCAACCACGGCGCATTCAGACGCGGTGGGCATCCGTCCAAATGGCTCCTTCAAGAACTGACACGGGGAAGTATTCTCCTTACTGTCATTTTTACGTTAACGGTGATTTTACAATGATATCTGCGGCATTTCTCAACACAAAAACACCAATGTGTCCTTGTTAATTACACGAAAGTGACGGGTTAGTTGTATAGGCATCAGTTTTCTTGTTTTCCCCTCCGATTGTGAGAAACTAGGAGTTTTGTTTCCCCGTTTTGAATAGCTGAAGTCATTACACCACCCATGATCTTCAGCGGTCGTTGCTATGGAGACGACGGCAGTCCTCTTTGCTTGACAAACCGCTTTTGCAAAATTTATTTCAAAATAAAACAAAATTCGAATGTGAACAGATTAAAATTGATTAATAATTAAACTGGTTACTCAAAACATCAACATTTAGCTTCATCTTGACCCGGAAGTTATCTTCCTTACTGTCACTTATTACGTTAACGGTGATTTTACAATGATATCTGCGATATTTATATGCACAAAAACACCAGTGTGTCCTTGTTAATTACACAACATTGACGGGATAATTTTATGGGCATCATTTTTCGTGTTCCCCCCTTCGATTCTGAGAAACAGGGAGTTTTTCCTCCGTTTAGGATAGCTGGAGTCACTACACTACCCACAATCCTCAGCGGTCCTTGCTATAGAGACGAGGCCAGTCCGCTTTGCTTGACGAAACTGTAGGCAATTTATTTCGAAATGAAACGGAATGTGAACTGATTAAAAGTGATTAATAATTAAAATGGTGTCTCAAAATATCAACATTTAGCTTCAGCTCGCTGTAAGCGATGGGTCACGAGAACCTACATCCGGAATTATTGTCCTCCGTTTTGGATAGCTGAAGCCACTACACTTCTTGCTGAGGCAACAGTGCTAACCACTATGCCACCGTGCCGCCCTTTTTTTTTCTTTTTTATAATAATAATATGTGTAAATGTGTATGTATGTGTGTGTGTGTATGTGTATATGTGTATGTACACTGCCCTCCATAATTATTGGCACCCCTGGTTAAGATGTGTTCTTTAGCTTCTAATAAATTCAGTTTTTTTCTAAATAATATAGGACCTCAACGAAAAAAAGAGGAAAATCCAACCTTTAATTCAAGTGCATTTATTCAGTGGGAAAAAAAAATCCCACATTAAGAAATAATTCTTTTACTTCAAATCATGTGTACCACAATTATTAGCACCCCTGATATTAATACTTTGTACAACCCCCTTTCGCCAACAAAACAGCACCTAATCTTCTCCTATAATGTTTCACAAGATGGGAGAATACAGAAAGAGGGATCTTCGACCATTCCCCTTTGCACAATCTCTCTAAATCATCCAGCGTCCTGAGACCTCTCCTCTGCACTCTCCTCTTCAGCTCACTCCACAGGTTTTCAATCGGGTTGAGGTCTTGGGACTGAGATGGCCATGGGAGGAGCTTGATTCTGTGCCTGGTGAACCATTTCTGTGTAGATTTGGCCATATGTTTAGGGTCATTACCTTGCTGAAAGACCCAGTGACGACCCATCTTCAGCTTTCGGGCAGAGGTCACCAGATTTTGATTTAAAATGTCCTGGTATTTCAAAACGTTCATGATGCCATGCACCCTAACAAGGTTCCCAGGGCCTCTGGAAGAGAAACAGGCCCACAGCATCACCGATCCTCCCCCACATTTCACAGTGGGCACGAGGTGCTTTTCTGCATACTCATCTTTTGTGTTCCGCCAGACCCACTTAGAGTGTTTGTTGCCAAAAAGCTCTATCTTGGTCTCATCTGACCAAAGCACACGGTCCCAGTCGAAGTCCCAGTACCGCTTAGCGAACTCCAGACGTCTGCGTTTATGATTGTGAGTGAGAAAAGTTTTTTCCGTGCATGCATCCCAAACAGCTTGTTGGCATGTAGATAGCGCCTGATGGTTGTTTTGGAGACTTTGTGACCCCAAGATGCTACCATTTGTTGCAATTCTTTAACAGTGAGCTTTGGAGAACTTTTTATTTCTCTTACCATCCTCCTCACTGTGCGTGGTGGCAAAATAACCTTGCGTCCTCGTCCAGGCTTGTTTACCACTGTTCCAGTTGTTTTAAACTTCTTAATGATTCCTCTGACAGTAGATATGGGCAGGTGCAGGCGAGTGGCTATTTTCTTGTAGCCATTGCCTGACTTGTGAAGGTTGACACACATCCGCCTTACTTGAATGGTGTGTTCCTTTGTCTTTCCCATGTTGAAGAGTGGAAAAGAGAAATGGCCTCTGTGTCACATCATATTTATACCCCAGGGAAACAGGAAGTGATGAATTACTAATTATATGTTCCTAGATACTCTGATCAACTTTTAAACTACTGTAGAAATGACAGAAATACTTCAATTACATTTATTTCCTAGGAATTGTTAGGGGTGCCAATAATTGTGGAACAGGTGATTTTATGAAAAATAATTATTTCTTAGTCAGGGATTTTTTTTTTCCCTTAAAATTCACTTGAGTTGAAGGTTACATTTTTCTACAATTTTCAGTGTAAGAGTATGCTTCTGCAATAAAAATTGAATTTATTTTAAGGCTTTTAACACATCTTAACCAGGGGTGCCAATAATTATGGAGGGCGCTGTATATGTACACACGTGGACAAAATTGTTGGTACCTCTCTGTTAATGAAAGAAAAACCTAAAATTGGCTCTGAAATAACTTGAAACTGACAAAAGTAGTAATAAATAAAAATTTACTGAAAATTAACCAATGAAAATCAGACATTGCTTTTGAATTGTGGTTCAACAGAATCATTTAAAAAAATCAATCTAATGAAACAGGCCTGGAAAAAAATGATGGTACCCTTAACTTAATATTTTTTTGCACAACCCTTTGAGGCAATCACTGCAATCAAACGATTTCTGTAACTGTCAATGCGACTTCTGCACCTGTCAACTGGTATTTTGGCCCACTCCTCGTGAGCAAACTGCTCCAATTCTCTCAGATTTGAAGGCTGCCTTCTCCAGACGGCATGTTTCAGCTCCTTCCACAGATGTTCAATAGGATTTAGATCAGGGCTCAGAGGGCCACTTCAGAATAGTCCAATGTTTTGCTCTTGTCCAGTCTTGGTTGTTTTTAGCGGTGTGTTTTGGGTCATTATCCTGTTGGAAGACCCATGACCTGCGACTGAGACCAAGCTTTCTGACACTAGGCTGCACATTTCTCTCCATAATGCCTTGATAGTCCTGAGATTTCATTGTACCCTGCACAAATTCAAGACACCCTGTGCCAGATGCAGCAAAGCAGCCCCACAACATAACCAAGCCTCCTACATGTTTCCTAGTAGGGACAGTGTTCTTTTCTTGGTATGCTTTATTTTTGCGTCTGTAAACATAGAGTTGATGTGCCTTGCCAAGAAGCTCCAGTTTTGTCTCATCTGTCCAAAGGATATTCTCCCAAAAGCTTTGTGGCTTGTCAATATGCATTGTGGCAAATTCCAGTCTTGCTTTTTATCATTTGCTTTCAACAGTGGTGTCGTCTCCCATAAAGTCCACTTTGGCTCAAACAACGACGGATGGTGCGATCTAACACTGATGTACCTTGACGTTGGAGTTCACCTTTAATTTCTTTTGAGGTTGTTCTGGGCTCTTTGGTTTCCATTTGTATTATCCATCTCTTCAGTTTGTCATCAATTTTCCTTTTGCGGCCACGTCCAAGGAGGTTGGCTACAGTCCCGTGGACCTTAAACGTCTGAATAATATCTGCAACTGCAGTCACAGGAACATCGAGCTGCTTGGAGATGGTCTTATAGCCTTTACCTTTTACATGCTTGTCTATAATTTACTTTCTAATCTCCTGAGACTACTCTCTCCTTCGCTTTCTGTGGTTCATGTACAGTGTGGTAGACACCATGTCACCAAACACCACAGTGACTACTTGTCACCCTTTAAATAGGCAGTCTGAGTGATTACAAGTTTGAAGACACCTGTGATGCTAATTAGAGGACACACCTTAGTTTAACATGTCCCTATGGTAAAATTATTTTCAATCTTTTCTAGGGGTACCATCATTTTTGTCCAGGCCTGTTTCATTGGTTTGTTTTTTAAAATGATTCTGTTGAACCACAATTCAAAAGCAATGTCTGATTTTCATTGGGTAATTTTCAGTAAATTTTTATTTATTACTACTTTTGTCAGTTTCAAGTTATTTCAGAGCCAATTTTGGGTTTTTCTTTCATTAACAGAGGGGTACCAACAATTTTGTCCACGTGTATATGTATGTGTGTGTATATGTGTGTATGTGTGTGTATGTGTATATAGATCCATAGATCCATATACTATTTCTGCTTTTAGCACACATAATGTTGATAAGCACCATGAGGTAACGGGTAAACCATTCCTTTTTTCCAGTGATGTTTTACAAATGAGATATGCACATATACGTGTATAGCTGATATATATGTAATAATGTTTCAGTGATATCGTGTAAAATAATGAAAAAAAAGACTAAACCTCCTTATCTTCAGATGTTATAACATAACATAACATAACATAACATAACATAACATGAATGGCGAGAACAGGCCGTTCAGCCCAACTAGGCTCGCCAGTTTCTTTGTACCATCGTGAATATATCACTTCAGATACTCAATGCGTCAATGGTATCTAGCTTTAAGTCAAGCCTGCTCTTGAAAACTCCCAAGGTCTCTGCCTCAACAATATGGTCAGGCAAAGCTGTTCCACAATCTTTTTGAATTACTCTTTGGGTGAAGAAATATTTCCGAATATCAGTGCTAAAGTTACCTTTAGTCAGCTTCCATTTGTGACCCTGAGTTCTGCTAACAACACTTGGTCGAAGGAATCCTACATAATTCACTTTGTTAATCCCTTTAACATATTTAAAGACCTCAATCAAATCACCCCTTAGTCTCCTTTTCCTGAGACTAAAGAGATTAAGGAACTTCAGCCTTTTCTCATAGCTTTCATCTTTAATACCCGGAATTAGCTTCGTGGCTCTTCTCTGAACTTTCTCTAAAGCCTCTATGTCTTTCTTTAAGTATGGTCCCCAGAACTGTACACAATACTCTAGATGTGGTCTGACGAATGTGTTGTACAAAAGAAGCATCACCTCCTTGGATTTGAACTCAACACTTTTGGCAATGTATCCCAGCATCCGATTGGCTTTTTTAACTGCTACGGCACAATGGCTAGAGCCTGTGAGGGTTTGGTCAACAATCACTCCCAGATCTTGTTATAAATGTGTGAGCTACAATAATAAAAACAATTTTGATGGTATTGTATTCTTGTGTAGGTACATGACAATGACATCCTTAGAAATTACCTTTCAACCACCACATTTGCTGTCTGTTTTTGACTAATGCAGGTTCATGGCACATTGCAAAAACATCAAATAGTTGATATTTTACTTGGTTATGATACATACAACCCCAATTCCAAAATAGTTGGGGCAAAGTGTAAATTGTGAATTAAATCAAAATGCAATGACTTTCAAATCACACCAGCCTGTATTTTATTCACAATAGAATAGAGATAATGTAGCAAATGTTGAAACTGAGAAATTTTACAAGTTTATCCACAAAATGAGCTCATTTCAAATTTGATGGCTGCTACAAGTCTCACATATGCTGGGACAGGAGCCTGTTTACCATGGTGTAGCATCCCCTCTTCTTTTTAACTCAGAGTGGAGGCATCCACATTGTAGCATTCAGCCGGTGTGGGGCATAGACTGTGGTGTGGGACAGTAACAAGTGTTGGTGTTTAATTATTAATCACTTTTAATCCGTTCACATTATTTTGAAATAAATTGTCTAAAAACAGTTTTGTCAAGCAAAGCTGACTGGCGTCGTCTCTATAGCAAGTACAGCTGAGGATTATGGGTTGTGTAGTGGCTTCAGCTATCCAAAACGGAGGACAATACTTCCGGATGTAGGTTCTCGTGACCCATCGCTTACAGCGAGCTGAAGCTAAATGTTGATATTTTGAGACACCATTTTAATTATTAATCACTTTTAATCAGTTCACATTCCGTTTCATTTTGAAATAAATTGTCTACAGTTTCGTCAAGCAAAGCGGACTGGCCTCGTCTCTATAGCAAGGACCGCTGAGGATTGTGGGTAGTGTAGTGACTCCAGCTATCCTAAACGGAGGAAAAACTCCTTGTTTCTCAGAATCGAAGGGGGGAACACGAAAAATGATGTCCATAACCTTATCCTGTCAATGTTGTGTAATTAACAAGGACACACTGGTGTTTTTGTGCATATAAATATCGCAGATATCATTGTAAAATCACCGTTAACGTAATAAGTGACAGTAAGGAAGATAACTTCCGGGTCAAGATGAAGCTAAATGTTGATGTTTTGAGTAACCAGTTTAATTATTAATCAATTTTAATCTGTTCACATTTGTATTTTGCTTCATTTTGAAATAAATTGTGCAAAAGCGGTTTGTCAAGCAAAGTGGACTGCCGTCGTCTCCATAGCAACGACCGTTGAAGATCATGGGTGGTGTAATAACCTCAGCTATTCAAAACGGGGGAAAAAACTCCTTGTTTCTCACAATCGAAGGGGAAAACAAGAAAACTGATGCCTATACAACTAACCCGTCACTTTTGTGTAATTAACAAGGACACATTGGTGTTTTTGTGTTGAGAAATGTCGCAGATATCATTGAAAATCACCCTTAACGTAAAAAATGACAGTAAGGAGAATACTTCCGCGTGTCAAATTATTCAAGAGTCAATGGGACGAAATCCCACCGCGTCTGAATGCGCCGTGGTTGGATTAACACTGAAGCGAATGCACGGCTGGGGCAATCGCTCTGAGCTTCAAATATTGCAGCGGACGGGGTTATATTGTAAGTTCTTGCAAACCTCCTGCGTCGGAGTAGTACTCAAAAGGAGACCTTTAGCGTCAGTAACTAACGCAAAAGGCCCCTGACCAAGCGTCAGTCTTTGAGGCGCTGGGTGTGAGACTTTAGTGTTGGTGGTGGGGGGAATCAGCCGATATGGAAGCAACTGAAACGGTTATTAAAAAATACACTATTAACGTGATCAAACTGAATTTGATGAAAAATTAACCGCAAAATTAACCTCATTAACAAATTCGTCATCAATGCAGAGGATGAAAATAGCGACAAAAAAAAAAAAAAAAATCTAAGCTGATGAGGAAAAAAGTGGCATTGATCGTTGCAACGCCCACTGAGTGATGCCGCTGAAAAAGGGAATCGTGTGTCCACCACGAAAAATGAGCCTCATTGATTTTCCACTGGCATTATTTCTGTGGTCCCATCACGAAAACCTCGCAGATTTCGTGCTGCCACCACAGATTGCGGATAAAGGATTTCGTGGTCATTTCACAGATTTCTGTGAGATCAGGTTGCCTTCTGCATTGGATAAACATTTAAGATTTTAGGCAGGTTGTATAGCTTCACACTGAGTGATAGAGAGCAAAATTTTGCACAGGAAGGTGTTGTAAAGGGTAACAGTATTTATAAATCACTGTGGATTTACATTGAAATGGGAGATAAATTATAGCTTTTTAAATAATGTAATAATTACACATAAATTCTTAGATACTTTAGAGTAATGATTGCCCATCACTCATAGACTACTGCAATAAGGAGTGACTAATTGGCAAAAAAAAAAAAACAGGTATAGCGCCGAGACATGTGGTAACTGCCATTGCACCAAAAACTCTTGTGCGTGTCGTAAAATCTGTATCTTAAGATATGTCTTAGAACATGTCCTAAGTGACATACACAAACATCCCTGGCCGCAAAGTCCTGACTGGTGTCCCCAACTTTAGGACGGTCAAATCTGAGTGGCAAATGGTCAAATGTGGATGGTGTAATAGATGTACATATGCATGCATGAGCAGTACGATGCATGCAATAATATATAAATAAACATTATCATGGAATGAACGGAACTAAAACAGCTACAGCACACAAGAGGTAGTTTTTCTCTAAAGTATAGCCAAAAAAAAGAAAAACCGTATCCTGGTGCAGTCTTGAACAAACGGTCGCTGAAAGTGCCAAACATCAGAGGGCATGTGAAATTCTTCTGGAAAAAACTTGACTGACGTCAGTATTTTTCTGCACCTTGCTGAACAGACCGAAGGAAAGGACTAAAAAATTGTCTCCTTTTGACCAATTAGGCCACTCTAAGCCTGTCCCTGTTTACTTTGCTCAATTAGCAATCAAACAGTGGATTTGCTTATTTACGAAGTTGAATGAGTCGATAGTCCAGTTTATCAAGATAGCATGTTTGATTGTTGTATTTTGAAATTTAAATGGCCATAGAACAGCACAGATTTGCAAGAATGCCATTGCACAATTTTTTTGTGGGCTTATATTAGGCCATTTTGTTTAATTGCAATAATTTATATCTCAGCATCACTTTTCATCCATTATACAAAATGTTTTCCTCCTTGTATGTTTTTTTCGATGCCTAAAATCCATGGCAGTCTTAAAACAAATTTCTTTATCTTTAAATAATCTATAATAATCTCCTAAAAATGCTACAACGAGAGATGAAATTCAGAGTTGGGATGTGGCGATGTTAAACCAAGATTTTTTTAAACGCATAATAAGACCACTTGCCGCCATGGGGTTTGTAGACATTCGCGTACCATTTCTTGAAACATATACAAACTTGAAGCAATCTCATTGTAGCATTTTTAGGAAACTAATAAAGATTAATTAAAAAGAAATAGATTTCTTTTAAGATCGCACCACACATAAGGCACCTCCCCCCACACGTAGGTTTCTGTCGTAATTCCGTGTCCTAACTTCTGTTGGTGCAACAGCTCTTTTCGCCATTGATGGCCATTGCAGCGACTTGTCTTATGACACAGCACTTAGGCTTGTCGTAAGTCATCGCCAGTGCAACCCATTTTCGTGCGTAACTTTAGGACAGCACTTAGGACTGTGGTGCAACCGGCTCCTGGACTGCACTTCAGTGATTATTCAATAATCACCTGCATCTGTTTCTAATTTCCTCTGTGCGGTAGCAGTGGCCTATTTAAAGCAAAACTGCAGTAGGTCCTCCTCTGTCAGTTCCAGTAATCTGTGGGAGAGATTCATCTTTCCTCCTGTTATTTATCATTTGTGCCCTGCAATGCATGTTGATATGCTTTGTCTGAAATGAGGCATGTATGCGTTTAATCTGACTAAATTTAACATAAAACGCTGTTGTTTATTCTCTTGAACAGATATAGCCAAGCAGAAGCGAAGAGCAAGTATTGATGAACCCTCCGACAGTGAGTAACGTTTTTAGAGCTACATCCAATTAAGGCTAACCTACTGTTAGCAACTGATTGGTATCTATCATGATATGTTCGGCTGAAATCACAGTTGACCAAACAAGATTTAATAGGTCTACTCAGAATCCCAGTATATGACTTATTTGGAAGTCTGATGTTTTTTAAGGAATGTGTCATCAGGATCTGTTGAATCATCTTTCGCATGGATGCTCATCTTGCTGCTAATGTCCATTTTTCAATGAGATTTTCTGTTGACCTTTTAAAGTTTAAGTGTATTTTGCTCTGCTGGGATTCCTGATCTCCTTTCTGCCACTGTCACTTCATGTGCTATTATTAAATGGTTCAGGTGAAATTTTGTAATATCCTGAATATAATACACTGGATTCATCACTCTCTCTCTAACAATAACATTTTTACCATCCTTTGCAGTGTCTGAGCTGAGAATTGTGCTGCTGGGAAGGACCGCAGAAGTGAAGTGTAGAGTGGGAAAACTCATTCTGGGGGGAAAGGACTTTTCTGTGAGAGATCAGTGTGAGAGAATACGGACTGAAGTGAATGGGAAGCATGTGACTGTGATCAACACTCCAGACTTACTGGACCCTGAGCTCTCTTACAGGAAATTATCCCATCAGATAGAGACCTGTGTTAACCTGTCTGCCCCAGGTCCTCATGCATTTCTGCTGGTGCTGCAAGGTGGTCAGTTTTCAAAGGGTGATAGAAAAAGCCTGGAGAGAATCCTGGGCTCATTCTGTGTTGAAGCCTTTCAGTACTCAGTGGTACTGGTCACAAACAGCAGTGGTAAAAGATCTTTGACAAATGCTTTACCTATAAAAAAGCATCCCATTAAATATATTCTCGAAAAGTGTAATGGAAGGAGTCACTCATTTAGCAACCCGGCAGAGATCAATATTGCCAAGGTTACTGAACTAATGGGAAAAATAGAGCAGATGGTGGGAGAAAATTTCGGTAGTTTCCTCAACTGTGAGATTTTAAGGGAGCCAGAATCTAGAGGACTTGGATCAAAAGAGAGCTCAATTTCACAGACTGCACTGAGGAGGAAGTGGAAATCACAGGAGCTGCCATGGACACAACAGAAAATGGAAGGTAATAAAGGAACACGTCAAAGAAAAGTTTCAGAGATTGTGTGAATATGATTGAATATATTCTAAAAACATTGAAATTGCATATCATATGTGAAAAAACTGACAACTCATGGATCAAAGTAAAGGGAATCTCATATTTACCAGGTGGATGTGAGCCTACATGGAATTATCTGTGTGTTTTGATGAAATGTGAGGATGTACTGATAAGTATTTTGGGAATAATATTATGACGCAAGTAACAAGATAAAAAATGGTTCTAATTTATTCCAGTGGCTAAAGGTGAGAGACTGAACTTGGTGGTGTTTGGGAGGAGAGGAGCAGGGAAGACTTCTGCAGCAAACGCCATCCTTGGACAGAGGGAGACCAGTGTGGATCTCAGACCCTCCTCAGAGTATGAGAGCAGAGAGAGAGAAGTGTGTGGCCGCCTGCTCACTGTGGTGGAATTACCTGCTCTCTGTGAAGTTCAGCCCTCTGTCTCCACTGTGTCTCATCTCTTTACCTCTGTCTGTGGCCCTGGAGTTCATGCCTTCCTCCTGGTCATACAAGTTGGCTCCCTCACTGATGACGACAAGGCAGAAATCACAAGAATTAAGGAGATATTTGGATCGAGAGTCACTCATTATATGATGGTCCTTTTTATCCATAAAAGTCCAACTGCTCAGCCTATCCTTCGATTTTTGCAGGAGAGCTTCTGAAGATCTGTGGTGGCAGGCATTTTGATTTCAATAATCAGAACATTATGAACTACCCAGTGGTTCCAAAGCTTCTGGAAGCTGTAGAGGAGATGAATAAAACAACAGGAAACTGCTTTTCTCTGGATATGTACTGGGAGGCCCAGCTGGAGAAGACGGTTCGAGAGCTGGAGGTCAAGCACAAGAATGAGCTGGAAGAGAAGAACAGAAAGATCAGAGAATTAGAAGGAAATATTTGCGGCACTGAGCCTGGTAAATGCCAAGGAGCTGTTTATGTGTTAAAAATCCATCTGGTGAAAAATACATCAAAATTTCATTGTACCCTACAGTACGCTTAAAGTAATGATGCAATGTGGTGCAGTGTGTATTACAGACAATTGTTGATTTTAGGAAATTCAGCAAAATGCTATAGTATTATAAAAAAGGAAAAAGAACCTCTTTTCAGTCATGGCCCTTCAGATCCTTTTGACATTTAATATGCAAAATGTAAATATATAGAGTAAAAAAACATAAAATATCCAGAGAATTATCACCACAGTGCAAGGAAAAATCAGCACCTACATTGCTAATAGTGTGGAACGTTCAGTCTGTCAAGATTGCATGTATCATCCCTTTTGGGAGCCACAGCTGGCTGGTAGGCCATAACATGCTTCCAGATTGAAAGGAATTTACAATTAGTGACAGCTCCAGGGCTTGTGTCAGACTCACCTCCAACATATGGTCTAAAACAGTAAGTAATATTACAATGTTTATAATTTTCTGAAATTTTGTTTTGAATTAGAGTTTTTCTTTGTTTTGCGGGTGTTGAGGGTGAAGATCAGAGTCCTGCCTGTATGAGAATTGTGCTCTCAGGGAAGACAGGAAGTGGGAAAAGTGCCACAGGAAACACCATACTGCAGAGGAAAGAGTTCCTGTCTGAGTCCAGCATGACATCAGTGACGACCAGCTGTAAGAAAGGAAGAGGCGAAGTAGCTGGCAGGCGTGTTGCTGTAGTCGACACACCGGGTCTCTTTGACACGTCACTCACCAAAGAGGCAGTCCAGGAGGAAATAACCAGATGCATCTCCTTTTTGGCCCCAGGACCTCATGTGTTTCTCCTAGTGCTACAGATTGGAAGAATCACAAAAGAGGAAACGGACGCACTACAACTTATTAAGGAAACCTTTGGTAAAGCAGCTGAAATGTTCACCATTGTCATGTTCACACGAGGGGATGATCTTGATAAATCCATTGAGAGCTACATTGAAAGGGGTGACCAAACAATCCAGAAACTGATTCATGACTGTGGAGACAGGTTTCATGTCTTCAATAATAAGGATGAGAGCAACTTCACTCAGGTGTCTGAGCTGCTGGATAAGATAGACATGATGGTGCAGAAGAACGGAGGAGGCTGCTACACCAATGAGATGTTCCAGGAAGCGGAAAGAACCATAAAGAAAGAGTGTGAAAGAATCCTGAGAGAGAAGGAGGGAGAGATGCAGAGAGAGAGAGAGAAACTGAAGGCAAAACATGAAGAGGAAATGGAGGAGATGAAGAGGAGGATGGAAGAGCAGAGGCGTATAGAAGAGGAAGAAAGAGCTTGTCGGGAAAAAGAGCTGAAAGACAAAGAAGAAAATTTAAAGAAAGAGATTGAAGGTTTGAAGGAAAGAGAGCAGGAGGCAAATGAAAGAAGAGAAGAGGGTGAGAAAATGAGGGAAAGTCAAGAATTAGAGTGGAAAAGCAAAATAGATGAGAAGGAACGAGAGAAATGTAGAATTAAAGAGGAGCTGCAACGCAGGGAAAAGGAAGAGAAGAAGAGATTAGAAACAGGCGAAACAGAGGAAAGAGCTCATACAAAAACAAAAGAGAAAAGAGTGAATTTGAGGAAAGGGTGGCAGAGGAAAAGAAAAAGAAAGACAGAGAGGAGCAGGAGAGGAGAAGCCGAGAGGAGAGAGAAAGAAGGGAGTGGGAAGAAAGAATTAAGGAGGCTGAGAAAGAAAAGAGAAATACTGGAGGACATGAAGAAAAGAGCTGAGGAATGGGAGCTGCAGAGAGAAAAGGAGCGACTGCGGAAACAGGAAGAAGAGATTTACAGGAAACAGAAAGAGGAGCAAGAAAGAAGAGAGTGGGAAGAGAGACAAAAGAAAATGAGGGATGAGTTTGAAAACAAAATTTAACAAGAGCAAAATCAAAGAATGAATGAAATAAGAGCTAAAGAAAAAATTCAGAGAGAGCTTGAAGAAGAAAGAAGACAAATGAAAAAAGAAAAAGGAATGGGAAAAGGAAAGAAGAGAAGAAAAAGAGAAGAGATGAAGAGGATCAGAGAAGAGAGAAGGAGAAGCAAGAGCTGGAGGGAAAATTGCAGGAGGAACAAGAGGAGAGTCTGAGGAGGAAGAGGGAACATGAGGCCAGGGAAGAAGCAGCAAGAGAACAACGTGTAGCAATGGAGAGAGATCACAAAAGAGAAATAAAGAAAATCGAGCAGAAATTTAAAGACGACGCTAGAAAGCAAGCAGAACAATGTACTGGATTTGGAGAGGAGTTCTTAAAGTTAGAAATAGGAGTCAAAGACCTAGCAGTCCTGAAAGAAATGCGGGCGGCTCTGAAGGATGAAAAACATGCAATTCTTGCAAAGTACTTGGACAAGAAAATCAAAGAGGTTGAGGAGAAATGGTGTTCTATAATGTAATGGTATTCTGTCTGGTGTTGAGCACTGGGTTCTCATCCCCCTCCCTCCCCTTTCAGTGTGGAATAGCCCATCCCAGTATCATCCGGGTACTAGAATTAAATTCATGCTGGACAGGGCACACACATATTCACTCATATCCTCATAGTACCTCTGGGTAATTTCAGCCTAATTTGCATGACTTTAGACTGTGGGAAGAAACCAGTGTACCCAGTGATCATCTGCATCGACACTGGGAGAGTGTAAAGCTCACATCCAACTAAAATGCTACTGCATAGTAATACTGGAAATCTGGAACAGATGTTAAGTTGTGAGAAAGAAGAAATCCTTCCCTGACAGTGGATAGGAAAAAAGTATGTTGAGCACAGGAATCTAAAGGGCGCTCAAAAATAACTGGCACTCCTGACTGGCAATGCACAAACAAGAAATTCAAAAAAATATATTTATAGAGAATCTCTGAATAACAACATGTGAGAAATACTGTTCCATATTAATGTTCCAATGGAATCAACAAAAATCATTTACTGATTCAATTAATCAGTTTCCTCCTAATCAAAGTTTCATAATTAATGGCACCCTTAAAGATTATTGTAAATAACATCCACCAAAAGTAAACCAGGTATTAAATTTCTCTTTTTAAGCATTAATTAAGTGTTAACCCTATTCACGACTTTCAGGGTCCAGTGGACCCCAAATGCTTTAATATTATCTTTGTCATTTTAGATTACATAGGTCCATATAATCCTCTATGGTTTAGTCACACAAAATTCAGAATAGGGCACACACTGGTATTGCTAGGGCTCACAGTTTTTAAATAAACTGACTATAATGCTCCGTGCGCCACTGAACCCCAGAGTGATACAGAAGATATCACATTCCTCTGAGTTCAGCAGAATGCACTGAGATATTTTTGTCCCCTTGAGGACACCATAGCAAAGTTCTGGATACCTCCTGTCTAGAATATTGCTGCAGCAGCAGAATCATTTCTTGAAATTAGGAGGATTTTATCCCATGTAAGTTGCATATAACAGACATGAATACTTTTTTATTTTTTTTTGTCCATGACTCAGTTCTAACCATGTAGCCCATGTCTCATTACTACGTAGCCCCCTTTTGATAGCCTACAATTTCTACATAGATGTATTACATGTGATACACGCAAAGTTATTTGGTCAGAGCAGTGCTGAATTAGAACAGTATAGTGTACTAAATATAAGTACAAGTAAGTATAAGTACTAAATGAATGGTGCCAATAATGATAAAACCTTGACTTTGTTGAAATTTTTGTATTAAATAATTGTTATGATTTTGGCTGTTTCCATCAAAACATCAATGAAGTACCTCACAAATGTTGGTATATTCTATTTCTCTATAATTATATTGTTTATTTTTTTGTATTGCTTGTGCATTGCCAGTCAGGGGTGCCAGTAATTTCGGAGCCCTTTGTATATGGAGAAATGGTCGGCTGCAACACTCAGAGTGGCAGGGACCAACCCTGGACAGCTCACCAATCCATCACAGGGTGCACACCATTCACTTACAGGCAATTTAGTGTCTCCAACTAGCCTGATGGGCATGTCTTTGGACTGTAGGAGGAAATTGGAGTACCCGGAGAAAACCCGCGGAACACGGGGAGGACACGCTTACTCCACACAGAAAGGCCCCAGGCCAGATTTGAACCCACAGCCTTCTTGCGGTGAAGCAATGTGAAAGCATTCTCACCATCAAGCAGATGTCACATGCAACTTTGGCAATTGTTTTGCTTAATTTTTTGTTGAGATGTTGCACCTTGAAAAGTATAACTGTCATTCTCATTTAACCTTGGAAAAAAAAATGCAGCTTAACGCAGCAGGCTCAAGTCCAGCTGTGGTTTGAGTTTTCACTCATCCACACTTTCGCCTCTGCTGTGAGATCATTTTGTCACATTTCTTAGGCCTGAGTGGAAGGACATAACACAATAAATTGCAAATGAACATGAGTGACAGTGAATTAATATTGTACATGTAATCATGCTACCTTAGCATTCAATCTGAATATGATTGGACAAAAGTAAGTGGACATGTAACTGAAACTTCAATGACATGGAAAAAAATATATCTTTTAAAGTTTTAATATCTGGCATAATTATCATATTTGAATAAATTGCTCAGTGTGCTTTGATAGGATAGACTTTCCACTTTCATTTGAGGGTATTTTTAGACAATACTGCAGAGGTGGAAAGTCCAGGTTCAGAAAGTAAAAATCCTCCTCAGAACTACATTCCAACCACCTGGATTTATTTCTGCCAGGAGATGGAGATAATCTGAGTGATCAGCTCATTCTGTGGGAGGGAGAAAAACATGGCAGGAATTTTACCTTCTGACCCCTGGATTTTCCACTGCTGCAGTACTGCTACGGGGTTTGGAAATTGTCAGCCTTTTCTGTATATTGTCTCCCCCACCTCTTTCACAACTCCATTTATCTACAAGGGTGAAGGGTTATAGCAAAGATCCTCAAATCTGGATATTAGTACAAATCCAGCCCAGATTTTCTTTTATCCCAGTTGAGTGAACCCTTAGGGCTCTATCTTTCACACTGCCCTACCCGTTGCCACTACCCGCTACCCGTGAATTACGCATTTAGCAGCTTCCACTATCCCTAAACGGTATCTTGCGGCCACACAACCCGCTATACATTATGCCGAATCCTTTATTTGCGACTGGAGGTGTGCCCGTGGGCGTGCTTATGCGCTTTCCCTACAATTGCTATCTTGACCACACAGGTTAGGGAAGGCGTTTAGCGGGTCCTCAAACCACCCGCTACCCATTTGGCAATTGAAGACACGGCTTCTCTCCCCCTATGCGATCTAACAGCGACAAATGGGCTACATTCAGTTCAGAAAAATAATCAATTATAATTAGGTCTATGCACTGGCACTCAGCGACCTAACTTTTTTTTTTTCCAACGAGAGCGGCATTTCAGAACTCTTCAGCGAATGAAGGTAATTCTGGAGTCAAGTAGGTGGTTTCGTCCGTTTACATTTTCAAATCGGACAGCTGTCTATTTTTTTTTTTTTTTTTTTACAGCAAGTTGCGTGACCCTGCTGCAAAAAACAGGTGTGCGTTCTTGTCGCCGAAATTACCTTCATTCGCAAAAGAGTTCTGAAATTCTGCTCTCGCTGGAAAAAAAAAATTACCGTTGCTTAGTGCCAGTGCATAGACCTATTTATAATTAGATTGTTTTTCTGTACTGTATGTAACCCATTATTTTGTCGCTGTTAGATCGCATGGGGGAGAGAAGCCGTGTCTTCAATTGCCACTTGATTATTCTTGAATTGGAAAACGTGTTAATAAGGGAAAACCATCTAGAATTAGCCAGGACTAATTGTAGTCAATAAAGGGATGGATATTTTCTCCCAAATTTTCTGGTCTAGCGCCGGTCCTGAGTATTATTTCCCACAGAGCGAGAATGCGTGACAAAACTGCGCCTCTCCCGTCAGGCAGTGACTGAATTATGTCACCTGGTTGCAGATGATGGTTACACCGCTGCCAGCTGTCCGTATGCCTTGCCCATTGCTGTTAGGGTTGCTGTGGCACTATTTTTCTATGTTGTGGGTCATTCCAACACCCACTCAGCTCAATTGGAGGCATGACCCAATCATGGCGAAACGCATTTTTTTCTTTTTCTTTTTTTTTTGAAGTTTCCATCACAAAGGGGTAGGCTTGATGTTTTTTTTTAAAAAATTACATAACAAACATTAAACAATATGTCAATGTCAAATAATAATAATAATAATAATAATAATAATTAAAACATAAACAGATCCTCCCCTGTCCGGATTTGACCTCATGCACGAGCAATTTAACTTCGTCTTCGGAGAAACGTGGCGACCTTCCTCTCTCCATCACGGGTTTCGGTTTGAGGATCTGGGATAGCGCAGCCTGCTCCGAAAGGCAATGGCACCTGGCACACTGATTGGTTTAACTGGCGTAACGCCCAAACCACGCCTATGCATAATATAACGGGTAGCGCAGGTGTTTTAGGGATATAGGCAGGTGTGCAAGATAGCAACTTTTGCGGGGGAACGCCTCTTACGCAATGCTAAATCCCCAAATAACGGGTTTAGGAACTCTGGCGTAAGATAGGGCCCTTAGAGCCTCCGATTGGCCGGACTGTCTTTACATCTGACTCCCAGGTAAAGGGAGGGTGGGAAATCAGCAGTTCTTGGACCTCAAGGATCGTGATTTGAAAACTAGGGAGTTATAAAAACTGCTCCAAAATCCTAATGGTAAAATGGACTTGAAATGCAAGACTTTTGAATGGAAGTGGAAAAAACTGTCCTTTCAGGCCATAACAAACAATTCATTCCAAAATCAATTAAAATATGAGATATGTCGCAATTATTCATTTCAGTTTTTTATGCATGTCAATGAGGTTTTAGTAATGTGTCCATATAGTTTTGGCTATACATTATATAATGCGGTATTGTGTGAAACAGGCAACTGTACCCCATTTAGCCACATGAGGGAGTATTACATGATTATATCAGTCAGCTGTTCTGTTGTTTTGAAGTGAACATTGACAGTGGTGGTAACTGAGAGTTTCTCAGGACTGTCTGGACTTGTTCTCAGAGTGCTGCCCTCCAACTCCCTGCCAGACATCCATCCATGTTCCTGGGTGAGTCTGCAAGGACTTGTTCGAAAAGAGGGCAAAAAAATTAGAGGTGTGTTTGAAAACTAATATTTTTTTAAAGCTCTGATCTATTACGGACTTCCTTGTCGAGTTGTGCCAAAGAATGCTCGTTTTTTTTTTTTGGTTTTTTTTTTCAGCATTTCACTGTCAGAAGAACTTGAGTATCAGAAAGAAATGTCAATTTAATAAACAGTTTAATTTTAGTTGCGGTGATTTGACTCAAAACTAAAAAATGGCTATGCTCAAAACAGAAAATTAAAGAACATGCCTTGAAATTTTGCGTATTCTAACCAGTTTGTAACTTTAACAGTGTGATGTCGTTTCTCTAATGGAGCTTGATGAGCTAAATTCTGAGTGCAGTGTGGGTATAAAGATAATAAAAGAAGGCAAAGAGCAATTTAAACTGTTTTCCACTTGAGCCAAAATTTTGCCAGAATAACCTACTGTGCACCATGCAATAAAAGATCACCAACAGGCTCTACCTGCCATAACATTGGGCATATGTTGATACACAAGCTGTTACTGAACTTGGGACACTGCCATTGGTCTTGGACTTGAATTGTGTGTGTATGTTTGTGTAGGGGTGTGTGGGGAGGAGTCCGTCAGTGGAGGGCAAAGTTCTGGTTCACAGCAGGACACCTTCACCTTGAGATAGTCTGTCTGGGTTTATCAAAAGAGCTTATCTAGAACAAAAGAACCATTAATCGTAACAGGCCTTTTCAGTTTCATTTTCTTTGGCCTTAAATTCGACTGCTAATGTTGAGTATTATACAGTATACTGTGTGTGCGCATACTTATTTTTGCACGCAGGTCATATATATTAAAAGATCAAATATTGTTTTTGTACTTTGAGATCACAGAGTGGGGAAAAAATTTTTTAAGGTGAATGTCATTGTTGATTAATGTACTTTGATTGAGTCGACATGTATGCTGTAGGTATATGAATTATAACCTGTATTAGATAGTGAGGTGGTAATTGAAAACTAGTAAACATTTAAGGCCACCTTATTTTCACAACCCTCGTGTGAATTCCTTGTTTGTCTCTTTGCAATGTGCGTCTCCCTTGTTTGACTGAATCTAGTTACACGGTTGTCTCCGAAAGACTGTGTGATGGGTATTTTTACCCTCTGTTTCATGTGTAAGTTGCTGAATTGTAAAGGTGCACTCATTCTAAGATTCCAGTCGATGTATATTAGTAACCGTTCTTTGTCTTCTTCTAATACAACTAGTACTTTAGTGTTTTGAGTTGAAGTTAACCCAACTCAAGCCTGTTCATCTATTCAAGTTATCAAGAACAAGCTTCCAATCCTAATCAGGGTCTAGGACTGGGACTGCATGCTTCTTAACCCATCCAAGTTTGTTCTCCTTGTCAAGTTTGTTAGGAACAAGATTTCAACCCTGATTCGGGTCCAAGAATGTTCCTCTCAAGCTGCCTCCTCATCCTCTGAAGCAGTTCAGCACTGGCGAAGTCTGTTCTTCACCTGGCTTCGTCCCGGAGGCCATCGGCCAGTAGCTGTCAGCTCAGCCTTGCCAATTACATTTGAGCTGAACTGTCTCTGATTATCTGGGGTTCCGCACCCACTACATTTGAGGTTCTGTCCCCACTCTGTTTTGTATTGCTGTCAATAAACTACCAGTTGTATTGCACATTTGACTCTGAACTTGATTCCTGGTCTGGATCCTAACACTTACCTGATGAAAAAAAAAATTATGTGACTAGTATCATATGACATGTGGTCATATCATAAGTCGCACACTGGAGTTTCAAAACAAAAAACAAAGTTTATTAAAAGCTCAATATCAATACACTTAACCGTCCTGTTGTGTTCGGTCAAATCTGACCGATTTACAAGTTTTCTCTCCAAAAAAATGCAGTTAATTTCATCTGTTTGTCATAAGGTTCCATGACTTTGTTCACACATGGCATCTGAACACATAAAATAAATTTGGAGAATTTTTATTAAATTTTGTGTTTTATTGAACACCTGTGGTGTTCCCGGTCAAAAATGACCGGTCATTAGAAATGAATGGGTAAGACCACAATTAGTGTATAAAATAGAGTTCAAGCACATTCCCACACTCCTTTCCCACACCCCAACATGCAGCTGTCTTTGAGCAGACACACACACACTCACACACTCACACACACGCACGCACGCATGCACGCACACACACGCACGCACGCATGCACACACACACACACACACCCCTCACACACACACACACACCCGCACACACGCACACACACACACACACACACACACACAGCTTCCATGGCAACCCCCACGGGAACCTATCTCCAATAGAATTTTTATGGCCATGGTGGAACCCCTCATGCAAAGGCGGCAGCACCTTCCCCGAACACCATCCTTTGCTGCATTGGTGAGAGACATGCAAGCATCAGCACCAACATCTACACCAACCAGAAGAGGAGGACACAAAAGGAAGAGGTGTCAACTGTGTGCACCACGAGATAGAAAAACAAGCTTGGTGTGCCACAAATGCAGTGTACACATTTGCCAGGAACATGCAACAGCCACAATCCATTGCCCAACATGTTCATGAGAAGACAAAATGTAAGTGATGTAAGTGATTGACCAGTGATTGACATATTGTGAAGATTTTGTTTTTGTTGTTATGATTGACAGATTGTGAAGATTTTGTTTTTGTTATCAGTAGTGTTATTGTTGATCTTCAAAAAGAATGAAAACAGTTGTAGAGCTAAGGAGGTGAAGAGCAAAGATGAATTATGATGCAACACTGAGGAACACTGGAATAACGCTTTAGTGCTACCTGTTGTTTGTTTTAAGGGATGCATGGGGAAATAATTGTTAATGTGTACATTCAGGCTAGGGTTCAGACATTACCTTTATAACATGATTAAGTTTTCCTGTGTAGATTTGGGCTTTTGTTTTACTAAATAAATCATGCCAGTCAGTTTTGACCAGGAACACAAAAGATGTTATTTTGTGCCACTATTCAGAAAATTGAAATGGTTTCAAAACAGTGTCATTGGTAAACATTGAAATGAAGTGCTCTGTGATAAATACTACAATATGTTTCATCTAAGTATTTGGTATGTAAGGGATAATTAACGAGAAGGTGTGCATTCCACTGTTTTAATGCACGACGCGGAGCCTCCGCGAAGTGCCTTAAAACCGTGGAATGCTCACCTTCGAGTTGATTATCCCGCTTATACCATGGTCATTTGCCAACAATATCAAATCGCAGCATTCAGAAATTTTTGGTGAAAGTTTTGCACAAAAAAAAAAAAAAACGAGCTGGTAATCATTAAACAGGCGCCACGCCTTCTCATACCCAATAGCTACTATAGGCCAAGCTAAATTGAACCAGCTATCTTAGTTAATCTTACGTTCATGGAGAAAGATTTTTTTGCACACGCTTACATCCGTTTACCAGCTGATGATTTGATAACGGATTCCAGCTGAAATTGAGATTATGCATAACGCAACATTATGTGCGATTATGCAGACTGTAGCTAACTTGCTACCCACAATTACAATGAACTAATGACGGTTTCCGCAGTCAGCGAGCTGAAATCAGTCTGCTGGCATAACACGTAGCTAGCGAACTGTCAGCAGTTTCTGATACCTGAAGTGGACACGTTAGCTTCCTTTGTAACCGTACACAATTACAATCGTTTAATGAATAAAGCCTGATAACTTCGCTGCTATAATATTTCCGGTCATTATCGCTTGAGTACCAATAGTTAACCGCCCCGCAGGACGCAACTTATATGACGCCGCCAAATTTACTGGAGATAAATGAGCAGCTAGGTTTCTGTTGTACCCAGCCGAATACCAGGTCTAACGTTGCTAGGGTTACAAGTTGGCTAGTGGATGAATTTCGAATGGTGAAACTACCGTAGCCGAACTACCTGTGCGGTTCCACGGTTTTAATGCATTCCTGCCACCCAATCAGAAAAAGGAATTCACCCAGACCATGGTATAAGGTCAAAACAATATCTATATAATGTTTTTTTTTTCCCTAAAAACGAGTTGTATGACCTCAGGTAAATTAGGCCTACAGCACATACATAGCAAATAGAAGTTCAAAACTTGGAATGTTCACAAGAGCTGAAGTTGATAAAAAGATCTAACACAACATTAGGTGATAATAAATGTATCATTGTGGATTTATAATCAAATACAATGTTCCCGGTCACATGTGACCGGGAACATTATGAGTGTTAGCCTAAACGAACAGAACAGGAGGGTTAATGGCTAAAGTAGTGTTTGATAGTGTGTCAGGTGTGATGGTGTGACGGTGCATTCAGGAACCACATGCGAGAGCAAGAAATCCAAAAATCGTGCGCCTTTATTGATAGCAGGGTCAGGACCAGAAGACACAAGAATTGCCAAGCCAAAAACAAAATCCAAAAAAACAAAGTTGACTAGACAGGCCGGGGTCTGAACCAAAAAAGCAGAGGTGCGACGGTACATAGACAGTAGGCAAAAAAATCGTAGTCGAAATCCAAAGCAGAGGGTCATACACAGGGCATCCAAACACAGAAGACGTGGTCGTACAGAAATGGGTCAAAAATCCAGAAAGACAAGAACAGAAGGGCTATGGCAAAAATCAAGGTCGGACGAAACAGTCGAGGAGAAACAATAATCGTTTGGCATACAAGAGGCTCTGCACAAAGGAATATTGATCAACATTCTGACAAGGGCTGAACAGCAGTGAGGACTCTAAATAGACACAAGGGAAGACACATGCTATGCAGGGAACAGGTGAATTGGATAAGAACTAATTACAGAGGAAGGTACACATGGGGAAGTCCTAAACCACAACAATTGGCAAAAGCCAAGACACGGACGGGATTCACGCAGACAACCTATGACAGATAAACGGCTCCGGTCAAGGAATTCTAAGTACACAGACAATGAGTGCAGGAAAGCAATTAAGCACGTGCGAGAGATCTCGCAGAAATGTAGGGAGAGGCAGGGAAAGCAAAGCAAAGAGTGGAGGCTAGAACAGGGCAATTGCTGAGATTGAATAAGTAATAATTAGTAGAGGTGCAGCTTTACAAATTAACAAAAGTGCTCATTAGTAAGTTAGTAATATATACATGGATTAGTTGGGGTTAGTAGACTATGATACAAAATATAAATGTTAGTATTATTAGTCATCTAGAAAAGCAAGGCGAAGGAAGTAAACGAGAATTGAAGTAATAATATGAAACACCAGAAATCATTGAAATCACCCGGAGCAGGTAAGCACATAGACTGGGAAGACGGACTGAACCAACTGTTCACAAGACAGGGGAGGACAAGTGCAATGAGACCTAGAATGGCAGGAACAGAAAACCGGAATATACAATAACCAAAAAGAATAAAGAAAAGACGTAACCATGAACATAAAGCATGACATCAAACACAGAACCATGACAGATGGCAATTTTGGAAGTTTGAAAATATGTACTACAGGCATGGGGCGATTAATTAACTTAATCGTTGACTTTATCTAGTTAAGTTAAAATCCCATTAACTTAACTAGTTAACTTGTCAAAATTAACTTAACTAGCTTAATTTACAAATCGACATTAACTTAATTGATGAAATTTTAGTATTAACTTAACTTGTTGGATTAACTAGTTAAGTTAATTGCCCCATGCTTGGTGTACTAGTGAATGATGGAGATGCATAACAAAACCACAAATATTCATTTTGGGGGGAAGACAACAGAGGGACCACATCCTAAAGACTGAGAAATTTTGGAACCACAATGTTTTAAGGGTAATTCCAACTGGAGTCCGAAATCAAATTCAATGAGCACCTTATCTGCCGCACCTTGTCTGTGACAAGTGCCTTACCTGCAGGTTCAAAGTTCACATGAATGCACAGGTTTAAAAAAATAAAAGGAACTGGGCATAACGATAATAATTATTTGTGAGCTGATCAAGGTTCAGGCCCGACAGGGACAGTTACTCTTAAAAATCTCTTTTCAGTAGGAGAGTTTAGCTTGTGTTTACCGCATGCATTTTGCATAGTTGATATGCACAGAAAACTTTTTTAAAAAATATCACTCTGCATATTTTGTTCTTCTTCTTTTTTGGTTTTCAATGCCTTAGCAGGAATCAAAAATTTTAAAAAAGTATAACCATGACAATTATTGGTAAGTAGCTATATCCTCTTTTATATAATGTACTTCATCATGTAATTCTTCAAGCTATAACCATTGGATTTACTTTCCAGCATATTTTCATCTTTATTACAGGTGCAACACCGTTGTGCTTTCTTGGTCAATTTTCAGCTGGAGACTGTCTCTTTTACATTTTTTATAGGACAATGTGGAGGATAATTTCGTGAGGATTAAGTTTTCTGAAATGGACACAGGAAGTTCGACTGATCCAAGTGAGTAGTAAAATAAATGTGTATCAATATTATCTGTGACCTGTGTATTCAATGTAAATGAAACCGTTGTGATATATGGTGCTTATTCAACACAAAATACAGGTCGAAAAAGTGACACTAGACTTAACCTTAAGTTTTACTGTGATTATACTCCTTTGTATTTCTTGTTGTTTTAGTTGTTACATTATGCGATGCGGTTCAACATTTGGCAGAGGAATAATGGAGAAGACATTTTTTTATTGGTTCTAATTAGTTGGAAGCCAAACAGGACAATCTGCAAAATATAGCATGAGCTAAAATGTATCCAGAAATTAAGTTTATTAATGTTATCAATATTATTATTATCATCATCAACGCAGAAGATCAATAAGGGCGGCACGGCACGCTGGGTAGCACTGCAACCTCACAGCAAGAAAATTGTAGCCTGGCGCCTTTCTGTGTAGAGTTTACACAGCTTTCTCTGGGTACTCCAGGTTCCTTCCAAAGACATGCATGTCAGGCTAACTAGAAGCTCAAAATTACCTTTAGGTATGAGTGTGTGAGTGAATGGTGTGTGCGCCTTGCGATGGATTGGCTAGCTGTCCTGGAATATGTTTCCCAAAAGCATAGTTGGTAGCTATGTTTGCAACTTATGTACAAACCCCAATTCCAACAAAGTTAAAATGTTGTGTAAAACGTGAATAAAAACAATGCAAGGATTTGCAAATCTCATAAACCCATATTTTATTCATAAAAGAACATAGACAACATATTGGATGTTGAAAGTGAGACATATTACCATTTAATTAAAAATATTTGCTGATTTTGAATTTGATGGCAGCAACACATCTCAAAAAAGTTGGGACAGGGCCATATTTCTCATTATGTAGCATCCCCTCTTCTTCTAACAACAGTCTGTAAACGTCTGGGAAGAGAGGAGACCAATTGCTGGAATTTTGGGAGAGGAATGTTATCTCTCTCTTGTCTGATGAAGGTGTCTAGTTGCTCAACAGTCTTGGGTCTTCTTTGCTGGATTTTTCGTTTTATAATTGCCAAATGTTTTCTGTTGGAGACAGGTCTGGACTGCAGGCAGGTCAGTACAGCACCTGGACTCTTCTACTGCAAAGCCATGGTGTTGTGATGGATGCAGTATGTGGTTTAGCATTGTCTTCCTGCAATATGCAAGGCCTTCCCTGAAAGAGACATTTTCTGGATGGGAGCATATGTTGTTGTAAAACCTCTATATACTTTTCAGCATTGATATTGCCTTTCCAGATGTGTAAGCTGCCCACATAATTGGCACTAATGCAACCCCATGCCATCAGAGGTGGAAGCTTTTGAACTGAGCGCTGATAACAAGCTGGATGGTCTCTCTCCTCTTTAGTCGGCATGATACAGCATCCGAGGTTTCCACAACGAATTTCAATTTTTGATTTTTCTGACCAAAGAACAGTTTTCCATTTTGCCTCAGTCTATTTTAAATGAGGTTTGGCCCAGAGAAGATGGCTGCATTTCTGGATTGTGTTCACATATGGCTTCTTCTCTGCATCATACAGCTTTAACCTGTATTTTTGGATTGCACGGCGGACTGTGTTCACAGACAATGATTTCTGGAAGTGTTCCTGAGCCCATGCAGTGAATTCCAGTGCAGAATCATGCCTGTTTTTTATGCAATGCCGCCTGAGGGCTTGAAGATCACAAGCATCTAATATTGACCTTCGGCCTTGTCTCGCGCACAGAGATTTCTCCAGATTCTCTGAATTTTTTGAGGACATAATGTACTGTAGATGGTGGGATATTGAAAGTCTTTGCAATTATATATCGAGGAACATTTTTCTGAAATTGTTCCCCAATTTTTAGGCGCAGTTTTTTTGCAGATTGGTGAACCTCTGCCCATCTTTACTTCTGAGAGACTCTGACTTTCCAAAATGCTCTTTTTACACCCAGTCATATTACATGACCTGCTGCCAATTAACCTAACTAGTTGCAGAATGCTTCTCCAGTTATTATTTATTAGTACCATTTACTTTTCCAACCTTTTGTTGCCTCTGTCCCAACTTTTTTGAGATGTGTTGCTGTCATCAATTTCAAAATGAGCTAATATTTTTCATGAAATGGAAAAATATCTCACTTTCAACATCTGATATGTTTCTATGTCCTATTGTGAATAAAATGTGGGTTTATGAGATTTGCAAATCATTGCATTCTGTTTTTATTCACGTTTTACACAACGTCCCAACTTCATTTGAATTGGGGTTTGTAGTTCAACCATATTCAGTCAATGGTTCCAACTGTCTTAGTTATTGTCTGTACTTTTAGGAAACACACCCCTGGGTGTGTCCCTGCCTTTCAACCATAATCAGCGACGACTGCCCCCAGCAGCCCTGTAGTGAAGAAGAAGCAGTATAGTATTGAAAAATATATAAATTTTCATCCAGTCTCTCGATTTCTCTCCCACCATTTTGGGTGAATGGTGAGTCATTAAAAATGTGGTTCTGCTCTGATCACCTGTGTCATAACAGCATACGTGAACAATAGCAGCAGAAACCGCCGCCTGTGTATACTGGGCTGTATGATGCGAAGGACTCTTCTTATGATGAATGGGGCACAGAATTGAAAAATATCATTTAAGCACATAATTTCTTAGGAAAAGTGCTACAAGGCTGAAATGATCTGGTTTTACATCTTTTCAAATATTAGGTTGAGTGAGAACCAAAATCTGTGTAACAGCAAGGAAAAATGGGATTTTTATCAAATGGGAACTTCAAGAGAAACTGCTTGAGCAATAGCAAGGCTTATTTCACGACTGTTGCACACAACTCCGAAACAGGATTTCAGCGGTATCGTGTTATATTTGGGTAGCCTAACGACAATAGCTAGCTCAAAAGAACCCAGATTAAAATGTTGGTCAAACTAAAGCAAAAAAAAGCTGCAGTTTGTGCTCCTGTAATGCTGAAATGTCTCCCGAAGAGTCAGGTTAACCGCACAACTTGGCTGGGTAACAATCAGGTTAACCGCACAACTTGGCTGGGTAACAATGGCTGAATTTACACTTAGTTTGCGAAGTGTGATTTCATAGGCAAATGCAGCAAAGGCTGCGATCAGGGAAACTTTTCTGAAGCGCCTTAAAGTTTCCCCGATAGCTGATATGTTAACATTGCCATAATCATAGCACCATTAATAAACTCTATTTGTTTTGGAAATTGTTGGCATCATTGGCATCAATCATGTTACTATTACTTGGCCTAAAAAGACACTAACCCATCTCTGAAAAAAAATTGGAACAATCTTGAAAATACAAATGAAAAGAAAACTAAAGGCAATTTGTACACTTGCAGAGAAGCTCTGCCTCAGGTCATCCATACTGTTAACAACCATAACGGCAAAAGTCGAGGAACAGAAGCTGGTTCATGCAGAGGCACTTATGTCCATCAGCAGACTTGCGTAATTCAGTAGTGAAGTGTAACAAATGATCTCAGACAGAACAGGGAAGCCCTTTCAGAGTTCATGAGCCAAATCAGAGAAAGCCCTTATCTCAGGCCACACATCTGCAACTTTTCAAATGGATGCACTAACAGCTCATAGGCTAAATCAGCTCTGCAGTAAAGTGGAAACACTGATCAGGAGAATTATGAAGTTTTCTAATCACACAGAAGTGCTTACCCAATTGGTGTGATGAATCTACCCTCTGGTGGCCGTTAGTCAGCGAAAGCACTAAACTCACTGCTGTACAACCTCAGAATTGTAAGTGGTTATGTGGAATCCCTGACCCTGGTAATATGCTGACTTGGTTCAACAGTAGCTGCCAATTGGCAAAAGCACTCATCTCTAGCAATATTAGTATGGAATTGCAACTGGTTTCGAAGACGCATCGACCCTTGTTAGCAGGCAATGTCAGCTCAACATTTGCTACCAATCAGCAGAAGCCCTGCTCTTATGTTGCCACATTTATGGAGCTGTAACTAGTCTTTGCAGAAATACTGACCCCAGGTTGTGGCCTCAGTCAGCCTCGCAGTGGTCACCCATTACTAATCAGTGACAGTCTCGGAGTTGTTAAAGGTCCCCTGTTATGCTGATCCTTCTTTTAAGTAAGTAAGACTTTATTTGTATAGCACTTTTCCCAGCACGAATGCACAGAGTGCTTCACAGAAGTAAAATAAATTTAAAAAAAAAAAACATGCAAAGAAGTACTCACACAGACACAATTACAACACAATAAACAAGGAAACAACATGAAGTGGGCTAAATATGCCCAAAATTCTGTCTGAATAGGAATGTTTTTAACCGTTTTTACCCCTTGGCCGACTTTGGCCAGAGGGATATTGTCGTCACCTGCGTGTCTGTCATCTGTCCATGTTACTCAGCAACTAATAATCGCAGCTTCACCAAATTTGGTATGGTAACTCCCTATGACCCATAGATGTGCAACGTCAGGTTTTTTGCTGGATTTGACCTTTGACCTTAGCGCTGTGACCTTCACCCTGGAAAACTTGTCCGGCCGAGTGCAAAGCAACTACTGGTCGTAACTTCGTCAAATTTGGTATGGTAACTCACCGTGACCCATAGATGTGCACCACAGGCCGAGGGGTATTCAGCAACGCGTTATGTTTTGAACATGAGTTTCGAGGACGAGGGTCTCAGGTCCAGGGGGAGGGCATTCCAGAGCCTCGGGGCCACCGCCACAAAGGCTCTGTCACCCTTGGTCTTTAACCTGGTCCGAGGCACCGCCAGGAGCAACTGGTCGGTTGACCTCAAACACCGGCTGGGCGAATATTTCTGGAGAGGCTCGGAAATGTAAACTGGGGATTCTCCGTGGAGGGCTTTATAGGTGAGCGCCAGGACATTGAATTGGATCCGGATGTGCACTGGGTGTCATGGTTCTGGATGTTTGTGCGTGTGTTTTGGACTTTTCTTTGTGGCTCTTGCCCCGGGACGATATCGTATTCCTGTTCAATCTAATTCTTTGCCCAGCTGGCTGATTGAACTGGGGCAGTGCTTCCCCGGGCTCTATATCTCTATATAAGCCGGATGTTCACCACGCCTCTTTGCTAGAGTGTCTGTTTGTAGCTACGCACTATAGCCGAAGAGATTTTTAGTCAGGATTTGTTTGACTTTCTATCTTCTCGTTATTTTTGGAGTTTCTTCTCCCTTTTTCCTTTCTCGCTTAGCTTCCGTATTTTGGACTATTATTCATCCTTTGGAAGCGCGAGTACTTTCGTTTGGTCTGTATTATTCTCTGTGTTTGTACTGTGTCCATGCTACTCTCTTTCTCTTTGATCGTTGCACTTAGCCTCCAAATTCAACCGGCCATTACACTGGGATCCAGTGTAGAGAGGCTAAGATGGGGGTGATGTGACATGATTTTTTCGATCTAGTGAGCAGTCTTCCTGTAGCATTTTGAACAAGTTAAAGATGGTCAACAGAAGATTTGTTGAGGCAAGTAAACAGAGAATTGCAGTAATCAAGTCGTGATGAAATAAAAGCATAAACAGACTTTTCCAGTTCAGAGTGTGATATAATGGACCGTAATTTGGCAATATTTCTAAGGTGAAAGAAGCAAGTGCGGGTTAAGGATTTGACATGCTTATCCAAATGCATACCCTGATCGAAATAAACCCCCAGGTTTCTTAGAAACAGGCGAACATTTCCCTTCAGGGACCCCATGTGGTTAGCCACTCTGGAGGCAATGTTATCACTTGCAATGATCAACACCTCACTTTTAATACATACATACAATGTTATAATGTTGGATGTTAACATTCAACCTCTGCAAAGTTTCTAAACATAAGATTCAGGGGTTTTGCCATAATCCGAGAATGTGATTTCTTCTCTGAACAGCTTGTCCTGACACCTAAACAAGATTTTGGCAAAACCTGACGTCAGGTTGTTGCATCCAATCAGGACAGATCTGGCCAGAGCCAATCACGACACTGGACCTGCTCACCCCACAATCTATTCTATCAGACACAAACGAGCAAACATAATTTGATGTGTAGATTTATCAGTATGTCTCCTAAGGCAGTTTGTACATGTTTTTTGGGATGCGAAAAAAAGCAAAACTATTTTCTCTTCCAAAAGACGATGCTGCTAGAAATCAGTGGGTAGCTTTTTTGTTTGCTGATGGCAAACAGCTACACTCTAAGGGAACGTTAGCTGTTTGTGCTCGGCATTTCACTGAAGACAGCTTTGTCAATAAAGGATAATTTGACGCTGGATATGTGTCTCAGCTGCTTCTCAAACCTGGGGCAATTGCATCAATCAAGAGATCGGAGCCACAAGCTGTGAGTAACGATATAACCGCAAATAATCTAAGTGAAGCTAATGTGTTATGGGTGGCTAGCAGGACCGCTAACAATAGTTAGCAGTAATAACTGGCCTCAAATGCAGGCTTTGTAAAATATCTGAAGATAAAGCCTGGATCAGTACTAACTGTCTGTGACTCAACGATAGATGCGGAAGCTGTAAGTTTGCTTTCCTGCATAAGCCTACCTAACATGATAGCCTGTTGTATGTGGCTGTAGCACTGTGACTAACGTAGCAAAGTTACTGTAGCAAATGTTTGTGTCCTAAATATGCAAGAGTAAATAATATCAGGAGACATGCAACAGAAGGTGTCTGAACATAAACCTCATTTGAAGCTAATTTTTTATACTTGTTTGTAATATGGATGCTTGGTACAACTGTTCACAGTAACGGAACTTACTGTCTGTAAAACCTGTATTGCAGGGTAACATTTGTCTCTGTTGTTGTTATGAACTCTCGGTTTCTACCGCATGTTAGTTTGCGTTCCCTGCTACCTAAAACAGGCTCCTAGTTAAATAATATGTCGTAATTCTGATTGGTATGCTTGTGTTACTTTGGTTCGCATCAAGGTGGTAGTTTCATCATAACGTTACCTGACCATAGCCGCTACAGTTGAAGCTAACCGGAGAGGTGTTGTACGTGTCTGCAAAGTTGGGCAGATAAGGCTGCAATTAGACCAGACATACACTTTGCAGAGCTTAGGGTACATGTTTGGGTTTACTGCTGCTATGAAAAAAATCATTTTACTTATCCATAACCGGGGTCAGCTGGGTACTTTGCCATAGTATGAGCTAGCTCTCTGATCCTGCCGTGGTGAAAGTAATCGCGAAACGCACTATAACGTATCAGGTAAAACAAACAATTTCTCTGCATTGTCATGGCAGAATTGGTTCCACCTTTGAAAACTGTTCTGGCTAATAAAAAGGCGAAGAAAAGTGGAGGTTGGATGTAGATTTTTTTTCCCCTGTAGAAGTTATCGATTCACTTGCTCCACATAAGCTACGCTTACACCATTTGTGTGTTTTTGCTAAGAACTTACAGTATTTAGTAGCTTGGTGTCGTAATTTTGTTTTGTTTTGGTAGAAATGGTGAACAGGAGCTTCGAGCAAAGTTTCTTCCGGATAGCTAAGTGGGTATATAACATGACTATATAACAGTACAGCTATAACCACATGCATGCAAGGTGAGACAGTTCGAGCAAAACACTAAAATTTCAACTTGCCACTCTTTGACTTGCTGTAAACATTGCGGCAACACTTCCTCCCGTTGGGGGTCGGATTCGGGATCAAACAAGTACGTTCTCACAGCAATTGATGCCGCAGACAGCTGTCCTGAAATACCTCCCATCTTGGTTTCCTGGTTTTTCGGGTCTGCACCCTCCCCCAGAATCGAAGTGGCCAGGCAGCCAATCAGAGCAGTGCCTCATTAGCGTAGCCTCCCTGCCCATTTCAAAACAGCTTGTGTTTCAGGCCGGCACAGACGGGGTGAGAGAAGAGGTCTCAAAAGACCTGGATGTGTGTGAGGTTTTTTTTTTTGTATTTTAATTCTTAAAATTATTTTAAAGACCCATTAGACATATTTTAAACGACTAAATACAGCATAATATGGGAACTTTATATTTTCTCAATTAATTCATTTTTGTTGCTATGATCTGACATGAAACTTTACAAATACTTGCGCTCAAAAGTTAAAAATGTAGGTAAGTTGCTTTGAAATTTTGCATATTTCAAACAGTAGTAAACTTGAACAAGATGATGTTGTTTCTCTCTTTTTGAGCATGGCAGGCACATTTCTGGGTACAGTAGGGGTTTACAGGAGACCCCACAAAGTGTATTAAAAACAAAAAACAACTTTTCCAGCCAAGGCAAAAGAGTTACAATAACAACCTATGGTACGTTCTATTTGGAAAGATCACCAGAAGGCCCTACATGCCCTGGTGAAAAGACTGGTGCAGATAAGGAGCACATCTTATTGCATGAAGTCTTACTGAATCTGGGATACCATCATTAGCTGCATATTTGCATTTTCTATTTGTCTGAGCGTGTTTGTGTTGCTATGAGGTAGAGACAGGTAACAGGTGGTCAGCCAAAGTAAAGTTCTAGTTTATTGCAGGGAACCTTGATATGACCTGTGTCAGTCATGCAAAAAGAGCTTGCATTCCTCATTCTGTTGTGTCAGCTGAGCATGGTCCCAAAATCAGCTGAGCTACCCCACATGTAGAATAGGAAAAATGAAGTTTATAAGAAAAAAAAAAACAAAACAAAAACAACATTCCCAAATCAAAAGTAAAACTTAAAAAAAAAACCCTTTTATGGTTTCCCAACGTGTGTCCCGAAATAAACTCAATGATCTTATCTGCCTCGCCCTGACTATAACATTTGTACCAGCAGGTTCAAAGTGCATAAATATGCGCAGGGAAAAACAATCAAAGGAACTCTGCAAGGCAATGTAATTTTTTGTGCCCAGATCAAGTTTCAAGCAGTAAGAAGAGAAGTAACTTCCTTATTAAATGGAAAGAGCATAGGAGTTCATGGAAACATTCAAAATCCCTGGATAAAAAGTCTACATTAAAAACGGCTTAGCCAAAACGTGATTAACATACTCCTCAAATCAAGGCAAGCCTTTTTAACAGGTTGAAATATAAAGGTGATTTAAACGTGCATTAACTTTCTACTGTACTAGACATGTCAATTATTACTATTATTTTTTTTTCCACTTCATGCTTTTTACTTTGTATTTTACAAAGCTTGTGCATTTCTCGTATGAAGCTTAGTCTAAGGCTTTGCCATTCAGTGGATGATAGAAGAAGGAAATTATATTTTGACTCCCAAGAGTGAGGAGACAGTTTTGACCGAATGCTAAAGTCATATAGGCCGATAAGGTAAAGTAAAGCTGAAAGGTTTATCCTTCATTATATTTATATTTCAGGAGAATCATCATTCGATTCATTCACCATACTGGTTTTGATTTCTGCCACGTGCAAACTACATTGAATAACTGCTTGTGAAAAGTGATCATGGGTTGCTAATCATCTGAAGAAAGAATTCTATTTAATCTGACCAACAGAAATGAGGTTTATGATTAGTTAAAAGAAAAAAATCAGCAGAGAAAACAGTCACATATTGACACAATATTTGCACTTTGATCCAGCGCCAATTCCCCCATCCAAAAAAAAAAAAAAAAAAATGTGTGGACCTTTGACAATAGGCTTTTTGGTCTTTCAGGAACATTTATATTAAGGAGGTAATCAAGATTTGAGATTAGATCTGTCTGGGCGGTACAGTGATGCAATGGGTAGGCTAACTAGCACAGTTACCACAACAGCAAGGCCATCATGGGTTTGTATCTGCTTGAGTTCTGAAAGTACTTCTAGTTCTGCAGGAGCAAAGATGGGTGGAGGAGTTGCAATTTTCCCAGAAATGTGTGAAAAAGATAATTCGAAAGGTAAAAAAATTGGACTCTGCCATAGTGCATGTCATCAATTTTTAATGCAGTGATATTTTAAATATTTTTTTAGTTACTGAAGATAGAAAGATGGAGAAGGGTCCACGTAAAAGACACAGCAATGAATTGCGCCCTCCGAACAGTAAGTCTATACCATGTATTATTCTGGCCATAAGAAATAAGTGTTGAGAAGGATGTATTTCTAGATGACATGACTGCTGATGTAGTTCAGCTGATTGTTTGTAACATGTCCAAAAAGGTTCCTTATATCCATTTAAACAATTTTGACTTTTAATTCATGCAGAAGATTTTGTTATGACTTGGAGAATTGAAAAAGTTCACCAATCTGAACAGTCCAGTGAAATCTTGGCAATAAAAAAAAAAAAAATACAATTTCAGAAGGTATACTGTCGTATTTAATGTTATATTGCATTTCTAATAACTTTATTAATGGGTAAATCGCAAGTGGTTGGATTTTTTAGATGTAATTTACATTTCTTGGATCTCAGTTCTCTGAACTGCCAGTGTAAAAGATTTTTATGTTCTGAAGTTTGTGTTTTCATTCGTTGATCTATACTCCTTGAAGGTAGAAATGTCTTTCTCGGTTCTGTATTGATTCCCGTACCCCAAAAATCATAACAAAAATTTCTAACAAATACCTGTATATTCACCCTCATTAAAAACTGTGTCCTGTTTTGCAGTGTCTGAGCTGAGGATTGTGCTGCTGGGGAGGTCTGGAGAATTGAAGAGTAAAGTGGGAAACATCATCCTGAGGAGAGAGGCCTTTGAAACTCAGCCCTTCTACTTTATAGTGGAACAGCAGCGTGAGAGAGCCAGGGGATTGGTGGATGGATGGAATGTGACTGTGATCAACACTCCTGACTTACTGGATCCCCAGATCTCTCAGCATGAATTAGACCAGCAGGTGGAGCTGTGTGTTTCTCTGTCTGACCCTGGGCCTCATGTGCTTCTTCTGGTCCTGCAGCCTGATAGATTTACAGAGAAGGACAGAGACAGAATGAAGAGGATTCTGACCATGTTGGGTGATCATGACTGTGAGTACACGATGGTACTGGTCACCCATGAGGATAAGACAGATGTTTGCTGTGATGAACAAAAGGATTCCATTGCGTTGTTTATTAAAGAATGCAGAGGAAGGTGTCACAAGTTCAACGACATAAACGAGACTGACCGCACCCAAATTGTTCAATTTATGGAAAAAATTACCACAGTGGTAAAGGAGAATGAAGAAAGGTATCTCACCTGTGAGATATATCAGGAGGCAGAGTCAGGTGCAACATCAGTACCTGATGACTTGCAGACAGGATGTGCACAAGATGTGGAGAGAGAGTATGAACCACAGTCTCAAGGAGAAAAGGACACACGTGAGGAAAATGTGGACATTTCCAGTAAGTATATATAATAAAACATTCCAATAAACATTAAAAATATTTTGTTTAATTAAATAGTTGGCATTGATGCCTTTCATGATTATACCGGTCATGTATTGCTAACATGAAATTGGTAAGATTGAATATTAAAGTTCCCAGATCATGGAAAATATTCTTACCAGCTCAGTCCACCTTCACAGTGGTGTCCATTGTACCTAACATGACAGATGGGGTTGAGTTTTCTGGACACCTCTGGTTTAGCTGCTGAATCCCCTTTTACGCTTCAGCATTTGACATTTTTGCTGTTTTCTACATCATAAACCGATCTGCTCCACATAGCTCACACCTAACATCTCTATCTATGTGCCTTTGCTCCCTCCCAACAGCATTCAGATCCTTCTCTCTAACTCTCTTCCATTCCGAGGGCTAATGTTACTTTTTTCTGTGATTATCTTAAACAACATTGCAGCTGGTGTCAATCCTCAGCTGCTTGTGTGTGCTCATCATTTTACGTCAGACTGCTTTTTGCAAAGTGGGGGCCAGCCCAATTAACGTGAAAGTGCGTGACCGAGTGAGTGATGAAGTTACCCCATTGGTCAGTTGAGTGTTGTAATTTCCTCGTTTGCTGTTGCTCTTTCAAAATAAGCAGCCATTGAACAATTAACATGGAGAATGGGAATTGACAGCCACAGCCTCTGGCAGATCTTAGGTGTAGTTCAACTTGTATGGTGACGACATGGCGTGCTTGTTTTTCTTTGTGGTTAGTATGTATTTAGAGATGGTTCACTGTTGAGCCAGGGGAATTTGATTTGTTTGTCACTCTCTGTTGGTGTAAGCAGTTGGTGGCCCTTTTTTTGCCAGCCAATCAGAGCAGAGCTCACTATTACAGAGGAGATGCTCACTCAGAAAAAAAGTTTATAAACCTCCCTTCATTAAAGTTCACCAAAGAATGTAGTAACTTGGAAAAAAAAACTGCATAATATGGGACTTATCGACCTAGGTAATCAGGAGGTCTGGTTTAATGGGGAATGTATTCAATGAAAAACAATGCATCAATGTAAGCGGTGACACCTTCTGTATTAGATAACCAGTTAAGATCTCAGGCAGGTGGTATAGCTTCACAGTGAGTGATAGAGAGCAAAATATTCAGTATTTATTAATCACTATGACTTTGGATTGAAATGGGAGCTAAATTACAGTATTTTTAATAATGCAATCGTTACATATAAATTCTAAGATACTTAAGAGTAATGATTGGCCATCACTCAGTGACTACTGCAATAAAGAGTGACTCATTGGCAAAAGAGTTGCTTGATGATTGTTTAATTCTGTAAATAGAAATTTGTTGCACAATTGATTTGTCTGTTATGTGCCATGATAAACTGGGTGTAAGGGTTTTCACCCTGCAGTCCCTCCCCTGCGGCTTGTTTTCCCCTCCACCTTATCGAGCTGCATCTGTTGTACGTTAAGGTGGAGGTGATTGTATAGGTATATAGGGCTGGCAGTAGTCAGTCTGATTTGTCTCTGCATTCTTCTGTTTTTACCCTGCATTACTACTCCCCAGTTTTTGTGTTTTACTTTTTATTAAAAGTTCTCCTTTTTTTTTTTCCAGCCTGTGCGTGTGGGTCCTTTTGGGCCCATGGTCCCAGTGCCCACCGGACTGCAGTTTGTATCCGGTGGGCCAAACCATGACACTGGGACTATCTGTGCTAAGAAAAGATTGACAGAACACAGCAAAAAGCTTGTATAAACTATGCATAACCTGTGGAATTTTCGAGTTGGTTTAATAGCTGATGATTTCTATTTCCAGTCAACTGTTTATTAATTTACATTTTTGCAGGATTTTTTATTCATATGGCGTGTAATCCATATTCTCTAGGATGTCTGTTGGTATTTTAGCCTAGGAATGCAGGTTCCTCAGGGCAACACTGCGATACTTCCTCTTCAGTCAGTTTCAATAATCTGTGAGAGACTCATCTTTCCTCCTGTTATTTATAATTTGTGACCTGGATGTTAACATGCTTTGGGTGGAATGAGGCATGTGTGCAGTTAATCTGACCAAATTTAACATAATGCACTGACATTCTTGTTTTTTTTATTCTTTTGAACTGATACAGCCCAACAGGAGAGAAGAGCAAGTTTTGATGAACCTCCATTAAGTGAGTGAAGTTAGCAGAGTTACATCCAACTAAAGCTGACATATGATAGCAACCGATTGGTATCTATCATGATATGTTCAAATAAAATCATAGATGACCAAACAAGATTTCAAAAGTTTACTTAGAATCTCAGTGTATGCCTTGTTTGGAATTTTAAATGTGTAATAAGTAATGTGTTACCAGGAAATGTAAGATCATCGTTTGGTTGGTTGCTTATCTTGCTGCTAATGTCCATTTGCAAGAGATTTTCTGGTGACCATTTAAAGTTTGGGTGTATTTTGCTTTTCTGGGATTCCTGATCACCTTTCTGCCACCGTCGCTTCATGCGCTACTATTAAATGGTTCAAGTGCCTTTTTGTATTTTTCTAGATATGATACACTAGATTCATCACTATCTCTAACAATAACATTTTTACCATCCTTTGCAGTGTCTGAGCTGAGAATTGTGCTGCTGGGAAGGATCACAGAAGTGATGTGTGCAGTGGGAAATGCCATTCTGGGGGGAAAGGACTTTTCAGTCAGAGATCAGTGTGAAAGAGGTCAAACTGTGGTGAATGGGAAGCTGGTGATTGTGATCAACACTCCAGACTTGCTGGAGCCTAAGCTCACAGGCAGGAAATTATTCAGTCAGATTGAGACCTGTGTTAACCTGTCTGCCCCAGGTCCTCATGCATTTCTGCTGATGCTGCAAGATGGTCAGTTTTCAGACGATGATAGAAAAAGACTAGAGATGATCCTCAGCTTATTCAGCGCCGAGGCCTTTAAGTACTCAATGGCACTGGTCACAAACAAAAGTGGTAAAAAATATTGGAAAACCTACATTAGAAAAGATCCTGTTCAAAAAGTTGTTGAAAACTGCTACAAAAGGAGTCACTCATTTCACAACCTGGCAGAGATTAATTTTGGCATGGTTCCCAAACTAATGTGGGAAATAGAGCAGATGGTGAGGGAGAATGGAGGTGATTTCCTAAACTGTGAATCCGGGGCACTTGGATCAAAAGAGAGCTCACTAACAGAGACTGCACTGAAGGGGAAGTATAAACCACAGCCACTGCCTGAGACAAAACAGGAAATTGAAGGTAATAAAGGAGCAAATCAAAGAAAAGTTTCAGGAATTGTGCAAACATCATTGATTATATGCAAAAAACATTGACAATGCATATCTTTTGCGGAAAAACAGACTGATGTCAGGCTACATTTTACTATTTCTATTTGACCACCAAAGCAGATGAAATAGAAACTTTACTCTGGGATTATCTGTGTGTTTTGATGCAATGTGAGGATGTACTGATTAGTATTTTGGGAATAATATTCTGACACAAGTAATAAGACAACAAACTGTTCCAATTTATTCCAGTGTCTGAGGACTTGAGACTGAACTTGGTGGTGTTTGGGAGGAGACGAGCAGGGAAGACTTCTGCAGTAAATGCCATCCTTGGACAGAGGGAGACCAGTGTGGATCCCAGCCCCTCTTCAGAGTATGAGAGCAGAGAGGGAGAAGTGTGTGGCCGCTTGGTCACTGTGGTTGAATTACCGGCTCTCTGTGAAGCTCAGCTCTCTACAACCACTGTGTCTCACCTCTTTACTTCTCTCTGTGGCCCTGGAGTTCATGCCTTCCTCCTGGTCATACAAGTTGGTTCTCTGACTGATGATGACAAGGCAGAAATCGCAAGAATCCAAGAGATATTTGGTGTAAGAGTCACTGATTACATGATGGTCCTTTTTATCCATGAAACTCCAACTACTAAACCTGTTGTTGACTTTGTGACTCAGAGAAAGGAAATGCAGGAGCCTCTGAAGGTCTGCAGCAACAGGTTCTGTATCTTCAACAACCAGGATGTTGTGAAAAACCCAATAGTTCCAAAGCTTCTGGAGGCTGTAGAGAAGATGTATAAAGAAGCAGGAAGCTGTTTTTCCCTGGATATGTACTGGGAGTCACAGCTGGAGAGGACAGTCAGAGAGCTTGAGGACAGGTACAATACTGCACTGGAAGAGAAGGACAAGAGGATCAGAGAATTAGAAGAAAATATACAGCACAAATCATTGGGTAAGTATGGGAGTTAGTCAGAATTAAAAGAATAAATAATATAGTACCCTTAGCAAAGACAAGGAATTAAGCAATTTGGACTCAGAGCACACCTGGGGAAAAATACAGCAATCCTGAACAATGCAATACATTATTTACATTGATTCTTCTTTTTCAGGCAATGTGTCCAAAAAGTAATGTAAGCGTACCTCCTTGAAACTCATTCTAACTCTGATGGCACATGCCATAACTTGAGTGCTGCTGAAAATACATTACTTCCTTAAACGCACAATTTATTAATCTAAATTGTTAATTGTCCTTCCTCTGAAGGAAAATCCTTGTCTCAACCAGCCCTTCCATTTCTCCTTGCAACAAGGAGTCCGGCTGCGATGTTTTGACGAACACAAAAATCGTTTAAAAGTAGCCTTAACAATTGAAAAATCTATGTCAGTGTTGGTGGCACATGATGTCATACAGTATGGTAGGTAGTTGCAATGCTGGCATTCACATGTCATTTACCCACAGAAAATTACTTTGATCCACGCGCATCAGCAGGTCAAACATCATCCCATTCACACGGTAATGAACGTCTCATTCAGTGTAGTACATTTATCATGTATCTACCAGGCAGATACATCCTTTTTCTATTAATAACCAGGAATACGCAGTTGTACTCCACCAATTGCTACAGACACTGGCCTGGTGGCCCTTGATGTTGACAACCCTTCGACATACTGTCTCAAACATTTAATGGTTTTGTTGATACTCTTAATTCTCTTAAATTTTTCTTGTATTTATATTTTTTCATTCTGCAGGTGTTGAGGTCAAAGGTCAGATCTCTGATTGTGTGAGGATTGTGCTCGTGGGGAAAACAGGAAATGGGAAGAGTGCCACAGGAAACACCATACTGCAGAGGAACGAGTTTATGTCTGAGCCCAGTTCAACATCAGTGACGACCCGCTGTCAGAAAGGAGTTGGGGAAGTAGCTGGCAGGCGTGTTGCTGTAGTTGACACACCAGGCCTTTTTGACACGTCATTGAATAATGAGCAGGTCCAGCAGGAAATAGCAAAATGCATCTCCTTTTTGGCACCAGGACCTCATGTATTTCTCCTAGTGCTACAGATTGGAAGAATCACAGAGGAGGAAAAGAAAACATTGCAACTTATTAAGGAAACCTTTGGTAAAATGGCTGAGAGGTTCACCATTGTCTTGTTTACTAGAGGAGATGATCTTAATAAATCGATTGAAAGCTTCATTCAAAGGAGTGATCCTATGTTACAGAATCTGATTCATGACTGTGGAGACAGAGTACAAGTTTTCAATAATAAAGACCAAAGCAACTGCACTCAGGTGACTGAGCTGCTGGATAAGATAGACATGATGGTGCAGGAGAACGGAGGAGGCTGCTACACCAATGAGATGTTCCAGGAAGCAGAAAGAACCATAAAGAAAGAGTATGAAAGAATCCTGAGGGAGAAGGAGGGAGAGATGCAGAGAGAGAGAGAGAAACTGAAGGCAAAACATGAGGAGGAGATGGGGGAGATGAAGAGGAGGATGGAAGAGCAGAGCCGTATAGAAGAGGAAGAAAGAGCCTGTCGGGAGAAAGAGCTGAAAGAAAAAGAAGAAAATTTAAAGAAAGAGATTGAAGGTTTGAAGAAAAGAGAGCAGGAGGCAAATGAAAGAAGAGAGGAGGATGAGAAGAGGTGGAAAAGTCAAGAATTGGAGTGGAGAAGCAAGATAGATGAGATAGAAGAAGAGAAACATAGAATTAAAGAAGAGCTGCAACGCAGGGAGGAGGAAGAGAAGAAGAGATTAGAAACAGAGGAGAAAGAGAGACAAGAGCTCTTACAAAAACAAGACAGAGAAAAGCAAGAATTTGAGGAAAGGGTGGCAGAAGAAAAGAAAAAGAGGGATGAAGAGGAGCAGGAGAGGAGAATTCAAGAGGAGAGAGAAAGAAGGGAGTGGGAAGAGAGAATTAAAGAGTCAGAGAAAGAGAAGAAAGAGATACTGGAGGACATGAAGAAAAGAGCTGAGGAATGGGAACTGCAGAGAAAAAAAGGAACTAAAATGGAAAGTGAGAGCTGACATTTGGAGGAAGCAGAGAGAAGATGAAGAAAGAGCAGCCTGGGAATGGAGACAAAAGATAATGATAGATGAGTTTGAAAACAAAATTTATCAAGAAAAAGTACAGAGAATGAAGGAAATACTAGATAAAGAGAATATTAAGAAGGATCTCGAAGAAAAGAGAAGACAAATGAAAAAAGAAAAAGAGGAATTGGAAAAGAAGAGAACGGAAGAAAAAGAGAGAAGAGATAGAGAGGATCAGAGAAGAGAGAAGGAAAGGCAAGACCTGCTGAAAAAATTGCAGGAGGAACAAGAGGAGAGTCTGAGGAGGAAGAGGGAACATGAGGCCAGGGAAGAAGCAGCAAGAAAACAATGTGTAGCAATGGAGAGAGATCACAAAAGAGAAATAAAGAAAATCGAACAGAAATTTAAACATGACGCTAGAAAGCAAGCAGAACAATGTACTGGATTTGGTGAGGAGTTCTTAAAGTTAGAAATAAAAGTCGAAGACCTACCAGTCCTGAAAGAAATACGGGAGGTTCTGAAGGATAAAAAACATGAAAGATTTGTGAAGATCTTGAACAAGAAAATCAAAAAATTTGAGGAGAAACAGTGTTCTGTAATGTAATGGTATTCTGTCTGGTGATGAGCATTGGTTGCTAAAGCCACTCCCCACTTCAGTTTGGAATAGTCCAGTATCCTTCGGGTAATAGAAAAGAGTTCATGATGGACAGGGCACACACACATTCACTTACATCCTTTGCCCTAACATGCATGACTTCGGACTGTGGGAGGAAATCAGTGAACCCAGAGATCATCTGCATCGCCGCAGGGAGAGTGAAAAGCCCACACCTAACTAAAATGCTAAAGTAATACCGGAACTCTGGAACTGGTGGTAATATACCTTTATCAGACAGGAGGAATTCTTCCCTTACGAATGGAAAGGAGAAAACACGTCTGGCAGAGGAATCTACGGTGGGCTCCAAAATTACTGGCACCCCTGACTGGCAATGCACAAACAATACTTTCAAAAATTAAAAAAATATATAATTATAGAGAATTCCTGAATAACAATGTGAGAAATACTGTTTGATATTAATGTTCCAATGGAACCAACCAAAATCATTTACTGATTTAATTAAACCTCAATTTCCTCCAAATCAAGTCTCACAATTAATGGCACCCCTGAAGATTATTATTGTAAATAACATCCACCAAAATTAAAGTTGGTATTAAATTCCACTTATTTAGGTTTTATTTAGGAGTTAAGGAACTACTGAATAGAAAGTAATATCATCACTTCATATGTCACTTTGGTATAAAAATGAGGTAACACCCATGCAGTGTCCCTTTGTCATCCAAAAACATGAAGAAAACAAAACCACTGTCCATTCAAAAGAGGCAGATGGTCGTAGACCCTCATAAATCTGGTAATGGCTTCAAGAAGATTCATAAACAATTGAATATGCCACTGAGCACTGTCAGGGAAATTATTTTAAAAACTCCAAAGATATGGAACTGTTGAAAACTTCAAGGGTAGAGGACGCAATGCATTTTGCCGCCCAGGATACTGAGGAGGATGGTGATATAAGAATAATTACTGTGAAGGAATTGCAGGCCTCGTTGGCATCTTGGGGTCATCAGGTTTCAAAAAGCACCATCAGGTGCCACCCTCAGAACTACAGGCTCTTTGGAAGGGTTGCCAGAAGAAAGCCTTTTCTGATCAGAAGACACAGAAGCAAGCACTTAGAGTTTGCCAAATTATGACTGGAACAAGGTGCTTTGGTCTGGAAATGTCTAGATCTTTAACATCATTTTATGCACATTTTTCCCTGTAATTCAGCGGGACATATTTTGTCAGGAGCCTTGGGATCTCTACTAGAATTTCCAATAAGCCTGACGTTCCACAGGTCTGAATACAGCATTTGCATTTTATGGACCCACATATGGGTCAGTGGGTTTTCTAGCCTTAATTCAGTGATTGTAATATTAAAGACAGTTTGTATCCTATATGTGGCTGAACAAATGAACTTGTCGGACACCAGACTGTGGGATCTCCTATCCATCAGTTCAACATGAGTCTAACATGGGGCCCAGCTCTTGAACATTCGGAAGTTGTTTATGCAGTAATGTGTTCTGATCTCAACATCACTGTTAGTCATTCCATTCCTGTCAGTCTCAGGTAGGGTTACCAGATTAATGTCTTTCCTGAACATACATTGAATAATGTGAATGGGCTTCTGCTGGGTCAGTTAGTTTATTAGCGAATCAATATATTTCATTCACAGCAGAGGGCTAAGTGCAGCTTTTGCTTGAAATCAATGTCAGTTTTATGACTGCATATTGAGCGACGCCCCACAGACATGAGTCACAATGTTTTGCTTGTGCTGTTTTGCCTGCTGTTCACTGTGTTCCTTGCTGAGGAATAAATCAGGGACAAAGCAAACAAACCACAGCTTCATTGCTTGGTACGTTGCTAATGTTAAATTGTATTCAGATGTGAAGGGTAATGAAATTGACCTCTGTAAATAATAAAATCATATTGTTTACATTCAAGTCATTTCATCCATCATTACAATTGGGACGATGATGTGAATCTTGCTCTAAAATATTACATGGATTAAAATGTGAATTTGTTCTTTGCAATTCAACAAAGCGTGAACAGTACAAAAATTTGACTGCATTCCATGGAAGATAGCATGCTTATTTACCTTTGTTTTATAACCCTATAAAACCCTATCAAGTTCCAGAAAATATTAAATGAAACCCTGACAGCCTTTTCCAGAAAGCTTAAACTGGGCCATGATTGGGGGCTTGCAATGGGGCAATAATCAAAAGCATGCATCAAACTCAAAAATGGTTCACTGATGACAGAACTGAAGTTTTGCCATTGCCATTCTAATCCCTTTATCTAAAACTGATAGAAAACCTGAGCGGCAAAGTGACGAGGAGAGTACATTAATGTTAAACAACAGGAACGTGAAGGATATGAAGAGATTCAGCATGGAAGAATGGTCTCAGATCCCTTGCCATGTCCTCCCCGCAATCTCCTTACACACTATAACAGACTGAGAGCTTCTTTTTTTTTTTTTTTTTGGCGAAGGGAGGCTGCTTAATGAATTGAATGAATGGAATCTAATAATAGCAGCACATTTTTGAGAAAAAGGTATTTTGTGATAGTGATTTTTTTTTTTTTAATCACTGCATTTCAATAAAGGGTGATATTACAGTAACATTTTTTTTCTAAAGTAAATATGAGTAAGATTTGCAATGAAGATATTTTTTCATAGCTACATTCCTGAACCAGTGGAGGGCGCTGTATACCGTTTTCTCTCCAGTTTCCCAAGTCTGATTCAACTAACTTCAGATTTAAAACCATTCAATATGATAAACATTCAATTACAGGGATTACATAAAGGTGGCAGTGGTTAGCATTGAACACATGAGGGTCGTGTGTTCAAATCCGGCCCGGGGCCTTTCTGTGTGGAGTTTGCATGTTCTCCCTTTTTTTCACGTGGGTTCCCTCTGGGAACTCCGGGTTCCTCCTGCAGTCCAAAGACATGCATATCAGGCTAATTAGAGGCACTCAATTGCCCATAGGTTGTGTGTGTGTGTGTGTGTGTGTGTGTGTGTGTGTGTGCACCCTGAGATGGATCGGCGAGCTGTCCAGGGTGGGTCCCTGCCTTTTGCAGCTGGGATAGGCTCCACCGCCCCCTGCGACCCTGGTGAGGAAGAAGCGGGTATAGAGAATGGATGGATGGGTGGATGGATGGATATAAGGATGGGGCAGGTAATTTTTTGTGACACTGTTCATGCTGTTCTTATTTAAATGCTTCAGTTGGGTAACTGGCTGCTCCAATAAGGGTGGGCCCAAACAGTTCTGTGCCTGATAGCACCTGTGCATAAGTGCACTCATGTCTTTCCAGCATCGGCAAATGCATGGTCTGTCTGTTTTTATGAATTGTCCAATTTTTCTGTTGCCTACTGGGAGGTAGGCAGCTTTGTAATGATTAGCAATGAACTATTACCGTTATTTATTCATAAATCAGTACTTGCAGGCAATTGTGGTACCAAGGGAAAGCATTTTGTAATTCTAGTGTGCTGATCTTCAGAAGCAGCCACCATAGTGTCCACAAGGTATATTATATAATAGTTATCATGCTTTAGATCAAACTTTTCAGTCACATTCAAAATGACCACTTTTTTTTATTAAGCAGAAAATTTGCAATCAGTATTTTTCAAACCTGAAACTCCATGACCTTGATTTGTCATATGTGATGAACATTTCAAAAGAAAACTGCACATTTATGCCCACGTGGGAGATAAATATCTTAAGTTCACTAACAGGGTGACACTCCAAACATTCCCATTCAGATGATCTCTTGAAAAAGCCTTGCTGTGCGTACCCTTTTCTTCATTTATGTGATCCACCCTCCCACCCCTGTCTGTGCCCTGACAAGCCCCAGGCTGGTCACCAAGCCTGGGAGATACAGAGAATCCTTGGCCAAAGTCTACCCCACAACAACCACTTGCTGCATCGTTTTTTTATGCAAACAATTCACAATGGTTTGATGGCGAGAAAAGCCTTTTGGTTATGTTGCTTGTGAAAAAATGTGTTTTATTAATGTGATCCCCAAACTGCACATGGCTGAGTACCATTGATCTGTACAGAGTCTGAATGTCGCTATCTGAGGACAGGAACACGAGGAGGTGGCTGACATGTGATCGCCAAAACTGGATTTTAAAATATGGCAGTCAAATTTGAAACTTTTGATGAAAATAAAACTAATAATGATTTTGTGAAGTATTGCATGCTCTCAAAACTTCATTCTGAGCAGATACATCCTGATGGTAGGATCAGAAATTGCCATAGGCAGCACAAATGAAAAGACCAATCCTGCTGTGGCAATAATACAGGCTGATGGTGGGGATGTAATCGTCTGGGGAATGTTTTCAGTTCAAGGTGCTTTATGCCAAAAATACAACAGCATATGTACAGTGCATTGCTTCTTCTCATGTCCATCACTTTCTGCCTCAAACCTTTTTCAAAAGTCTTCATCCAGCAGGATGATGCGCTCATAAACCTTATTAAAAATCTTCCTCTTCAATGATCTTCATTGCCGGTTGGTAAACAGCTTGCATTCTTCATGTCCTTCGGCTAAATTAAAACTTTAAATCCACGAATTTCCATACGAAAATCCTTAACATAAAATGCCTGTGTAACTAAAATATATATAATACAATGCAAAACTATGACGGATTAGGATTGATGGAATCAGATTATGATTGGCAGATGAGCGTATTCAATGAACGATTTTAAATTCTGAGCATGCGCAGTAATCGTGACACAGCTGCTTGAACATTTTGAAAAATGTGTCCGTGTCCAATGAATAATAGCGCTCAAGATCGGCCGGTGTGGCCTTTAACCGAGTTTGGCTCAAAAATCAATGCCAAAACGCATCAATTAAACAACTTTTTGGTTTCCATATGAACACTATGTATCTTATGTGTGTGCGGATACGGTCCCTGGCCACAAGCCAATATTCTAAGGGGATGTTTGACTTTGCCATCATCTTTCACTTTTGATTTTGCCAGAACCATTTTGTGCAAATCGAGAACACAGAATGCTGAAATGGCCGCGAGATATTCGATTAATTCGCGTGAGTATGAGCGTTAAACTGCGATAACTGTCTTGCTTCTGAATTTAATCTGTCATGTAATTGGAAACCACGGCTATTAAATGGAGATGGAATTTAGAGAAAGTTTAAATTGTGAGTACCGATGGTTACAGTCTTGACTGGCTCTTAGTTCGAAATATAAAGGTGATTTGACCGTTCATTAACTTTGTATTACACATGCCTATTATAATAATGATATGATGATGATGATGATGATTATTATTATCATTCATTTGTTTCATTATTTAAAAACCTCATATTTTACGAAGCTTGTGCATTTCTTCTATAAGGTTAAGTCTGGGGCTTCGGTGGCCGTAGAAGCAGGAAATTATATTTTTTACTTCAGAAAGTGAGGAGACGGCTTTGAACGAATGATAAATTCATATAGGCCGATAAGCTAAACATAAGCTGAAAGGTTTAACTTCTATTGTACTAATTCAGGAGAATCTTTATACATTGTACCGGTTTTGATTTCTGCCTCGTGAAAACAGTTTAATACATTAAATAACCCCTTCATCATTGAAAAAGTGATCATAGGTAGCTATTCATCGGCAGAGAGCATTCTATTTAATCTTAGCGACTGGAGTGAGGCTTTTACGTGTTCTGAAAAAGTTGATCAGTTAAAAAGGGGCACTATTTTTGGAGAAAACTTAAAATAATTAGATTTAATAGACTTACGCAAAATTTTCGCTCAGAACCTCATAAGTCTATTCTTCACTGCATATTTTCCCATTTAAAAGTGCGTGGAACTTTGACAGCTACATAAACCTTAAGGACCGAGGTTCTAAGAAGTAAACTTACGTTTCACAGCACTTATTTTTTATAGTTTTGATTTTGTTTCGAAGTGCACAGGAAAAAACGACCACGAGATACACGGAGAAAAAGAACGATTGCGTACAGAAGCGGTCGGTTATTTAGAGACCGTCGAAATATTGCGTAACAACTGAAAAACGTGGAACCTTCAAAACGTCTGATCTTTTATATGGACACATTCAGCTGACTATAGAAGGACATTTGTACTGCTTAAAACAGAGAATCCTGTTTGAAATAGCTGACAAAATATATTTTCTTGATATTATATATTCTCTATATTTTCAAATGGGTATATGTATTTCCATGTACAAAACCCAAAACCAGTGAATGTTGATATTATATTTATGTCACGTTATGTAAATACCTCGTGAGAAGTAAAAACAGATTATTTCTGTTGGGGAGTCCTGAGTAATGATTTTCATATTTGCCTTTCAGAATCTTTCCTCATATTGCAATTGAAATACAATCAAAGACAAGATTTTTTTTTTTCCTCAATGTTCAAACTGAGAAAACTTTTTTTGCAAATAATCATTAACAGCTTTAATCACCCCCTAAAGAATTTAAAACATTTGAATCACTTGCAGCAACACATTGCAAAAAAGTTGGCACAGGGGGGATCCTTTTTTCCACTTGTTCAATTACATTTCACAACCTTTCTTTTTGGGAAAAATCCAAACATTATGGGCAAATAAGCAGCCTGGATTCAAAATTTAAGGTTTTTCCTCAATACTTTTTCAATTTTCATCCTAGCACCAGGAAAATGGTGTTATTTTAATCTGCCACCATCTGGCCACCTTTCACAACCTTTATTTTTGGGGGAAAATTCCAACATTATGGGCAAACAAGCAGCCAGGACCCAAAATTTTCACTTTTTTTTCAATAGCTTTTCTAATTTTCATCTTAGCACCAGGAAATTGTTCATTTTAGTCTGCCCCCCGTCTGGCCATTTTCACAACCTTTGTTTTTTGGAGAAAATTCAACATTAAAATATGCAGCCTTAGCCCAAATTTTTCATTTTTTCAATAGGAGACCAGGTTGTGTTATTTTAGTCTGCATCTGGCCACCTTTAGTACCCTTTTATTTTTGGAGAAAAATTCTTTTATGGGCAAATATGCAGCTTTAGCCAAATTTTTTTTTTTTTTCTCAATAGTTTTCCAATTTTCATCCTAGCACCAGGAAATTATTTTAATTTAATCTGCCATAATGGGGACACCTTTCACAATCTTTGTTTTTGGGGAAAAGTTCCAACATTACGGGCAAATAAGCAGCCAGGACCCAAAATTTACAGTTTTTTCTCAATAGAAATCCAAGACCAGGAAATTGTGTTATTTTAGTCTGCCCCCATGGCACCTTTCACAACCTTTATTTTGGGAGAAAATCCAAAACCTTATAAACAAGTACCTTTCAGTTTTTAATGGTGCCAATTTTCATCTTAGCACATATTGTGTTATTTTTAGTCTGCCCCATGCCTTTTTCACAACTTTATTTTTGGAAAAAAAATTCCAACATTATCAAAGATGCTGGCTTTTTCAACTTTTTTCTCAATAGCTTTTAACCTAGTCCAGGATGGTTCTTTTTAGTCTTTGGTCCATCTGCCCACCTTTCACAACCTTTTAGTTTTTGAGAAAAAATCCAAACATTATGGGCAAATAAGTGCCAGACTCAAAATTTATAAAACAATTTTCTCAGACCAGACCACAGAACACTTTTCCACTTGGCATCAGTCCATCTTAGATGAGCTTTTGGCCCAGCGGCCGGTTCTCGGGCAATTTGGTGGACTGTTGATAAATGGCTTTTCACTTGGCATTGTAGAGTTTTAACTTGCACTTGCAGATGTAAATGCTTTAAGCATTTAACTTTAGTTACTGACAGTGGTTTTTTGAAGTGTTCCTGAGCCCATGTGGTGATGTCCTTTACACACTGATGTCGGTTTTTGATGCAGTACCGCCTGAGGGATCGAAGGTCACGGGCATTCAATGTTGGTTTTCGCCTTGTCGCTTCGGAAAGTGATTTCTCCAGATTCTCTGAACCTTTTGACGATATTACGGACCGTAGATGATGAAATCCCTAAATTTCTTGCAATAGCTTGTTGAGGAATGTTGTTTTTAAACTGTTCGACAATCAGCTCAATGATTTGTTCACTAAGTGGTGACCCTCGCCCCATCCTTGTTTGTGAATGACTGAGCATTTCAGGAAGCTGCTTTTATACCCAATCATGGCACCCACCTGTTCCCAATTAGCCCGTTCACCTGTGGGATGTTCCAAATAAGTGTTTGATGAGCATTCCTCAACTCTCTCAGTCTTTTTTTGCCACTTGTGCCAGCTTTTTTTGAAACATGTTGCAGGCATCAAATTCCAAATGAGCTAATATTTGCAAAAAATTACAAAGTTTACCTGTTCAACATTAAGTAACTTGTCTTTGCAGTGTATTCAATTGAATATAGGTTGAAAAGGATTTGCAAATCATTGTATTCTGTTTTTATTTACGATTTACACAACGTGCCAACTTCACTGGTTTTGGGTTTTGTATATTGCAACATAAATGTGACCGAAAAGCGACTTCTTCAATGTGACTGATATTATATTTATGTCACGTTAGCTTCAGATACCTCGATGAGAAGTATTGATATTGTAATATTGGCATAACATGGGGATTATTTCTGTTGGGGAGTCCTGAGTTAGAGTTGATTTTCATATTTGCCTTTCAGAATCTTTCCTCATGGGGAAAAAAAATCCCTGCATTATGGGCAAATATGTAATCTGGGCTCAAGTTTTTTTTTTTTCTCAATGGTTTTTCCCATTCAAATCATAGAGCAGTGGTTCCCCAAACCTCTCCTGAGGCCCACCTGTCCTGCATGTTTTTTAGATCTCTCCCTGCTTCAGCACAGGTGATTCAAGTGATCAGCTCATTAATCACCCCCTAAAGCTGATTGATGACAACCTGAACATTTGAATCACTTGTGCGGGAGCAGGGAGAGATCTAAAACATGCAAGACAGGTGGGCCTCCAGGAGAGGTATGGGAAGCACTGTCAGAGCATGGGGATCAACTTTATTCTCACTTGCTTCAATGTGGCCACCTTTCACAACCTCTCTTTTTGGGAAAAATCCAAACATTATGGGCAAATAAGCAGCCTGGATTCAAAATTAATGTTTTTCCTCAATAGCTTTTCCAATTTTCATCCTAGCACCAGGAAAATGGTGTTATTTTAATCTGCCACCATCTGGCCACCTTTCACAACCTTTATTTTTGGGGGAAAATTCCAACATTACGGGCAAACAAGCAGCCAGGACCCAAAATTTTCACTTTTTTCTCAATAGCTTTTCTAATTTTCATCTTAGCACCAGGGAAATTGTGTTATTTTAGTCTGCCCCCATCTGGCCACCTTTCACAACCTTTGTTTTTGATACGAGATCAGGAAGGCACCAGACGCAAGATGCAGGGAACGGGGGTTTATTGAAACACAAAGAAAACAGGCACGAGGGCCAACGAAAAATTTTGGCCCAAAGGGTTGCAAAAATCAACTAAGAAAAAAAGCTGCTACACAGAGCTAAGTAACAAAAGACCCAAACGACAAAAACAAAAAACCACTGGAAACTCCAGGGAGAGAAATACAAACAAAAGAATAATCAGGAATATATATAAACAAGAACTAGGCTTGGCTAAGAAGAACACAAAAACTGCACTGAACACTAAACACTTGGTGATAAACTTGGCTTGGAAACCGACAATGAAAAACTTGGTGGTAACTTGGCATAGAAACTCGAGACTCTGTCTGCCAGCCAACTTCCACCGCCTCCAGATAAAGGGCAGAAATCAGAACACATGAGGGGCAACACACCTGGAGAAGAACAAGAGGCAAGGCAAGATCAGGAGACAGAGACAATAGGTGGACATGACTTGCTCATTAAGAAAATGAGCGTGCTCAGCTTAAGTACCAATGAAGCATGCAGGTTGGAAGGAAGCATAAATGTTAACAGAAAAGCACAGCAAGATCTTGAAATAGCAAAGCAGGAATCATGACAATAAACTCCCTACCTAAATTAGTAGTATTAGTAATGTGCCTGTCTAAGAATTACACCTTCCCCGTGACTGTTAGTAAATGTTAGTACTAAAAACAGTTAATTGCCAATCAAGCTTAGGCAGCCCTGAATCAGCACAGCACAGAAGGAAGGGGGAAATACCAAAAGCCAACCAGAGCTCTGAAGTGTGCAAACACGAAGATACATCTGGGCGGAACGCAGACAAGCGGTGGAGTGGCTGGGCAGACCTGGCAAAACAGAAAACCTGGAAAATAAAAACATGAATGAACATGAACTATGAAACTATGAAAGAAACTGTTAAAACCATAAATATGTCCTGGCCAAAGGCCCAGGACCCTGGAACACAACAGTTTTTTGGAGAAAATTCCAACATTATGGGCAAATATGCAGCCTTAGCCCAAATTTTTCAGTTTTTTCTCAATAGCTTTTCCAATTTTCATCTTAGCACCAGGGAAATTGTGTTATTTTAGTCTGCCCCCATCTGGCCACCTTTCGCAACCTTTATTTTTGGAGAAAAATTCCAACATTATGGGCAAATATGCAGCCTTAGCCCAAATTTTTCGGTTTTTTCTCAATAGCTTTTCCAATTTTCATCCTAGCACCAGGGAAATTATTTTAATTTAATCTGCCATAATGGGGACACCTTTCACAATCTTTGTTTTTGGGGAAAAGTTCCAACATTACGGGCAAATAAGCAGCCAGGACCCAAAATTTACAGTTTTTTCTCAATAGCTTTTCCAATTTTCATCCAAGCACCAGGGAAATTGTGTTATTTTAGTCTGCCCCCACCTGGCCACCTTTCACAACCTTTAGTTTTTGGGAGAAAATTCCAAACATTATGGGCAAACAAGCAGCCAGGACCCAAAATTTACAGTTTTTTTGGGATCTTAAAAAATTCTGCCCCCAAACATTATGGAAAAAAAATTCCAACATTATGCAAATATGCAGCCTTGGCCCAAAATTTTCAGTTTTTTCTCAATAGCTTTTCCAATTTTTATCCTAGCACCAGGGAGATTGTGTCATTTTAGTCTGCCTCCATCTGCCCACCTTTTCACAACCTTTTTAGTTTTTGGAGAAAAAAATCCAAACATTATGGGCAAATAAGTAGCCAGGACTCAAAATTTATAGTTTTTTCTCAATAGCTTTTCCAATTTTCATCCTAGCACCAGGGAGTTTGTTTCATTTTAGTCTGCCCCCATCTGGCCACCTTTCGCAACCTTTATTTTTGGAGAAAAATTCCAACATTATGGGCAAATATTCAGTCTTGGCCCAAATTTTTCAGTTTTTTCTCAATAGCTTTTCCAATTTTTATCCTAGCACCAGGGAAATTGTGTCATTTTAGTCTGCCTCCATCTGCCCACCTTTCACAACCTTTAGTTTTTGAGAAAAATCCAAACATTATGGGCAAATAAGTAGCCAGGACTCAAAATTTATAGTTTTTTCTCAATAGCTTTTCCAATTTTCATCCTAGCACCAGGGAGTTTGTTTCATTTTAGTCTGCCCCCATCTGGCCACCTTTCCAAGAACCTTTATTTTTGGAGAAAAATTCCAACATTATGGGCAAATATTCAGTCTTGGCCCAAATTTTTCAGTTTTTTCTCAATAGCTTTCCCAATTTTCATCCTAGCACCAGGGAGTTTGTTTCATTTCAGTCTGCCCCCATCTGGCCACCTTTCACAACCTTTATTTTTGGAGAAAAATTCCAACATTATGGGCAAATAAGCAGCCAGGACCCAAAATTTACAGTTTTTTCTCAATAGCTTTTCTAATTTTCATCTTAGCACCAGGGAAATTGTGTTATTTTAGTCTGCCCCCATCTGGCCACCTTTCACAACCTTTGTTTTTGGAGAAAAATTCCAAAATTATGGGCAAATATGCAGCCTTGGCCCAAATTTTTCAGTTTTTTCTCAATAGCTTTTCCAATTTTTATCCTAGCACCAGGGAAATTGTGTTATTTTAGTCTGCCTCCATCTGGCCACCTTTCACAACCTTTGTTTTTGGGAAAAAATTCCAACATTACGGGCAAATAAGCAGCCAGGACCCAAAATTTACAGTTTTTTCTCAATAGCTTTTCCAATTTTCATCTGAACACCAGGGAAATGGCTTAAATTTAATCTTCAAGCAAGTGGCCACCTTTCACAACCTTTATTTTTGGAGAAAAATTTCAATTTCATGGGCAATTGAGCAGCCTGTGTCTAAAATTTAGTTTTTCCTCAACTGCTTTCCAATTTTCATCATTGCGCCAGGGATACCATTTTTTTTTTTTTTTTTTTTTTGTAATCTCTGGCCATGTACTCACCTTTCATAACCTTTTGTTTTTTAAAGAAAGAAATTCCCAACATTTCCTGCAAAGATACATGTATATAATTTATATTAATTACTTTATTTAATTTTGTTTTTTCAATTGTTTGTCCCATTTTCGTCATAGAACTTGTTATTAAAGTGTATTTCTCATCATGTTCAGAACTTAGGTTCATAGGTACTTGCACATTTTTAATTGCTTTAAAGCACAAGGCCAGTTCCATTATGACTGAGAATGAGGTGGTGAATTGTTCTGTGTGTGGTCATTGCTCACCAAATCATTGTACTAGCAAGGATGTTTTTCTTCTCTGTTTATTTTATTCTATTTTATTTATTTATTTATTTTATTTATTTATGAGCGGTAAGGTAACACCCACCCTTGCAATGCCACTGTGCGTAACAACCTGTCAGGGCAAAAGATAAACGGACCATGGGCGATAGTGGTGGGGCTCTGAAATTATTGAGGATGTTCACTGTTGTTTGTGTGACAAATTGCTGACTCTCTTCACAATCTCTCTCAAAACTGCAGAAGAGAACTTACTCTCAATTGGTCTCCCAGTTTAAAAAACATAAAACCTACAGGACTACATTTTCAATCCCACGGCCACTTTAACATGCAACATTCATACCCCTGGTCAAGCAAGTGTAACAGTGTTGACTGATTAAAAGAAGGTGAAGGGCTGCAGGTTGTGGAGTGCTATTCAAGATGCTGAGTTTTTTTTGGCAGAGCTGCTGTCCATGGTGCTGATACCTGGTTCTTTGTCATTTGTCTTTTGACTGCGGCTATCAGAATGACACTTTGAGACAGCATTTTGTCACGCTTGGAAAACAGTTTATTTCCTTGTTATATTTGTAGTCACCTTTGACGTTCTTTCTTTAAAAAACCTCGCAATATTGCAAAATATACACCTGATTTGCATTTATTTATTTTGGTCAATTGCTTTTGGATTTTTCCATTTCACAACCTTTGTTTCTCAGAAAAAAATTCTAAAAATCTCAATTTGGTCATATGCGAATCTGGACTTCCAAGGGTGTGGCTTGGGTATATCATACGATGCCGGGTGCTTGAATTTGCTTGAAAATTTTACTCTATGCTCTGTGGCAGCATATTTGAAGGACTGTGGAAAGCTCAATTTCAAAGCCAGAGGCTTGATATTGCACATACACCTTCCCATGCATATTAAAGCTTGAAAATGGACAAAAACCAATTCTGTTACATTTTTGGCATGCTATAGCAAAAGTGACAGCATTCACTGTTTTAGAGAGATTAGATGTCTTTTTATTAACATATCCAAATTTCGTGATGGGTTCTGCCTTATGTTCACAAAATGAATTTTTGAAAATCACGCCTAGCATTCAAGACCTTTGAAGGCATATTCAAATGCTCACAAACTGCACTGAGTTTATGACAGAGCTACAACTCCACAAAATGCTTTATTTAATTCATGTTAAATTGTACTTGAAGGGGATCCTATATATATATATATATATATATATATATATATATATATACACACAATCATTTGATATTGAAATATATTTCACCCCAACATGGGTGAAAGTTGAATTTTGTTACAAATTGTTACATTTCTGTTGAACCATAAGTCAATGAAACATTTACATTCAAGAAGAAAGAAATTAACCTGTATGCTTCAGTTTGTAATTATCCATGATAAAATGTTAAGCTAACTTCATATCAAATTTTGTCAGACTGCATTCACAGTTATCAGGACAGATTAACAAATTAGTAAAACACTTGTGTTAATCACATCAGTCACTAAGTAACATCTGAATCTTGAGGTGAAGCTGCATCCTTTAGTAGCAAGAAAGATATTCATGTAAAATACTGACAACTACATAGCATAACTCTTGGTGTAATCCGACCTGTGGTCGTCTTCAGTACATTACAACACAACTCTAATGGAACATGGATCCAATGATGCCATCTTGGAAGACTTAGTTTGATCTGATTAATTTTCATTGCTGAACTTATTTATATAGTTATTAATGAATCCCTTTGAGACTTGCATAGATTGCGAAATAATTTTTGTGACATCACCAGGATTATCCCCAAAACCCTCTGATATCAGCAATCCATGACATGTTCAAACAAATTTTAGCCTCTGTATGCCCATACATGCTTCTAAACTTACAGCTAACTAAATCAAAAATTTATTAATTTTACAGGTTAATTAACAGATAAAATGTTACTAATTTCTAAAGTAGCACTGCGGCGGGCCGTGGCACAGACAAGGCAGGAAACCGGAGTTAAGGGTAGATGGGTTTTTATTAACAAGGTATGGCAACCAGATCTTCTGGCTGGATGCAGGGCAGTTCCCAAAGCGAAAGTCGACCTCGGAACATCTCATTTGAGATTGGATTGACGAGTCTCGAGATTAGCGTAGTTATTATGACTATGGACTTTTATTGTTTTAGGCAACTTGTTCGATATACTGTGCATTGCCTTACCTTTCAAATACAGTCTCACTTGTTCACCAAAGCTGCTACATTCATGAAATGCATTTCTCTTTGCCTGTGACCCCATTCGTGGCGAAATTAAGTGACTGTATTGCATCCAGTTATGTTCCCCTAACAAATTCCACTTGAGAAAGTTATGTGATGCTACCCCCGTTTTAAGAAAATCGCGCAGAAAAATAACTTTACGGGTGTTGACGAATCATTTTTCTCCTAAAGTTATCACAGATGAGATGACGCATCGTAAAGTGATAAATTCTAATACTCTGCCATCTCCTGCAATTTGCGCATTTGCTACGTGTTTTGCCTTCGATTTCAAAGCGAAATGTTTCATGAAGCCTGAATGTCATGCTAATAAACAATAATTTTTTGTCATATGTGTTATTTGCTTCTTCGTTATGAAGGAAAAAAGGTAAATTAACATCCTTGGTGTGTGGTGATTCCATATTTTTTTCCAGAGTTGGTGTGAGGTGATTCCATATTTTTTTCCAGGGGCTGTAGTTACATTATGGAATACTGATGGTACACAAATGCCTTGAGAATATACTGCCTTTTTCTATGAATACTCCATGCCTTTTACGGATATCATTACGGATATCATTTTGCGTTTTTAGGTGGTAAGTATTTAATGTGCAACCAAATCGGACACAACACCAGCTGCTATCCTATGCATCAGGACAATGTCAAACAGAAATTACGATTAAACACTCGCAGACTTTAGTGCCTTAACACTGTGATGGTGGTGCGCGTTCCCTGATTTGAACACAAATATTTAACCAAATCGACGGAATAAAAGTAAACTTGATATAACTGAGGATGTCTTCGCGGCAGTAACATGCTGCGTCGCAACAACGTGCAGGTACCACAGAGGCGGTACTATCCTCTAATGGAAAAGCAACCCCAAAAAAGTACCCGGTACCAAGGCCGAATAGAGTAGAGCCGGTACCATGCAGTGGAAAAGCGCCATTATATTACCTGCATGTTTCAGACGCTAGAACAGAGGACAAATTAGTTTGTGAACACACAGGCCTACATCTGCCACTTCCCTGCACTTGGCTGGGCCTTTTGTAGGCAGGCAGCCAATCAGGAGGATGAGCTGCAGCTGTGCTCCTGCACTGGGGCAATTGACTGCCTGATTGAGGCTCCTGCCTCTGTCCGGGCTTGAGTGGGGAGGAGTGGGCCTGAATTGCTTTGGAGTTGTGGCGGCGCTGTCCCTGGTCCTGAAGTCTCCTCCTGTCGGACAAGGAGACAGACAAAGGCGTGGCCCGTATGCGGGCAGGGGCGGGGATTCCTATCCCTGCGCCACACTAAATACAAAGTGTTTATAAATAATAAATCGTTTAATCTATGAGAAATAGCATTTTTAACACCCCACTGTAAAGTAACAATATTGGATCTGATTTTTTTTTTTTTTTTTCACACTTGAAATTCGATAGATTTTAAATCTGCTTTGGAATTAATGTAGCACTTCCAAATTAATGACTAATTATATTTTTTGTCATGTAGCAGCTCCAGTATTTCAATATCTAAAGATTGCATATTGGTTATCCTTCAAGTACAATTTAATATAAATCAAATTAGGCATTTTGTGGAGTTGTAGCTCTGTGTCAAAAACTCAGCGCGTTTTATAAGCATTTGAATATGGTTTCATAGGCCACGAATGCTGGGCATGAACAAAAATACCAAATTTTTGAAAAATTCATTTTGCAACAATAAGGCAGAACACCATCACAAATTTTGTACATGTTAATAACAGACAAGTACAATTTAACATGAATTAAATAAAGCATTTTGTGGAGTTGTAGCTCTGTGTCATAAACTCAGTGCAGTTTGCGAGCATTTGAAAATGCCTTCAAAGGTCTTGAATGCTAGGCGTGATTTTCAAAAATTCATTTTGTGAAAATAAGGCATAACTCATCACGAAATTTGGATACGTTAATAACAGACATCTAATCTCTCTAAAACATCCAATTTTATGTTAGTGAATGCTGTCACTTTTGCTATAGCATGCCAAAAATGTAACAGAATTGGTTTTTGTCCATTTTCAAGCTTTAATATGCATGGGAAGGTGTATGTGCAATATCAAGCCTCTGGCTTTGAAATTGAACTTTCCACAGTCCTTCATATATGCTGCCACAGAACATAGAGTAAAATTTTCAAGCAAATTCAAGCACCCGGCATTGTATGATATACCCAAGCCACCCCCTTGGAAGTCCAGATTCGCATATGACCAAATTGAGATTTTTAGAATTTTTTTCTGAGAAACAAAGGTTGTGAAATGGAGAAATCCAAAAGCAATTGACCAAAATAAATAAATGCAAATCAGGTGTATATTTTGCAATATTAAGTTTTTTTTAAAGAAAGAACGTCAAAGGTGACTACAAATATAACAAGGAAATAAACTGTTTTCCAAAAGCGTGACAAAATGCTGTCTCAAAGTGTCATTCTGATAGCCGCAGTCAAAAGACAAATGACAAAGAACCAGGTATCAGCACCATGGACAGCAGCTCTGCCAAAAAAAAAACTCAGCATCTTGAATAGCAATCCACAACCTGCAGCCCTTCACCTTCTTTTAATCAGTCAACACTGTTACACTTGCTTGACCAGGGGTATGAATGTTGCATGTTAAAGTGGCCGTGGGATTGAAAGTGTAGTCCTGTAGGTTTTATGTTTTTTACACTGGGAGACCAATTGAGAGTAAGTTCTCTTCTGCAGTTTTGAGAGAGATTGTGAAGAGACTCAGCAATATGTCACACAAACAACAGTGAACACCCTCAATAATTTCAGAGCCCCACCTCTATCGCCCATTGTCCGTTTATCTTTTGCCCTGACAGGTTGTTACGCACAGTGGCATTGCAAGGGTGGGTGTTACCTTACTGCTAATAAATAAATAAATAAAATAGAATAAAATAAACAGAAAAGAAAAAATCCTTGCTAGTACGATGATTTGGTGAGCAATTACCACACACAGGACAATTCACCACCTCATTCTCAGTCATAATGGAACTGGACTTGTGCTTTAAAGCAATTAAAAATATGCAATTACCTATGAACCTAAGTTCTGAACATGATGAGAAATACACTTCAATAACAAGTTCTATGATGAAAATAGGACAAACAATTGAAAAAACAAAAATAAATAAAGTAATTAATATAAATTATATACATGTATCATTGCAGGAAATGTTGGGAATTTCTTTCTTTAAAAAAAAGGTTATGAAAGGTGAGTACATGACCAGAGATTACAAGGAAAAAAAAAAAAACGGTATCCCTGGCGCAATGATGATAATTGGAAAAGCAATTAAGGAAAAACTAAATTTTAGACACAGGCTGCTCATTTGCCCATGATATTGAAATTTTTCTCCAAAAATAAAGGTTGCGAAAGGTGGCCACTTGCTTGAAGATTAAATTTAAGCCATTTCTCTGGTGTTCAGATGAAAATTGGAAAAGCTATTGAGAAAAAACTGTAAATTTTGGGCCAAGGCTGCTTATTTGCCCATAATGTTTGGATTATTCTCAAAAAATAAAGGTTGTGAAAGGTGGCCAGATGGGGGCAGACTAAAATGAAACAATTTCCCTGGTGCTAGGATAAAAATTGGAAAAGCTACTGGGAAAAAACTATAAATTTTGGGTCCTGGCTGCTTATTTGCCAGTAATGTTGGAACTTTTCCCCAAAAACAAAGGTTGTGAAAGGTGTCCATCTCATGGCAGATTAAAATGACACAATTTCCCTGGTGCTAGGATGAAAATTGGAAAAGCTATTGAGAAAAAAATATAAATTTTGGGTCCTGGCTACTTAATTGTTCATAATGTTTGGATTTTTCTCAAAAAATAAAGGTTGTGAAAGGTGGCCAGATGGGGGCAGACTAAAATAAAACAATTTCCCTGGTGCTAGGATGAAAATTGGAAAAGCTATTGAGAAAAACTGCAAATTTTGGGCCAAGGCTGCTTATTTGCCCATAATGTTTGGATTATTCTCAAAAAATAAAGGTTGTGAAAGGTGGCCAGATGGGGGCAGACTAAAATGAAACAATTTCCCTGGTGCTAGGATGAAAATTGGCAAAGCTATTGAGAAAAAACTGTAAATTTTGGGTCCTGGCTGCATATTTGCCCGTAATATTGGAATTTTTTCCCAAAAACAAAGATTGTGAAAGGTGTCCACCTCATGGCAGATTAAAATGAAACAATTTCCCTTGTGCTAGGATGAATATTGGAAAAGTTATTGAGAAAAAACTATAAATTTTGGGTCCTGGCTACTTATTTGCCCATAATGTTTGGATTTTTCTCAAAAACTAAAGGTTGTGAAAGGTGGGCAGATGGAGGCAGACAAAAATAACACAATTTCCCTGGTGCTAGGATGAAAATTGGAAAAGCTATTGAGAAAAAACTATAAATTTTGGGTCCTGGCTACTTAATTGTCCATAATGTTTGGATTTTTCTCCAAAAATAAAGGTTGTGAAAGGTGGCCAGATGGGGGCAGACTAAAATAAAACAATTTCCCTGGTGCTAGGATGAAAATTGGAAAAGCTATTGAGAAAAAACTGAAAAATTTGGGCCAAGACTGCATATCTGGCCATAATGTTGGAATTTTCCTCCAAAAATAAAGGTTGTGAAAGGTGGCCAGATGGCGGCAGACTAAAATAACACAATTTCTCTGATGCTAGGATGAAAATTGGCAAAGCTATTGAGAAAAAACTGTAAATTTTGGGTCCTGGCTGCATATTTAAATAATGTTTGGATTTTTCTCCAAAAATAAAGGTTGTGCAAGGTGGTCCAGATGGTGGCAGACTAAAATAACACAATTTCTGATGCTAGGATGAAAATTGGCAAAGCTATTGAGAAAAAAACTGTAAATTTTGGGTCCTGGCTGCATATTTGCCCGTAATATTGGAATTTTTTCCCAAAAACAAAGATTGTGAAAGGTGTCCACCTCATGGCAGATTAAAATGAAACAATTTCCCTTGTGCTAGGATGAATATTGGAAAAGTTATTGAGAAAAAACTATAAATTTTGGGTCCTGGCTACTTATTTGCCCATAATGTTTGGATTTTTCTCAAAAACTAAAGGTTGTGAAAGGTGGGCAGATGGAGGCAGACAAAAATAACACAATTTCCCTGGTGCTAGGATGAAAATTGGAAAAGCTATTGAGAAAAAACTGAAAAATGTGGGCCAAGACTGCATATCTGCCCATAATGTTGGAATTTTTCTCCAAAAATAAAGGTTGTGAAAGGTGGCCAGATGGCGGCAGACTAAAATAACACAATTTCTCTGATGCTAGGATGAAAATTGGCAAAGCTATTGAGAAAAAACTGTAAATTTTGGGTCCTGGCTGCATATTTGCGAATAATGTTTGGATTTTTCTCCAAAAATAAAGGTTGTGCAAGGTGGCCAGATGGTGGCAGACTAAAATAACACAATTTCTCTGACGCTAGGATGAAAATTGGCAAAGCTATTGAGAAAAAACTGTAAATTTTGGGTCCTGGCTGCATATTTGCCCGTAATATTGGAATTTTTTCCCAAAAACAAAGATTGTGAAAGGTGTCCACCTCATGGCAGATTAAAATGAAACAATTTCCCTTGTGCTAGGATGAATATTGGAAAAGTTATTGAGAAAAAACTATAAATTTTGGGTCCTGGCTACTTATTTGCCCATAATGTTTGGATTTTTCTCAAAAACTAAAGGTTGTGAAAGGTGGGCAGATGGAGGCAGACAAAAATAACACAATTTCCCTGGTGCTAGGATGAAAATTGGAAAAGCTATTGAGAAAAAACTGAAAAATGTGGGCCAAGACTGCATATCTGCCCATAATGTTGGAATTTTTCTCCAAAAATAAAGGTTGTGAAAGATGACCAGATGGGGGCAGACTAAAATAACACAATTTCCCTGGTGCTAGGGTGAAAATTGGAAAAGTTATTGAGAAAAAACTATAAATTTTGGGCCCTGGCTACTTATTTGCCAATAATGTTTGGATTTTTTTTCCAAAAATAAAGGTTGTGAAAGGTGGCCAGATGGGGGCAGACTAAAATAACACAATTTCCTGTGCTAGGATGAAAATTGGAAAAGCTATTGAGATAAAACTGAAAAATTTGGGCAAAGGTGCTTATTTGCCCATAATGTTGGAATTTTTTCCCAAAAACAAAGGTTGTGAAAGGTATCCACCACATGGCAGATTAAAATGAAAAAAATTCCCTGGTGCTAGGATGAAAATTGGAAAAGCTATTGAGAAAAAACAATTGATTTTGGGTCCTGGCTGCTTATTTGCCCATGTTTGGATTTTTCTCCAAAAATAAAGATTGTGAAAGGTGGCCAGATGGGGGCAGACTAAAATAACACAATTTCCCTGGTGCTAGGATGAAAATTGGAAACGTTATTGAGAAAAAACTGTAAATTTTGGGTCCTGGCTGCTTATTTGCCCGTAATGTTGGAATTTTTTCCCAAAAACAAAGGTTGTGAAAGGGGTGCACCTCATGGCAGATTAAAATGAAACAATTTCCCTGGTGCTAGGATGAAAACTGGAAAAGGTATTGAGAAAAAACTATAAATTTTGGGCCCTGGCTACTTATTTGCCAATAATGTTTGGATTTTTCTCCAAAAATAAAGGTTGTGAAAGGTGGCCAGATGGGGGCAGACTAAAATAACACAATTTCCCTGGCGCTAGGATGAAAATTGGAAAAGCTATTGAGAAAAAACTACAAATTTTGGGTCCTGGCTGCTTATTTGCCAATAATTTTTGGATTTTTCTCAAAAATAAAGGTTGTGAAAGGTGGCCAGATCGGGTCAGATTAAAATAACACAATTTCCCTTGTGCTACAATGAGAATTGGAAAAGCTATTGAGAAAAAACTGAAAATTTTGGGTCCTGGCTGCTTATTTCCCTGTAATGTTGACATTTTTCTTAATAAATAAAGGGTGTGAAAGGTGGCTACATTGAGGTCGATTAAAATAAAGCAATTTCCCTGGTGTTTGGATGGAAGTTGGAAAAGCTATTGAGAAAAAACTGAAAAATTTGAGGCCCAGGTTGCTTATTTAGTAGTAATGTTGGAATTTTTCTCAAAAAATAAAGATTGTGAAAGGTGGCTACATTGAAGCAGATTAAATGAAGGCAATTTCATTGGTGCTAGGATGAAAATGGGAGAAGCTATTGAGGAAAAACTGAAAAATTTGGGCCTAGGTTGCATATTCGCCTCCATTATAAAATTCTTTCATATAAAGAAATGCTCTGAAATGTTGACTGCATAGGCACAGAACCTCAACTTGACTTGCCAGAGCTTTGTTCTGAACATCGAAAAAGCTTTTGAAAAATTAAAAATAAAAGGATCTCCAAAAGGAATAACATATTGCCTATCTTGAAATGGGGTTTCCTCAGAATGAGAAATTGTTCAAGGTCATTACATACTTATGAATGTAAATAAAATTCTTACCAGAGTTCTAGATTTTGATTTTACATTGCCATTGAAGAAAAACATTTTTCTGGGAAAAGACCAATTTTTCCCCATTCCCATAATAATTCGTAATCAAATAGCAGGTTTTTTTAAACTTAGTTCTAGTTCACACCCAGCACGTGCTTATTTATAGGGCACGGAATAAAATAAAGTTACCACAAGTTATTAAAGCAAAATATTAGTACGTTTCCCCGTTTTTTAGGTGCGCACTTTTTCGACGGTCCCTAGATTTCCCGTTCGCCGAATGTCTGAATATCTAATATCAATCTAACTTCACCGCGCTCTTAGGGGGTAATCAAGAAACGGTGGCGGAAGTGGGTCTATAACATGTTGCTCTGATAGATTTGTTTTGCGGGACGGTGACGCTGTGGGTGTCCAACTAGCAGTTACCTACCAGCGAGACGGTCGCAGGTTCGTATCCGCTACTCTGCGGAGTTTTCTCTGCTTGGGTTTCAGAAGTGCTCCTGGTTCTACAGACGCAGATTCGGCGAGTGTTTCTAGTTTTCACAGAAATGCGTGAGAAAATCGCCGAAAGGTTAAAAAATCGGGCTCTCTTTAACAAAAGAAGTAAACTTCAAGTAAGTATTCTATAAGTGTACAACTCAATTATTTCTTGGGGCTAAATTGGCTCAGATTAGGTTTATAAAAGTATATTTTTAAATATACTCGATGTGTAAGAGTATTAAACTTTGAGTAGGCCTACATCACTAGTTCACTTAATACAAAATGTTCAGTTCAGAAAGTATACTTTGAAATATACTGCAAGTGCACAAGTGAAATACTTCATGAAAAATTATAAAATAATTACGGATACTACTGGCCTATTTAATGATTTATTTAATGATTTTATCATGCCCATTTTACCCTGCTTAACGCACAGGAATTCAATGATATTATCTCAGATACTCACTCGAATGGACAACTCTAAATGGAATGACCTCAAGCTGTACTCAGTCCCTGTACTGTATGTGTAGTTCTAACACTCCTGGTTCCCAAGGATATAATGGGGCACCAGGAGAGTGAAAAAAGTTGAGGACCCACATGCAAAGGGCGTGGAATTTTATTAAATAAACAAAATTCACAAATAAACAGAAAGAATAAATTATACAAGGGAATAAAAACTAGAACATGTTGCAAATTAAAATGTTACTATGTGAGGCTACCTGCCTGTATGGAAGCCCATAGTGGACAATATTCAAATGAAAATATAATCCCACTATTGCATTATAATTTTCCACTTATGAATGAGTTATTTGAGACAATATTAAATTGAAAATGCATTAATCCAATTATCACTTTCATTTTCACATACACATCTGGGAAATCTATGACTATTTTCAAATGATAATGAAAAGCTGATTGACATTTAATTTTCAAAGTCATGCTCCATAATACAGTGGACAATATTCAAATGCAATAAGCAAAAAATGCAGCACCCCCAGCCTATTGCATTTACATTTACATGTCATCACGCTCTTTTAGGGTCAACATGATAATGAAAATGCTGTTTTCTAATCACTTGGAAATAATAATGATATAATAATGATGACAACATTTGACATTTCATTTTCAAAGACTTATCCTGCAATACATGGGACAATATTCAAACGCAGTAAGGGAAACAGCGCCTCCCAGTCCATTGCATTTTCAAATACATGTCACCACCCTCTTTTTGGGGCACAATAAAAATTAAAATACAATCTGTCAGCGTCTCATCAAGGCGGGTCTTCCGCTAGGACGTCACTCATTAGGGGCGCGAAAGAAACCATGTTCCTTATTTGCATACCAACCAATCAGCTTCTGGGTAGCGCTTTTACGCACGGAGGCTTACTGATAATGTCATGATAGCTAGGCTGCTATGTATTGTGTGTAATCGCGCATTAGGCTATGTTGCGCTTTGGATGTAGCCATCTTGGCAGCTACATCTCGGTTTTTGCTAGCTGACGATTGCTCTTGTGCTCGCCGAGTTGCAAGTTCGCCACTCCTGAAACATGCACAATGTATACATCATGCAGAACGGTCCGATAACCGGCCAGCAGTCAGGCTGCCGCTGTTCCTAGTTTAATCGCGATTCCCAAGCCACGTAGCAATGGGAGAAGTTTTGATGACTGGCTGAAAACAATGTTCCTCACTTGCTAACTTAACCTGCTGAAATATGAACTTCTTTGATATGTTTGGAAGCACTTTTGTACGTCCCAAGAGTACTATCAGATTTCTGAGAGATTTAAATGGATAGCTCATTACCTGGCTAGCTCAAGAACAATCTGCAAGCACAAGAGCAATCGCTGTCGGCTAGCTAGCTTGTTAAGCTAGGGCAAAAACCGAATCATAGCGATTAAGTATAAAAATGATGACAAACATTTCCCATAACTAGCGTCAGCAGGGTGGGAAGACGAATAGCGTTTTATCTGGAGTAATGTAATACACTATAGCACGCATGGAAGGATAATGCTGCTTTAACTAGCTATGAGATAACATGTCTCAGGCTGACCTGTCAGTTTGTTCTTCAGGGAAAAGAAGCTGCTAATCAATGGTGAAAGAGGTCGTGTGTGCGAGATGGCATTTAAAGTGACAAATCAGGGCTGTAAGAGCTTCTCCAGTAGGCATCATAGCTAGCTAGCAGTACCTAAGCGATTGCTTTTAGACTCAAAAGCAAGCTAGCTAACGTCTCTGAAATCTGCAAGCACACTTGGGTTGCAGTTGCACAACACTGCCGCGAAGCCTCAGATAAGTTCATGCATATTACAGCTAGCTCAGTTAATAGAGTTGGGGCAAAAATCAAATCATATCGCTTTAATGTGATGATCATTTACAAATATTTTACTTAGTTAACGTTCGCTAGCATACTAGCTGCCAATATGGCTACATCCAAAGCGCAACATAGCCTAAAAGCGCGATGGCACACAATAAATAGCAGCCTAGCCATCATGACATTTAAGCCTCCGTCGCATAAAAGCGCTACCCAGAAGCTGATTGGTTGGTATGCAAATAAGGAACATGGTTTCGCTCGCGCCCCTAATGAGTGACGCCCTAGCGGAAGACCCGCCTTGATGAGACGCTGACAGATTGCATTTTAATTTTCATTATGTCCCAAAAGAGCGTGGTGACATGTATTTGAAAATGCAATGGACTGGGAGGCGCTGTTTCCTTACTGCGTTTGAATATTGTCCCATGTATTGCAGGATAAGTCTTTGAAAATGAAATGTCAAATGTCGTCATCATTATTATATCATTATTATTTCCAAGTGATTAGAAAACAGCATTTTCATTATCATGTTGACCCTAAAGGAGCGTGATGACATGTAAATGTAAATGCAATAGGCTGGGGGTGCTGTTTTGCTTATTGCATTTGAATATTGTCCACTGTATTGCGGAGCATGACTTTGAAAATTAAATGTCAATCAGCATTTCATTATCATTTGAATATAGTCATAGATTTCCCATATGTGTATGTGAAAATGAAAGTGATAATTGGATTAATGCATTTTCAATTTAATATTGTCTCAAATAACTCATTCATATGTGGAAAATTATAATGCAATAGTGGGATTACATTTTCATTTGAATATTGTCCACTATGGGCTTCCATATGCCTGTGAAGGGAGAATACCAAAATATAAATTGACGGGAAGATAATTAAAGGTGACATAGAATCAAAAACCATTTTTACCTTGTCTATGTTGAATAACGGTATTCTACCCGCATTCAAGAACAGACGAAAAGTGTTAGACATTTTGAACATCTCTGTTTCATAGAAATTCCTTTTTTAAAAATGACCGCCAGAAAACGGGCCAATCTGAACAACGAATACATATGTCACATGTATCTCACTGCCCCCCCCACTCTCATTCCGTTTCCTCCCCTTCAAAATAATTTGCATACGTTTGGCGCTACGTAGCAGAGCAGTTCCGACTTTGCGTCTACCTCAACAACCAGTACAAACTAAGTATCACGTTGTTGTTAGATTGTTTTCAAAATGTTAAAAATAGAATATATTCGTTTTGCTTGTCTAGCCAACGTTGTATGACGTGATTATCACTCAACAACAGCTTTGAAACTAGATCTGAAATAAATCCGTGAAAATTACTCTCGTTACGTCTCGTTTTCAGAGTGTTGCCACATCTCACACTCGTCCCCAGGATACAAGAGATGCTTGCTGTCAGACAGAGCCAAAGCAAAGCCAATCAGCGTCAAGTGCTTGCATTTCATAATGAGGTTGCCAGTTTAGCCCGAAAGGTCACCCAATAGGTGCAAAACAACGTGTTCAAAATCCCCCACCCTAACATAGCTTTTTGAGAGAGGTTTTAAGGAAGCTTCTGAGGCATTACAGACCCAACCAAAATTTTGTTGTCTATATGTCACATCACAGAACAAGGACAAATACCCTGTTCAACCATTCTATGTCACCTTTAACTTAATTAAAACCAGGTGTGAACAAGAACAGAGAGAGAACAGGGGATAATTGAGGAAAGGCAGGTAGCTGGGGAAACAGGAGTGCCTAGCAGGTGAGGGCATTACATTCTGGCTGCAAAGCAACAACTTTAACCACTGCACAATGGTGCTACTTGAAGATGTTTCATAAAGTAATAGTACACTGAAGTATGCTGTCATAAACTAAGGAGTGGACTCATATCAAAAAACTAAATTAATATTCAAGTAGTGTGGTGGTGTAGTGGGTAAAGCTGTCACCTTGAAACCAGGAGGCACAGGATTCAAATGTAGCCAGGGGCTTTTCCATGTGGAGTTGTCGATTCATAGGACTATTGAAGTAAATTATATATTATAATTCCTTCGTGTGTTTAAATGAGTACAATGGACGTAACATAGTAATAAACCTTTGGGCTGAAAGTGTCATTAATTATACAATAATATTTCATAAAGTACACAGTGCCATGAAAAAGTATTTGCCCCCTTCCTGATTTCTTATTTTTTTGCATATTTACACTTAATGTTTTAGATCATCAAACAAATTTTAATATAAGACAAAGATAAGTCAAGTAAATACAAAATGCAGTTTTTAAATGATGACTCCATTTATTGAGGGAAAAAAAGCTATCCAAACCCACCTGGCCCTTGTGAAAAAGGAATCCCCCCCCTTGTTAAAGCATGAATTAACTGTGATTAACCACATTTTTTTAGTTCAATTTCTGTTGCCACACCCAGGCCTGATTACTGCCAGACCTGTGCAATCAAGAAACCACTGAAATAGAACCTGTCTGACAAAGTGAAGTAAGCTAAAAGATCTCAAAACGCAACTCATCATGCCACGATCTAAAGAAATTCAAGAACAGATGAGAAACAAAGTCATTGACATCTATCAGTCTGGAAAGGGTGGCAAAGCCATTTCTAAGGCTTTGGGACTCCAGCGAACCACGGTGAGAGCCATTATCCACAAATGGAGAAAACTTGGAACAGTGGCGAACATTCCCATGAGTGGCCGGCCTCCCAAAATTACTCCCAAGAGCGCATAGACGACTCATCCAGGAGGTCACAAAAGAACCCAGAACAATATCTAAAGAACTGCAGGCCTCATTTGCCTCACTTAAAGCCAGTGTGCATGACTCAATAAGAAAGAGACTGGGCAAAAATGGCATCCATGGGAGAGTTCTAAGGCAAAAATCACTGATGACCAAAAAGAACACAAAGGCTGGTCTCACATTTGCCAAAAAACATCTTGATGATCCCTGAGACTTTTGGGAAAATATTCTATGGACTGACGAGACAAAAGTTGATCTTTTTTGAAGGTCTGCGTTCCGTTACATCTGGCGTAAAACTAACACAGCATTTCATAAAAAGAACATCATACCAACAGTCAAACATGGTGGTGGTAGTGTGATGGTCTGGGGCTGCTTTGCTGCTTCAGGGCCTGGATGATTTGTCATAATTGATGGAACCATGAATTCAGCTGTCCACCAGAATATCCTGAAGGAGAATGTCCCATCATCAGTTTGTGACCTAAAGCTCAAGCATACTTGGGTTATGCAGCAGGACAATGATCCGAAACACACCAGCAAGTCCACCTCTGAATGGCTTAAAAAAACAAAATGAAGGTTTTGAAGTAACCTAGTCAAAGGTCAGACTTAAATCCGACTGAGATGCAGTGGCATGACCTTAAACAGGCTGTTAATGCTCAAAAACCCTCCAATTTGGCTGAATTAAAACAATTCTGCAAAGAAGAGTGGGCCAAAATTCCTCCACAGCGGTGTGAAAGACTCATTGCCAGTTATCACAAACGCTTGATTGCAGTTGTTGTCGCCGAGGTGGCGATTAGGTTTAAGGGGCAATTACTTTTTCACATATAGGGTCAGGTAGGTTTGGATAGCTTTTTCCCTCAAAAAATAAAATCATCATTTAAAAACTACATTTTGTATTTTCTCAGGTTACCTTTGTCTAATATTAAAATTTGTTTGATGATCTGAAATATTTAAGTGTGACAAATATGCAAAAAAATAAGAAATCAGGAAGGGGGCAAATACTTCTTCTCAGCACTGTATTTCTAAGTGTACCTCCAGTATAAGTCAACTTATACTTTCATGGACTAAAAATTTAAATTAAGAAAACTATAAGTGTACGCATAGTTCACTACTCTTTCACTTAAGAGTATATTTTTACTTATACTTTACAAACTTAAAGTGGGCTAATTTAGTCCTAAGGACTGCTGACGTAGTACACTCATAGTGTACTACCACTATGCTTGGGAAATATACTTGAAGTTTGCTAATAAAATTAACTTGAAGCATACTCCTTGTTTTTAAGGGCTGCCATGATGCATCGGTCCCATATTGTGCATGTTATCAATTTTTTAATGCTGTACCATTTCTGTTAGTTACTGGGGATGGAAAGATGGAGAAGGATCCACGTAAAAGACATAGCAATACATCCCTCCCTCCAAACAGTAAGTCAATACCACGTATCATTTTAGCCATAAAATACAAGTCTTTAGAAGGATGTATTTCTAGATGATATGTCTGCTGATGTAGTTCAGCTGATTCTTCCTTGCATGTTGAAAAAGTTTCCATATATCTTATTTTAACTTTTAATTCATGCAGAAGACTTTGTTCTGACTGAGAGAATCTAAAGTGTTCACTGATCTCAACAGTCCTGTGACATCTTGCCCACAATCAAAACAATCTCAGAATATACAGTACATCTTGGTTTTTTTTTTTTTAAATAAATTTGGCATCTCCAATCCCACCCGAATCTGGAATGCCCAGTTGGTGAACTATGTACAAGGCTTGCTCGTATGCGACCCCCTGCTGCCAATTCAGGAGAGTGTACACAGTTTGCGGCTCTCCTTCAAAGCATGCCCAGTCAGCCACTGCTTCTTATACACTCATTGGTTGAATCTTCACAAGATCAGAACGAGGGCGGAGGATACCCGGGCATGAACAGGCTTAGAATCTTCCTAACGCCCGTCTGGCCAACAGGAGGCGCTTGAGCAACGAACAAGGCAACTATTATTTTCCCTTCCCGGCAGTCCCTCCCCAATTTGCAACCCAGTAGCCAATTGTGCGCTACTCTGAAAAAGCTGCCGACCACTGCCAGCTGTACGAGACAGGGATCAAACCCACGACGCGATAGTCACTTCTGTTTCGCACCACGATGCTTTACCGAGTGAGCTAACTGGCAGCCCTGACATGTTGGTTTTTAATGTTATGTTGCCTCGCTAAAGACTTTCTTTGTTGGGTAACTCCCAAGTGCCTGGATTTTTTAGAGGTAATTTTCATTTCTTAGATCTCTGTAATCTGATCTGACAGAGTAAAAGGTTTCCATGTTGTGAAGTTTGTGAATTTTCTTTTGTTGATCTATTATTCTATGAAAATAAAATTTTTTTGGTTCTCAATTGATTCCTGTACTCTAAATATCATTGCAAATGCAAATTTCTAATAACTATATCATAAGGTAAATTCTTTCACCTTCATTAAAATTGTTTCCTGTTTTGCAGTGTCTGAGCTGAGGATTGTGCTGCTGGGGAGGTCTGGAGAATTGAAGTGCAAAGTGGGAAACATCATCCTGAGGAGAGAGGCCTTTGAAACTCAGACCTCCTTCTTTACTGGAAAACAGCAGTGTGAGAGATCCAGGGGATTGGTGGATGGGAGACATGTGACTGTGACCAACACTCCTGACTTGCTGCATCCCCAGATCACGCAGCATGAAATAGACAAGCAGGTGGAGCTGTGTGTTTCTCTGTCTGACCCTGGGCCTCATGTGCTTCTGCTGGTCCTGCAGCCTGATAGATTTACAGAGAGGGACAGGGATAGAATGAAGACAATTTTGACCACATTTGTTGATCATGTCTTTGAGCACACAATGGTACTGGTTATCCATGAAGATAAGACAGATGTTTGCACAGATGAACAGAACGATTCCATCGGGCTATTAATTGAAGAATGCAGAGGAAGGTGTCACAAGTTCAACAACATAAACAAGACTGACCGCACACAGATTGTTCAATTTATGGAACAAATTAACACGATGGTAAAGGAGAATGAAGAGAGGTATCTCACCTGTGAGATATATCAGGAGGTAGAGTCAGGTGCAACATCAATACCTGATGACTGGCAGACACGATGTGCACAAGATGTGGCGAGAGATTATGAACCACAGTCTCACAGAGAAAAGGACACACGTGAGGAAAATGTGGACATTTCCAGTAAGTATATTTAATAAAACATTCCAATAAACATTAAAAATATTTCCTTTAATTGAATAGCAGGTCATGATGCTTATTCTTCCTGACATGTGTTGCCAAAATGAAATAGGTAAGATTGAATGTTAAAGTTCCCAGATAATGGAAAATATTTTCTCCAGTTCACTCCACCTTGACAGTGGTCTCCATCGTACCTAACATCACAGACAGGGTTGAGTCTGTGGACACCTCTGGTTTAGCCGCTGATCCCCCTTCCCCATTTCAGCATTTGAAATTATTTTTGTTTTCTACATCATTAACAGATCTGCTCTGCATAGTTCAGGCTTCTTATCTCTGTTTCCCTCCCACTTCAGCATTCAGATCCACCTCTCCATCTGTCTTTCACACCTAAGGCTAATTTTGCCTTTCCTTTGTTCATCAACAACAACTTTGCAGTTGATTTTAATCCACGGCTGCTTGTGTGTGCTCTTCATTTTAAACTGGACTGCTTTCTTTCCTGGATCGTAGCAAATTTGGGGCCAGCCCTACTAATGTGAAAGTCTGTGATTGAGTGACTGATGAAGTTACACCATTCGTCAGTCAAATGTGGAAGTTTCCCCAGTGGCTGTTGCTCTTTCCAAATAAACAGCCATGGACCAACAAACAGAAGGAACATGACTTGACAGCAACAGTTTCTGACTGAATTTGAAGTGTAGTTCAACTTGTATGATGATGTTGTGCTTGGTTTTTATGTGTTTATATATATTTTGAGACTTTTTGTGGTTTTGCCAGGGGAATTTGTTTGTCACTCTGTATTGGTGGAAGCAGTAAGTAGCTCTTTTTTGCTGGCCAATCAGAGCAGAGCTCACTATCACAGTGAAGACGCACACTCAAAACAAGAAGTTTATAAACCTCCCTTTAGTTCACCAAAGAATGTAGTAACTTGGAAATAAAAAACTGCATAATATGGGACTTACCCACCAATGTAGTCTCTTTTAATGGGGAAAGTAAGTGAGTGAGTCCGTCCCGAGCCTAGTGGCTCATCAGGCCGGTGCTTAACCCAGCTTTAAATGGCATGAAGTGACTCGTACTATTTCTACTCGCCCTGGATCGGACGCCAGTCAATCGCAGCTTACTCCCCCAGCTCTTTGTCAGGTTTCCCTGATGATTTGCTGGTACCCAATTATACCCTGGGTGGAGTGACGCACTGTGGGAGTGAAGTGTTTTGCCCAAGAATACACAGCAAAAGCCATGGCATGGACTCAAACTCAGGACCTTTCAGTCCCCAGGTCAAGCACACGTAACCACTGCGCTACCGAGTCTCCCTAATGGGGAAAGTATTGCATGAAAAGCACTGTATTGATGAAAAGGTGATTTCTAATCGATATGACTTTAAATTAAAATGGGATTTAAATTGTAGCTTTTCAATTACACAATAATTACGCATAAATTATTTAACAGAGTAATGGCTGGCAATACTACAATAAAGTAGTGTGACTAATTGGCGAAAGAGCAATTCTCTCTTTAGCTGATTCATGATCGGTTTATTCTGTAAATAGTAAATCGTCACGCAATATATATATATATATATATATATATATATATATATATATATATATTTTTTTTTTGTCGTGTGCGATGGTAGATTAGCTCTATCTGTGCTAAGAAAAGACGCACAGAGCACTTCGCAAAAAGCATGAGAAAATTACGTATAACCTGCGGAATTCTTGAGTTTGTTTGATAGCTAGTGATTTGTATTTCCAGTCAATTTTTTCCATTAATTTCCATTTTTCTGTATTTTTTTCCTGCATACTGTGTATAATCCACATTCTCTGTAATGTTTGTTGTGTATTTTAGCCTTAAGAGTCACGTGCCCAGCACCTCACTGTGCTGCCTGCCTCACTTGAGTAGGATATGCTAAATTAATGCAGCTTTTGCTTAAGGCAACATTGCAGTAGGTCCTCCTCTGTCAGTTCCAACTACTAGTGAGATGTACGGGGCCATTAAATCGGTGACCTGCAGTGCATCACACCTGTTGACATCCTTCGGCTGAAATGAGGAACGTTTGTTTTCCTTCATAAGAAATGCACCAAATTTTTTTTCTTTTACACAGATGTAGTCTTGCAGAAGAGAAGAGAAAGTTTTTCTTATGAACCCCCAGAAAGTGAGTAAAGTTATATCTGATTTAGGCCAACCTTGTCAGCAGTGATCTTAGATAAATGTTTACAGATAATAAGATGTTACATTACAGGCCAAAAGTTTGGGGCCACCCTCAGGTTTAAAAAAAAAAAATATCACACATCAACTGTTATTTCCTTATTTTTTGCACATGAAATGACTTAAGTGCATAAAATGTAGGAAGCCAATAGGTTTTGGGTGAATTCCAGACCTCAGACCACATTTTAAAGCTGTCTTGACTGATTAATCATAATAATTGAGTTCCAATGCCTTTGTGTTACATGATCTTATGTCACTAGGACGTGAACAATTTTATGTTACAAGAAGGCATGCTGTATAAATGCCTTCCCCAAAACCAAGGGGTTACATTGCACTTGGTGCATCATTAAAAATCTGAGGGTGGCCCCAAACTTTTGGCCTGTAGTGTATATGTTACCCTTGTGGGTACATATGCTGATATTTTTCCATGTATGATGTAGTAATTGCATAATCATTATTGTAATTTATACTGTGCAGCCTTTACCTACCATTTCCATTGTGTAAGGTAAAGGCAACTTGCAACTTGGTCATGTAAATATAGTAGTTGTATCATATACTTCATTTTAATCGTGCGTTGTGCATTTATTATTCTCTGTTATGAATGGAATCTGCAGTTAACTTTGGCCCTAACTTTGTTACTGTAGCATGTATTGTATCATGAATTTATTTGTCGCGTCTACCCCTTATATGTAGGCCTACAGATGGAAGTGCCTCAAGAAATCTGGTACAACCATATTTTCATTTCTTATAAATGATCAATATCATTGCACGCTGACTTTTTATAAATCAAAATAAAATAAATAAACCGACTGTTAGCAACTGATTGGTATCTATCATGATATGCTCAACTGAAATCAAAGCTGACTTAACAAGATTTCGTAAATCTACTCAATCTCAGTATATGCCTTGTTTGGACATCTGATGTATCATAAGCAATGCGTTATCAGGATGTATGATTGTCTGTAAAAGGGCCATTCTCAGTCACGTGTGTGACCAAAAATGTAACAAATAGTAGAAAAAATCTCCTCCAATTACAAAAGCATTGGAGGTTCATGATTGTGGACCTTGTATAAGAGTACTACTTATCCAAGTCTATCAAGTAAAAATGTTATTTGTTACATTAACTTTAACTACTTAAGGTCAGAGGTCAAATACGACTGGTCACGTGTGTGACTCCACACGGAAACAGGTTTTTCATAACTCTATTTGACTTCAAAAACTCTGTGAAGTTGAAAAATCTAGAATTTTCATAGTTTTGGGGTATGGAGAATAGCAAGGAATAAATTTGATACCTTTCATTAATTTTCAAAGTATTTCTTTATTTGATGACATCTGGTCATGTGTGTGACATTTTGGTTCACTTCTCAAAGAATGGCCCAAAATCATCTTTCAGTTGATTGCTTATCTTGCTGCCATTGTCCATTTCCAAGAGATATTCTGTTGACTATTATGATCTAGACAAGGAACCACATGCAGAGTCGGAGCACAATCCAATGAAGGAACTTATTGATGGGAATACAGTATTGGAAGAAGGGACAAAGGACTTAGTATTATGAGCACAGTTCAGTTCATATGGTATATGGGGTGTGTCTGCGCATGGCCAGTGACGTCTTGGGGTAGGAGCCAGGTGTTATTCCCTTCGCCTGAGCAGAACTGTCAGCTGGCTGGTCTGAAGGGTTGAGCAGGAAAGCCATCCTGATCCTGGACACCAATGAAGGCTTGGGAGGTGTTCCTAAAAAACTGGGCAGAGGAACAACCTGAAGAGGCAGGTTTACAGGAACGCAATCTTGGAGACTGGGGTTTTGGCTTGTTAGCTTGTTCTTCTTAATAAAGCTTTGAAGACTACCTCCGCATATTACTATCATTAAAGGTTACAATGATTTCAGAAGGCCATAATCTCCTAAACTATGAAGAAACAAAGTGTCTGGTTCCTGAAGGGCATGTAGTAAAGACAATCCAGCAACTCTGCAAGACTCTAAGTAAGGAACACAGAGGAGTGGTGCTCACAAATGTATTACACCTGAAGGGAGGGGGCACGCAAGACATTGTTGGGCAACTAGTGTTTAGTTTGGAAGATTTGACTAAACTTCAGACTTGAACAGAGTAAACTGATTGGTAGTGACTTGTGCATTTCCTGGTGATAGGTCCTGTCCCCGCCCTTTAACTTTAAGTTAGTCTGTTCAATCTCTAGCCCTTATGCGTTCATTCCAAAGATGACCCTTTTAGGGCCATGAGAGTCCAGCAGGGGGCCATAAACTATGAGTGTACAACCCTGCAATTCCTAAGATGACACCATTGGTACAGCCTTGTGACCTCCAACAAGAACATGTGCCTTTTTATTTAATTTTTCTTTTTTATCTTATTTCATAATTTTTTTCTTCCTTTTGTTTTGTTTAGTACCCCTGAATACTGCTCAAGATTGGCCCATATCATGTATGTTTTTAAGAGCAATAGTAAAACTTTCCAGAGGTATTTGATAGCTGAGCTTCATAACTTCCAACGATATTCATGTTTGGTCTCATTAGAAGAGACTACATCCCTGAATCTCTTTGTAATCATTCGGAAGTGCTCGGCTCTGCTCCTCAAAAAATAAGGGCATTTTAATACAAGAATGGCCAGCTTCACGGGAGATGATTTACCATTTCTCCCACCTTCGGACATCCACTGCTCCACCAATCAGCACTGCCTGCTTTCATCACCAAGAAGGGAGATTCGCCCTCCCCTTCTGCCCTCTTCCTAACCACATAAAAATGTGGACCTTATCTTTTACTTCGGCTTACACAGGAGCTTGGGGCTTTTTGGTACCCAGAAAACCAACAAGGGCTTTTTCCGAAGATCAGCTGTGAGTCTTACCATGTGTCCATTGGATTTGGAACTTATCTGCCGTTTCATTGGAAGATTTTGCGGAGTTTTTTTTGTTTCTGAAACCTAGATCTTGGCCTACTTTGGGACAATTTCAGGAGGTACAAGCTTTGGTTTTGTGTTTTCTTTCTTTTTCTTCTTCTTTGATTGTTCATGTCTTTTTAATTATTCTTTAAGGTAGTAGCCCTTGTCTGTACACTGAGACGTATATTTTTTGCAACCTTTATTAAATTTTCCTTCTTTTGAATCTGACTCTTAGTTGTGCTTTTGATAAAGGTTGATCCAACAGATCGCTCTGCCCATCCACAAATTTGGCAATTTAATTGTGAATTAATATCTTTGGTGGAAATTGATAAATTACATTGAATAAATTTGTACTACATGTTGGATAAGTGAGGGGTTATAACAGCTAAAGCACGTGTGTTCGGTATTCAGAGTGCCGGACGTTAAGCGAGGGCATCTAACTGTTAAAACTGCAGGATTCGGACATTGCACATAATTCAATTAAACCTCCCTTCCCCGACAACGTTTAACTCATTAAAGGAGACAGGATTTCGAAAATATTGCGGGTTACTGGATGGAGGGAAGAAACAATTGGGGACACACAAGGTTTGTGACAGTTGACTGTTTAATGTTTGGGTGTATTTTGCGCTAAATACCAAGATACCTGATACGTGATCGCCCTTCTGCCACGCTCACTTTATGCACTGGTGATTCAAATTTCTCTTTTATATTTTTCCAAATTTTATACACAGGAATCATCATCTCTAACAGTAACTTTGTTGCCATCCTTTGCAGTGTCTGAGCTGAGGATTGTGCTGCTAGGAAGGTCTGGAGAAGTGAAGTGTAAAGTGGGAAACATCATCCTGAGGAGAGATGCCTTTTCTGTGAGAGATCAGTGTGAGAGAAAACGAACTGTGTGGAATGGGAAGCATGTTGCTGTGATCAACACTCCGGACTTACTAGACCCTGAGCTCCCAGACAGGACATTATTCCATCACTTGGAGACCTGTGTTAGGCTGTCTGTCCCAGGTCCTCATGCATATCTGCTGGTGCTGCAAGATGGTCAGTTTGCAGAAGGTGATAAAAAAAGACTAAAGAGAATCCTGGGATTTTTCAGTGTCGAGGCCTTTGAGTACTCAGTGGTACTTGTCATACGCAGTAATACTAAAAAATTCTCGATGAACCTTTTCAGTGTTCGAAAAGATCTTGTTCAAAAAGTTGTCAAAAAGTGTAATGGAAGGAGTTACTCATTTAACAGCTCAGAAGAGATCAATTTATCCAAGGTGACAGAACTTATGAAGAAAGTAGAGCAGATGGTGCAGGAGAATGGAGGGGGTTTCCTTAACTGTGAGATTTTTGAGGAGCCAGAGTCAGAGGTACTTGGAGCAAAAGGCAGCTCAGTTATGGGGACTGAACTTAAAAAGAAGTGGAAACCACAGCCTGGGACACAACAGGAAATGGAAGGTAAGAGGGAAGCAAGTCAAAGTAAATTTTCTGAAGTTGTATGAGTATCACTGAATATATTCACAAAACGATATGAAAATGCGTATCTTATTTGGAAAAACTGACAAGGATCGAAGTCAAAGCCATTTCATATTTCTTACTCGCCAATTGTGAGCCTACATTTTACTATTTCTAATTAATCCCTTAAAAGGAGAAGACAGCACCTCGGCAAAGTATATTTCAGCAGAAAGTAGAATACTTGAAGTGTCTAAAACGCATAGTTTTATAAATTTTAATTTGGTAATGATCTAGTGCGACGCATTTTTAAACCAGCGAGTCTTCAAATTGGCTTCAATACCAGGGGGCAGACATTTTTACTGGGGAATCTTCTGATTTTGAATTTGATCTTTGGAAACCTCACCTTTAAAAATGCTTAATAACCTCTCGCAGTTTACATCTCCCGATTAGCCACAGTTGCTCAGACTAATTGGTAATAACCGACGACAGCCTAATTTACTTTTGATAGCATTGTTATGCATTGCACCACAAAATTATGAGGCGTCTTCTGCGCATAAATGACAACGTAAAATATCAATGTCTTCATAATTTCAGCGCTCGTTAAATGGCACAGATTTGCGGAAATTAGTTTGAGAGGCTGCGGGAATCCGTTCTTTATTTTGAATGTTGTCACAGCTAAAGGGCGCTGTAAGGTTGCACATCTGTGTGACAATCCCAAGGACAGCGAAAATAAATACTGCAAAGTCAGCAAAAGTTTTGGATTTACAATGCCATATCAATTATATAAAGGTAGGGAATGGGAATTCACATTTCATTACCATTTCTAATTAAATGTCATGTATTGGTCATTCAGTCGAGAAATTGTTAGATTGTTAATCAGGCCAGCTTAAATAAAAACAGCTTGCGGGTAGCCAACCCGTAAAGGGAGAGCTTACTGAAGGCCCTTTGAACTACGCTATGGCCCGGATGAAAGGAAAGAGAACAACTGACATCACGTAAGAGAATAACTGACGCACATGCTCCGCGGCACTGGCGTTTGATTGGATAATGCGTTTGAAATGCACACTCACCCACTATATAGGACACTGTGTAGTGAATGTTCTACATTGAAAACAATATAGAGAGTGAGTGAGCAAGTGGACAAGTGTGCATTACGAACGCAGCCTTAGATTCCCCAGGTAAAAATGTCTGCCCCCTGGTATTGACGCCGATTTGAAGACTTTCCGGTTTAAAAATGCGCCGCAGTGGATCACTACCAAATTAAAATTTATAAAACTATGCATTTTTGACACTTCAAGAATTTTACTTTCCACTGAAATATACTTTGCTGAGGTGCTGTCTCCTCCTTTAAGCAGATGAACCATAAAAGTAGCAAAGTTATGGAAAATGTACATAAAAGAGTGGTGATTTCTACCTTTATTTTGACTTGTATTTCACTGCAGACATTGATTATCTTGTCTGATCAACTTAATTTTACCCTGAACTTACATCCATTCCTGTAATACAGGCTTGCAATGCATTTCAAAGAACAATTGGGACAGGGATAATTTAAGGCTAGTTACAAGGTAAAAAAAATTGAATGATGATGTGATGACATCAGCAGGTGATAGTAAGCATGGCTTAGTACAGAAGCAGCACCCAGGGAAGGTAGAATCTTTCAGGAACAAAGAGGGGTCACCAATTGACCCACAAATGAAAAAGAGAGAATGATTGAAAGGTTTAAAAACAATTTTCTATAAAGAAGGATAGGATTTGGATATTTCATCAACTTCAGTGTGTAACAGAATTAAAAGATTCAAGGAATCTGGAGAATTTCTGTAATTTAATGGCTAGGGTGCAAGCCTCGGCTGAAATGATACCAATGACGGCAGTACATCACCCACTGTCATTTATCTATAAGTGATATAGCCACATGGGCTCAGGATTACTGTGGCAAACCTTTGTCAAGCTCTGAAATACATAATTACATGCACAAATACCTGTTGTACTTTACTGTGCGAAAAGGAAGCCTTATTTTAACAATATTCAAATACTTTATTGTCCCAACTTTTTTAAAATACACTGCCAGGTCAGATAGAAGGTAACCTTCTGAAGGTTGCTGTTTGGATTTAAATGAGTAAATACAGTGCAGTGAAAAAGTCTTTTGCCCCTTCCCAATTTTGTCCAATTATACATATTTGTTACACTTAAATGTTTCAGATCATCAGACTAATGCTGGTATTAGACGTAGATAACCTGAGTAAACACAAAATGTGACTTTAATTGATGATTTACTTTGTTGAAGGAAATAAAAAAGTTGTCAAAGTCAACCTGGCCTTATATGGAAAAAGTAATTCATACTCAAAAAATCCTCCAATATGGCCAAATGAAAGCAATTCTACAGAGAACAGTTGGCAAAAAGTCCTCCACAGTGATGTAAAATGCTCATTGCTAATTATTGCTAAGGTTTGATTACAGTTGTTGGTACCAAGACTGGCACAACGAGTTATTAGGTTGAGGGTCAATTGTTTTTTCACATGGTGATATAAGTCTTTAGTAAGTTTTTACTTTCAATAAATGAAATAATCATTTATAATCTGCATTTTCTGTTTATTCACATTGTCTTTGTTTGATAATAAGAATTAGTTGGATGATCTGAAGCATTTAAATATGACAAATAAGCAAAAATAGAAAATGGGAATGAGGCAAACAGTTTTCAGCACATCCTTACAATACGGTAAAAACTATTTTGGAAATAAAACTGTGGGATGGGTAACAAGGTAACAAGCTGCTAAAATATATTCCACTGACTACAGGTGAGAGACTGAACTTGGTGGTGTTTGGGAGGAGAGGAGCAGGGAAGACTTCGACAGTAAATGCCATCCTGGGACAGAAAGAGTCCAGTGTGGATCCCAGCCCCTCCTCAGTATATGAGAGCAGAGAGGGAGAAGTGTGTGGTCGCCTGGTCACTGTGGTTGAATTACCTGCTCTGTGTGAAGCTCAGCTCTCCACGACCACTGTGTCTCACCTCTTTACCTCTTTCTGTGGCCCTGGAGTTCATGCCTTCCTCCTGGTCACACCAGCTGGTTCCCTCACTGATGAAGACAAGGCAGAGATCACAAGGATTAAGAAGATATTTGGATCGAGAGTCACTGATTACATGATGGTCCTTATTATCACTGAAAGCCCAACTGCTCAACCTGTCCCTCAGTGTTTGCAGCAGGATACATACATTCAGGAGTTTCTGAAGATCTGTGGCAACCGGCACTTTGTTTTCAATAATCAGAAATCTGTGAATAGCCCAGTAGTTCCAGAGTTTCTGAAGGCTGTGGAAGAGATGAATAAAGCAACAAAAAGCTGCTTTACTCTGGATATGTACTGGGAGGCCCAGCTAGAAGAGAAGAACAGAAAGATCAGAGAATTAGAAGGATATATCAGTGGCACTGCATGGGGTAAGTGTCAATGAGCTATTCATGTGTTAATAATCCATCTGGTGAAAAATAGCCTACATCAAAATTTCATTGTACCCTACAGTACGCCTGAAGTCATGACACGATACAGTGCAGTGTGTATTCCAGAAAATAGTTGATTTTATCAAGTAATTCAACTCTTGCTATAGTATTATTTAGGAGTAAAAATAAACTCTTTCAGTCCTGACCCTTCAGATCTCTCTGAAAATTGACATGTAAAATATACTGACCTGAAAAAGAAATGCAATTATGTAATCCGCTGCCAAATTTCAACAAACCCATTGAGAAAGATGCTTTTGCTCTGAGTTATTTTTGGAGCTGAGTACTTCTACTATGCAAATTTTCTCGGTCACAGCGCGTATTCTGGAACCGCCATTCGTCTGGAACCAAACATTGGCAGTGCTTGGGTTCGAGTACTACCATTGTCCTAACAATCCCATTTTTGTTTTGAGCTCCTCGTAGACACCGGGGCCTAAGGGTGTACAGCGATGCCATTATCTGTAGGCCTATCTGTATCTGTATCTGTGTAGGCAACAAAAGTATCTGTATTTGTGCCTGTATCCGGATATGAAACCGGAAGTGGGTGTGGTTTGTCGCAGGAGCTTAGACAATTTAAATATTTAGACCTGATTTCACAGAAGCGTTTTAGGGGCCGTTCACACCGAACGCGCTTTATCAGCGTGGAAACGCGCGGCGCCTCTGACCTGATATTTTGAAGGCAACATTGTAAAAAGGCGCTGATCGTGTACTTTCTGTGTTGCTAAGTAACGCTCCTGTCACTCATCTGCGAATATTCTGAATAACGGCTTCAATGAACTAGTCAAAAACGAACTGATTTTACCCACGGAGCAAAAAGTGGTGCAAAACACGTTAAAAAGACGTGATCTCTGAACAGCCAGAAGACGTCCTCAGGGGAGCCAGAATGAAAGTTTTTTATACGTCTTTTCTGGATGTTGTGCAGATGTCTTTTCTGGACGTTATATAGATGTCAATGAAAATACGTTTTTAAGACGCAATTATTGGACATCCAGAAGACGTCCTCAGGTGAGCCAGAAAGGAAGTTTTTTATACGTCTTTTCTGGACGTTGTGCAGATGTCTTTTCTGGATGTTATACAGATGTCAATGAAAATACGTTTTAAAGACGCAATTATTGGACATCCAGAAGACGTTCTCAGGTGAGCCAGAATCAAAGTTTTTTATAAGTCTTTTCTGGACGTTGTGCAGATGTCTTTTCTGGACGTTATATAGATGTCAATGAAAATACGTTTTAAAGACGCAATTATTGGACATCCAGAAGACGTCCTCAGGTGAGCCAGAATGAAAGTTTTTATACGTCTTTTCTGGACGATATACAGATGTCAATGAAAATACCTTTTAAAGACGCAATTATTGGACATCCAGAAGACGTCCTCAGGTGAGCCAGAATCAAAGTTTTTTATACGTCTTTTCTGGACGTTGTACAGATGTCTTTTCTGGACGTTATATAGATGTCAATGAAAATAAGTTTTAAAGACGCAATTATTGGACATCCAGAAGACTTCCTCAGGTGAGCAGAATCAAAGTTTTTATATCGCCTTTTCTGGAGTTGTGCAGATGTCTTTTCTGGACGTTATATAGATGTCAATGAAAATACGAAAGCCAGACATCCAGAAGACGCCCTCAGGTTTCAAAGTTTTTATAAGTCTTTTCTGGACGTTGTGCAGATGTCTTTTCTGGACGTTATATAGATGTCAATGAAAATACATTTTAAAGAAGACGCCTCAGGTGAGCCAGAATGAATTATTGGACATCCAGAAAATACCTTTTAAAAGACGTCCTCAGGTGAGCCAGAATGAAAGTTTTTATACGTCTTTTTCTGGACGCTATACAGATGTCAATGAAAAATGAAAATACCTTTTAAAGACGCAATTATTGGACATCCAGAAGACGTCCTCAGGTGAGCCAGAATCAAAGTTTTTATACGCCTTTTTCTGAACGTTGTACAGATGTTTTTCTGGACGTTATATAGATGTCAATGAAAATAAGTTTTAAAGATGCAATTATTGGACATCCAGAAGACTTCCTCAGGTGAGCCAGAATCAAAGTTTTTATACGCCTTTTCTGGACGTTGACGCAATTATTGGACATCCAGATGGTGAGCCAGAATTTTTTTATATGTCTGGACGTTATATAGATGTCAATGAAAATCGTTTTAAAGATGCAATTATTGGACATCCAGAAGACGCCCTCAGGTGAGCCAGAATCAAAGTTTTTATTTTTCTGGACGTTTTTCTGGAAATAGATGTCAATGAAAATTTTAAAGACGCAATTATTGGACATCCAGAAGACGTCCTCAGGTGAGCCAGAATGAAAGTTTTTATATGTCTTTTCTGGACGCGTTGTACAGATGTCAATGAAAATACGCTTTAAAGACGCAATTATTGACATCCAAAAGACGCCCTCAGGTGAGTCAGAATCAAAGTTTTTTTATACGCCTTTTCTGGACGCCAGTAGATGTCTTTTTCTGGATGTTATATAGATGTCAATGAAAATAAGTTTTAAAGATGCAATTATTGGACATCCAGAAGACGTCCTCAGGTGAGCCAGAATGAAATTTTTTATACGCCTTTTTCTGGACGTTATACAGATGTCAATGAAAATTTTGGACATCAAAAACGATGTTATATCCAAAAGATGTCGTTTTAAAGATGCAATTATTGGACATCCAGAAGACGTCCTCAGGTGAGCCAGAATCAAAATTTTTTTATCGTCTTTTCTGGACGCGTTGTACAGATGTCTTTTTCTGGATGTTATATAGATGTCAATGAAAATACATTTTAAAGATGCAATTATTGGACATCCAGAAGACGCCCCTCAGGGAGCCAAAATGAAAGTTTTTATCGCGTCTTTTCTGGACGTTGTACAGATGTCTTTTCTGGACGTTATATGGATGTCAATGAAAATAAGTTTTAAAGACGCAATTATTGGACATCCAGAAGACGTCCTCAGGTGAGCCAGAATCAAAGTTTTTTATACGTCTTTTCTGGACGTTGTGCAGATGTCTTTTCTGAACGTTATATAGATGTCAATGAAAATACGTTTTAAAGACGCAATTATTTGACATCCAGAAGACGTCCTCAGGGGAGCCAGAATGAAATTTTTTTATACGTCTTTTCTGGACATAGTACAGATGCCTTTTCTAGACGTTATATAGACACAATGAAATTACGTTTTAAAGACGCAATTACTGGACATCCAGAGAATGTCCTCAGGGGGGCTAGATTGAAAGTTTTTATACGTCGTTTCTGGACGTCGTATAGATGTCAATGAAAATATGTGTTAAAGACGTTAATTACTGGATATCCAGAAGACTTGCTGACTGCATGATAGGCCACATCTATTCTGGACATTAAAATTGGAAACGTTAAACATTCAAATTGGGTAACTCGAGAGAACAGCTTGTAAAAGTAGTACCCCTCTCGCTGAAATGCACTGACTTCAACTGATCACCATCACTATGTAAAAAATGTATAGCTTTGCAACCATTCACACCTTTGACAGCAAACTGACCACTCCAAGAATTACTTATGTGAGTCAAATGCGTTTATTCTCTCACTTGTACCAAAGTGTATAAATGTAAAGAGTATAAAACACACAACTTTATATCCCATCTTAACATCATCTGATCATAAAACCTGATCTTAACATCGGATCATAAAATCTACTTTCAACATAATCTGAATAACCTTAATTTTTTTAAACACTTTCACGCATGGTGTCACTTCATTAGACTGATACCTGGAACACATTTGCAGTACCACATCCCAAACAGCACGTAGCAGACCCCCAAAGTTTTGTCCACAGTTGAATATAATATTTGTAACTCTTAATTTATACGGCGAAAGAACTGGTTGCAGTATTAGTCTATTACAGCTGCTAACAATATCTTTATTGCTTATATCCACCTCCCCCCCACTCTCCCTGGGGCATGTTTGAGGTGGTCAGCTGCTGCAGTTCTTATCTGGGCCTCTGCTGCGGAGCTGTCCCACTGCATGACAGCAGCTAAAATAAAAAACAAACACAAAAATCATGCATAATAAATAAATACAGACGCTACTGTTCAGGCTTAAGGCCCAAACACATAGGCAAAACACAAGGTGATGAAACCATTTTTTGTGCAGCACAACTAGCACCTGTTTCAAGAAAGCTAAAAGGAATGAAAAGCTACGACAAATCTGAGAGCACTGGTTGCCACCACTGCACCCCGTGAGGACACACTGCTCTCATCAGTTATGTGCAAATTTAGCTATTCTGAATATAGAATACAGTTCGGCAATGCAGGGAAAAAAAGACGGACAAAGTGATGCAAAGTTGGGGGTGGACTGAGTCTTTTGTTGTTGCTTTAACAGGTAGGCTGCATGTGTTTATGTATGTGTCTGTGTGTATTAGGGGTACTCATGTACAACTGAGGTCTTGTGTCACGGCAAAAGAATGTGAGTATTGAATACAAACAGCAACAATTCCCCCAAATACTGCTAGTTCCCTGGTGTTGGCCTTTCATGCTGCATTGCGCTACTCAGAGAGAAATGTATAGAACATTAATGGGGGTAAATAACTTTTTTCTAAAACACTGCTGGTTGTTTGGCATTTACAATTCAAATTTGATGTCTGCTGTGTGCCACAGGATCATCAAATGAGGCTATCAAATTATATCTCTTACAGTGCATTAGGAACTCAGCTTGCAGTTTAAGATGTAAATGAAGTTGCCTTATTTCAAGTCTAACATTAACCAAAATTCTGTTTAATTCAGAACAGTGCTTTTTGATAGAAGATCTTCAAGCTTATCTTTTATGACAGAAAACAATTTTGTGTTTTCAAGCCCATTTTTTCCCCCTCTTTTTCTTTCATATTGAATAGCTGGCTATGCATCAAAATCTACTGATCTGACGGAAGCTTGTCATAGATAAAACATTGGGCTAATATCTCCCTGATATTTTCTATTTCGCCAAATAAATTATTTGCTGTCATTTACTCAAATGTCTTGCTAGACCTGCCATGCTTAGTATGGAAAAAACACAAAACCAATATGGAAATGTGGCGTTGCCACTTTAAGAAACTTGCCCCTTTAATATTCGGGACTATTTATACGTTTCTTATTTTGCACAACGAAGTGGTTATATTGCCGTGAACCGTTTTTACATTTCTAAGGCTATTTGGCCGTGACTTCCGGTACACATGCGCAGTTGTATTATTTTTGGACGTGCTCATAGAAATCAATAGATGATAATGAATCTATATTATTACCGAGTTGGCGATTTGCGTAATTTCACACATCTCCGAAACCACCGTGAATAAAGACTGTTTTCCGCATACACCAGTTTTACTGTGTGACAAAGACAATGCGCCAGGTTTCGAACTTAGTTTTTAAGTTATAACTGCATTTTGAAGCCGTTTTTGCAAGTAAAACCAGCTAATTCAATCAGCTGTACGTAGCACGGGTATCGGCTAGTAGTTATAACTTAGCCATTTAGTTAGCTAGCTCGCATATACATATATGAAATGTAGCTAGCTAAGTCGGCATAAAGTCTTTCTTGCTAACTAGCTAACGTTATATTTTATGCATTGAAGTCAATTTAAAATGCACATAGCCATTATTATGCGAAATAACTTGGCTGGAGTTGCACTGCGAGCATTTAGCTCGCTAGCTGGTATCAATATGCATCGAATAAATAGGTTGCCAGCTAACATTTTACTTAGAAACCAACAAACAAGCTCGCACGCTAGGCTTGCAAGATAGTTCGCCTGCTCAGCTATCTATTTGTGGTGCATATAAATCAATAATGAAAATTAAAAAAAAAAAAAAAAAAACCGAATCGCAATTATTTCGCATTATCTGTGTAGCTAGGTCGGTTAACGTTGGTCAAAGACACTCCATTGATTTCTGTTTTCAAGTCCAAAAATAATACAACTGCGCACGTGTCCCGAAGGTCACGGCCAAATAGCCGTAGAAATGTGAAAACGGTTCACGGCAAAATATACACTGCCTTTGCACAAACACGTTGCCTAAAAAACGCGGGTGCATCACTGCTAGCTCTAGCTATTAGATTAAAACTAGTACAGACTGCTAACTAAAACTGCTAAGGTCTTCAAACATGTTGTTAACCCTCTACCGCATTCAAAATTCGATCCGAAACAAACATCACACTAATATTCACGCACAGGAGCACTTTTCATAAACGCGGATCTTTCTAAAAATAAACGGTTGGGGAGATTTTCGATGGGACGCTTCGCGTGACGTTAACATTACTGTTACACACCGATGCATAGCAACAATTTCGCGACGTTATCAAAAATACCCGTACATATAAACGTTATGGTGATATGTGATTATGTTCCACGCTTGTGCACATTTTTACAGACCGAAATGCATCTTTGTCTTCGGCTTCCTCATTAGAGTCCACAATTATGGAGCACTTCTAGCCTCGAAATACTGCCCCTAGTGGCGGTAACATGAATTAAGGTGTTCCAATGGGAAATCTGGCAGGTTCCATGGTGAGGCGTTACTTCGTGGCACGAGGTCATAATTTTTCTTCCACCACCACTGCGCACCTGCACAGCCCTGAATAACGGACTTTGACTGAACCAAGAATTCATTATTGACGGAAATCCGTCTGTAGACGGAGGTCTTGCACCTATGCGCTATGCATGAACGGGGTAAATAGCAAAATCTAAACGTGACAGTACATTAATTAATTCACACTTTTTATGGAATATGTCAAGATAAAAAAAAAAGTGTTCAATTTTTTTCTCTCGATGTCCATTTAACAGTTCAATTAACACATGACCCTTATAAATGAATTTACATCAATCATGCAGCAACCTCAAGGGTAGGGTAGGGTAGAAAAACAGTCTGTTAGAGTTTGTTTTTTAGTTGAAGTGCTCACTCATCTGTATACCAAATTTCCTAGGTGGGAAACACTGCATTTTGTAAATAAGACAAATTAATTGAAAACTGTACGCTGAACTGAGGGAAAAAAATAGTTAAACTTAATCTACATTTAGGAATTTAGAGTTAAAGAATGTTCATTTATTTGTCAGCTCAGCTCAGCTCAGAGGGGACCGAGCATTTTCTGTTGCTGCTCCTAAGCTTTGGAATGAACTCCCGCTGCACATTAGGCAGTCCTCTTCCGTGGCCACTTTTAAATCTCTTCTTAAAACGCACCTCTTTTCCTTGGCTTTTAACACCACTTAGATTGTTTATTTTATTTGCACAGGTATTTTACCCTTTTATGTATTATGTTTCTATTTCTTTTTTTATTGTCTATTTTACTATCTATTTTTTGTACTGCACTTTGGAAACCTTGAGTTTATTTAAACTGTGCTTTATAAATAAAGATGGATTGGATGGATTGGATTTTCCTTTTAGGATAAGTAAAACAGACTATTTTGTAGAGTGAAGTGCAGGCAATGAATTGAGGAGTCTCACAGCCTGGGGCAAGAAAGCTGCTCTGTACAGTAGTTTGGTTGTATGGCAACGGATCCTTCTCTATTTTTTGCCAGATGCCAGCAGGGAGAACATACTGTGACTTCAGGTGTCGCCTTTAGCATCCTTAAGTGATTATCACAATCAAAGTCATAACGCTCTGTTGTTATCATACATTGCTTGGAAATATTCTTTTCTTTGAGATATTACTGGATTAGGTCTTACAACCTTAGTTGACATAGTGACATGGACTTGATTTAGACCTGGTAATTGTTCGGAAGGACTGGAACAAGCCTGTGGTTATCTTGAGGGTGGGATGGTGCATAGGATAAAGGCTTTAGGCCCTACATTACATGATGAGGCTGAGACAGTGACTATAGCTGACAGGGCAATTTCACCAGCGAGTCAGCCTGTCTCTGTCCCTCTGGTAGGGCATACACCCAGTCTGGCATATTCTTTGATCTTTTTGGTCAAAATGGATGTCCTCCCTCGACTAGCCTGTTGTCAGTAGACATTCATATTGTGGCTTGTCGGAATATTTGTTGTTGATTTAGTTGGCCTGGATGAATTCTCAGTGTTATTTAATTATTTACCAACTTATTCTGGTTGTCAGTGGAAGTCCAAATAATATCTTGTCAGAATTCTATACCAACTGTGTTTGTCACTGGACGTTCAGAATGTGGCCTGTCTGAACGTCCACTTTCGACTAATTTTGGTCATTCAAAGACGTCCAGAATTTGGCCAGGCCGAATGTCTTTCTCCAAGTCATTTCTCACCTAATTCCGAGTGTCTTATAGACGTTCAGATTGTGGCCTGTCGGAACGTCTCCTTTCAACTTATTTTTGTCGTTGGTAGACGTCCAGAATTTGGCCAGGCCAACCTCTTTTCTCAATGTCATTTATCAACTAATTCTGGGTGTCATATAGACATCCAGATTGTGGCCTGTTAGAAAGTCTATTTTCAACTAGTTCTGGTTGTCTCTAGACGTTCAAAATCGGGCCAGGCCGACCTCTTCTCTCAGTATCATTTATCAACTAATTCTGGGTATCATATAGACATCCAGATTGTGGCCTGTTAGAACGTCTATTTTCAACTAGTTCTGGTTGTCTCTAGACGTCCAAAATTGGGCCAGGCCGACCTCTTTTCTCAGTATCATTTATCAACTAATTCTGGGTATCATATAGACATCCAGATTGTGGCCTGTTAGAACGTCTATTTTCAACTAGTTCTGGTTGTCTCTAGACGTCCAAAATTTAGGCCAACCTCTTTTCTCGAATTTATCAACTAATTCTGGGTATCATATAGACATCCAGATTGTGGCCTGTTAGAACGTCTATTTTCAACTAGTTCTGGTTGTCTCTAGACGTCCAAAATCGGGCCAGGCCGACCTCTTTTCTCAATGTCATTTATCAACTAATTCTGGGTATCATATAGACATCCAGATTGTGGCCTGTTAGAACGTCTATTTTCAACTAGTTCTGGTTGTCTGTAGACGTCCAAAATCGGGGCAGGCCAAACATCTTTGTCATTGTCATTTATCAACTAAGTCTGGCCGTCACATGGACGTCCAGATTACGGCCTGGACGGACGGACATGATATCAACTTGTCTTGGATGTCCACAGACGTCGCTTGCTCAGTGGGAATCTTGGTGAAGGATGCGTGTGACATCAACATCTTGCTCACGTCTACCGGACTCACAAAGAAAGTTTGACACTCTAAGCGAAGTGAAATTCTCGCCATGTTTATTTGCCGACATCTCTGTGCGAAATGTTTGTCCACAACGCAACTACCCTTACATACGGGGTTTTTAATCGGTAATGACAATTGGAAATGCCAATTATGCAATGGCAGGTTGTCATCATTTGACCGCACCTGCTTAGTCTGTGGGCTAAACGCAAGGTTATCCGCGTGCAGCTAAACGTGCAATGATCCCATCTCGTGAAATGGTGTTTAAACGTTTGTTTAGCTGTCTGCGTACAATGGAATTTTAACATCCGTTTAAAATTTAAACGCATGTTAGTTATACGCACGGTAAAATGCTTCTGTGAAATCGGGCAGAGATGTTGTGTGGGGCCTGGTTTGAGAGAACATGCGCAGCTGGAACATTTTAGTGTTGTTTCCCTGTTAGTCCCGACTCCCGAACTGTACTTCAATCCAAACTGGTTTTCTAGCAAATTACTTGAAAGTGTCCATCCTTTGTTTGATAAAGGCTTCACTCCATTTCTGCAAATTAAACCTATGCATTTTGCATTAATTAATGACATGTTTTCTGGTGTCTCCACTTTTTTGGAAGAAGCTCTACAAAGATGGTTACAATTTCAGTTTCACCCACCAGAAAATGCAGAACAAGTTCTACAACAAATAATATGGTTAATTTCTAATATACTTGTTGATAGAATGATGATTTTTTGGAAATGCATGTTTGATATAGGTATCATTTTTATAAGGCAGAGGTGTCCAGTCTTATCCAGAAAGGGCCGGTGTGGGTGCTGGTTTTTGTTAGAGCCCAACAATAACACACCTGATTCTATCCACCAGGTCTTGATTGAAACCACTGATAAGTTGATTAGTGGAATCAGGTGCAGTAGCACTGCTGGCTAGGACAAAAACCTGCGCCCACACCGGCCCTTTACGGATAAGATTGGACACCCTTGTTATAAGGGATATAGTGAATGAGGATAATAAAACTCATGTCCTACAAACAATTAACTAGTTTTAATGGAACAGTCTGTACATTGCAACAATATAATCAACTTATTGGAGCTTTACCAAGTGCTTGGAAATCAAAAATTATTAAAGGAACAGAGCGATTATTATTAAAGGGCCGGAGCGAAGCCCCGTAGTGGAACGGTCACATCAGGACAGCTCAGGTGAGTCGTTCTGCACTACCTCTCCGTCTCAGTATCCTGTTTCTTCAACTGTATTTTTACGGAGGTCTGCTGTCCTTGTTGAGGATTTAGCTGAGTCGAGTCATGGTCACTGAAGGAGCAACAACTCCGAACAGCGACTGCACGCAATACAGGCAATACAGGAAAACAACAGAGTCAGGAGAAAAGCTGAGTGATAAACTTTCTCACAAACTCTGTAATAGAGCCTTTTTTTTCTGAACTAAAAAAATGGGTAGAACGAAAAAGCGACAAACCAAGCGACAAACCAAGCCCGCCGGATCTTACAACAATTGTGGAGACCCTCGAAGAATTGAGAAATGAAATGAGGGAGAGGTGGGACAGTATGAAGGAGCAGCTGGACCAGCTTTTGAAGGAAAATGGTGATCTCAAAAAGGAGATTGCCAGGAAAGACACACAGATTCAATCTTTATCAAGCAAACTGGAGGAGCTGGAGCAACAAGAGAAACGTAATGATGTAATCCTGACAGGGCTCAAAATCAAACCCAGGAGTTATGCCAGGGCAGCAGCGAAGGACTGACGATGGAGGCGAGGAGGACAATAAATCTGTGGAAATGCAGGTGATGGAATTCCTTCAGACCAAAAAGTATTTCTCTGGACCCCAGCAATGTGGATTCATGTTATCTGCTACCGAAAAGGAGGGAAGCGGAGACCGGAGTGCAGCAAGGGCCGTGTTACTACGACTTACAAGCAACAAGCACAAAATCTCTGTTGAAGCAAGGGAAAAATCTCAAAGGGATCCAATGTTTTCATAAATGAAAACCTCACCAGGCACAATGCAACCATCGCATGGAAAGCTCGTCAACTAAAGAAAGCAGGGAAGATACACAGCACTTGGTCGGCTAACTGCAGAACTTTCATCAAACCAAATGGGTCACCGGAAACTACCAGACCGGTGCTGATCAAGATGATGCGGGATTTGGAGAATTTTGACCACTGAGGCAGGTTAAAATCCCTGACAAATCTCTATGAGCAGTTATCTGATGAACCAAACTGTAGATCAGGAAACTGGCTTTTTAACAACAAGTCACCAAAACTCAGGAATAGACCCTAATGAGGAAATTGATCCGGACAACCATTTTTTCTACAACGAATCAAACGCATGCGGATACTTTACTTTAGACAAATTTAACAAGAACATTAAAATGGAAGGGAGTTTGTCCATTATCCACTTCAATAGTAGGAGTCTATATGCAAACTTTGACCAAATAAAGGAATACCTTCTGTCATTTGCTAATCCGTTCAACATCATCGCACTATCGGAAACTTGGATTAAAGAAGCAAAGGGCAAGGACTTCTACATGGAGGGTTACAACTTCGTGTGTAAGAGCAGACTGAATAAAGCTGGTGGGGGTGTTGGACTATTTATTGATGAGGCCACAAACTTCTAGGTACTAGAATGCAAATCAATTGTTGTGGAAAATGTAATGGAATGCCTTACAATTGAGATTCCTAGGTTGAAAGGTAAAAATACGGTTATTTGTTGTGTGTACAGAGCACCGGATTCGCAAATTGATGTTTTTAGTAAATGTATGGGTGAATTACTTGTCAATATGAACCAGAAAAATGTTTTTATGTGTGGGGACTTTAATATTGACTTGATAAATCCAAATAATAGCTCTATAATAGAGGATTATATTAACACCATGTATGCCATGGGTATGCAACCATTAATCACAAAACCAAGCAGGATTACTAGACACAGTGCCACCTTGATAGATAATGTGTATACTAATGTATTAGATTCTGAAATATTTAGTGGCATTATGATAAATGATATTACTGATCATCTACCAGTTTTTGCTATTTGTAACTGCAAATTAGATATAAGGGACCAGGCTAGATTGAAAACCCTGGAACACACAGAAATCAGAATTAAAAGTGAAAAAAAGGCTAAAGAAACTAGAATCAGATATGTTGAACCAGAATTGGGATCATGTATTAACAGAGAAAGATCCAAATAGAGCCTATGAGGCTTTTCTATGGACAGTAAACACCTGTATGATAAACACTGTCTAGTCAAAATAACGAACAAACTGAAGCAAAACAAAGAGAGAAAACCTTGGGTTTCAAAAAAAAGTACTGGTAAATGCCTGTAAGAAGAAAAAAAATACATTGTATAAACAGTTTCTGAGAGAAAGAACTGAGAAAGCAGAAATTAGGTACAAAAATTACAGAAACAAAATGACAAATTTACTAAGGAAACATAAAAAAGAGTATTATGAAAAGCTTTTATTAGAAAATAAACATTACACCAGAAATCTCTGGAATATAATAAAGAACGCTCTGGGAGGACACCGAGGAGGAGTACCCTGCATTCTTTAATATAAATAGCAAAAAGGTAGAGAACATGGAATTGGTTGTGGAGAATTTAACAGTTTTTTTGTGAATGTTGGGCCAGAACTAGCAAAGGGTATTAAATCCTCACACCTAAGATGGGACTACCTTGACAAGGATGAGGAAATCCAAGACACAATGACACTAACTCCTGTTACTGAATCTGAAATTAGATCAATTCTGAAAAATTGTACAGCTAAGACATCTGTTGATGTAAACCAATTAGATATGAAATTACTGAAAACACTAACTAACGAATTGTAACTCCACTTACGCATATATGCAATCCATCCTTCTCCCCCATGGAGTGTTTCCAGATAAAATGAAGATAGCGAAAGTTATCCCTCTCTACAAAAGCGGGGATAAATATGATTTCTCAAACTATCGTCCTGTCTCGATTTTACCTCAATGCTCGAAGGTCCTAGAAAAGCTCTTCAATGACAGATTGGACAAGTACATTGATAAACACAAACTACTGTGTGACAGCCAGTGTGGGTTCAGGAAAAAGCATTCGACAGCACTAGCCCTAACAGAATTTATTGAAATGATTAAAGATTCACTAGATTCAAACTTATATTCTATAGGCATATTTATTGATCTGAAGAAAGCATTCGACACTATAAATCACGATATATTGATTGAAAAACTTTACAAATATGGATTAAGAGGACCGCATTAAAATGGATCAAAATTACTTAACAAGTAGGGGCAATTTGCAGATGGGCAATAGCAAATCGAATTGCTTGGACATTACCTGTGGAATTCCTCAGGGCTCGGTCATAGGTCCCAAGTTGTTCATAATTTACATAAATGACATTGTTAAGGTGTCCGATATCCTAAAACTAATTTTATTCGCAGACTACACGACTATTTTTTTGCTCAGGTGTCGATCTCAAGCAATTGGCAAAATTGGTTAATAAAGAAATGTCTAAACTTCACACGTGGTTTAATGTAAACAAATTATCATTAAATCTTACAAAGACCAAATTTATGATATTTGGGAAAAAAAAGGCCTAAAGGACGACATAGACTTAAAGGTAAATGGTACCAGCATTGAAAGGGTAAACGAATATAAAAGTCATGGGAGTTATGTTAGATAATCTCTTAAGCTGGAAACCACATGTAAACTTGGTTCAAAGAAAGTTAGCTAAAAGCGTGTCTATTCTTTTGAAAATGCAAAAATTATTAAAACACAAGTCTCTTAAAATAATCTATTCAGCACTCATAGCACCCCACTTACACTACTGCGCTGAAGTATGGGGACACACTTATAATAATACAATAGAATCATTGTTTAAACTCCAAAAAAGGCCCTTAGAATTATTCATAACGTTCCCTATGGAACTCATACAAACGATTTGTTTATTAAAGGCAAAGTTTCTTAAATTGCAGGATATAATAAAATTCAACTCCTTGCAAATTGTATATTTAGGATACCACAAAGAATTGCCTAGAAATATACAATGCCTATTTCTCCAGCGTGAATGTCTTCATGACCTGAGAGGCAGAATGTTGTTGCAAACTAGAAGGGTCAGATCGACTCGGAGTGAGCACTCCTTATCTGTGGCTGGAGTCAGTGCATGGAACATACTTTAATACAATATTAGAAGGGCAGACAATCTGAAGGACTTTAAGTATCTTCTGAAATGTGCATGTTTGAATAACTATGAACTTATCCAACAAAATGGCATTGGATAAATTAAACAGAACCATAATGGGCATAAACAATAGGGGTTGTTTATAGACACTCAGCTATATTGTGATTAAAATTCTTCATGATGTTCATAAATCTCTATGATTTTATGTTGTGATGTTTAAATCGTCGTGTAAATAGACACTCAGCTCTGTTGTGATTTATAAGTCTTTATGATATCTTAACCATAATCAAACTGTTTTTCTGGGAGTTGGGGGCGGGACTTTGACAAGCGATTTCGCTTCCCCCGCGACCCTTTCGGTCATGATACATGTTGTGTTGAAATTGTCATGGAATGACTGTACAATCATGCCGAAATGAAAAAACAAATAAAAAATAAAATAAAAAATAAACAGGAGGGCATTTAGTCTCTAGGCCTCATATGAAAATGGCAATTTGGTTAAGTAGAATAAAGATCAACACACATATACACACATTTTATTTAAGAATAAAGAACTTAGTCGCTGAACCATACAGGATTCTAGACAGTTGGGAAAATATGGTAGATACACCAGTCCCATGGAACCAAGTTTTCAAAATCCTTTACAGTACATCACTTGAGCCAAATATTAGATATTTTCAATATAATATATAAGTTTTTAGCAACTAAAAAGATGCTAAATATATGGGGAATAGAGTCATCACCCCTTTGTCGATTCTGTGTGGAAGAAGTGGAGTCAGTAGACCATTTATTTTGGTACTGTCCTATAATAGCCTTATTTTGGATAAAGGTACAAGGCTGGATATCTCAGTACAATAGTATACAATTAGATTTATTCAAAGTGTAACTGGGTGATGTAACAAAAGGAACACATCTAATCTGTAATATAATTATATATTTAGCAAAAATATTTATTTTCGGGTTGACATCTGTGGAGGCATTAAGAATTGACAAATTCAAAAATTTTGTCAAGTATTACAGTAGAATTGAGTGTATGATGGCCCATGAGACAGGACTTGAAATTCATGCTAAAAGATCGGATAAAGTAAGGGAGAATGAAGGTTGGGAATAATGAGGGATGGAATAGGTGAGCTAATAACGACTAATGCAAAAGGTAGTAAAGCATTGTGAATGTAATTATTATTGTATTGTATTTCTATTTTTATTCATTCATTTATTTAATTTTTTGTGTGTGTGTTTTGTTTTGTCGGCTGATGGTAGGAGGACTTGTACACAATTATATAACTGACTGAATTAATAAAGTTGTCCTCCAAAGCGGGGGGGGTGGTGGCGGGATATTAGAAAAATAAATAAATAAATAAATAAATAATGACACCAGTATTCGTATGGATTCGTTATCTGGCAATTTTGCAATATCTGTGTTTTCCCGAATACTATATTCAGCTTCGGGTACATCCCTACTGGGGCCTATAAAAGTCCGACAGAAAATGAGTAAAAATCATACGGGTTATAATGCCACGACTAACGGAAGTTCAACGAGAACGCACGATTGGAATGCTGCAGGCCAGAAGTCGGGTAGATAGAGTTGCCCGTCAATTCGGCGTGCATTCTGTGACAATTAGTCGCCTCAGAACCAGGTTTAATGCCACTGGAAACATGGCCAATCGCCCCAGATCATGGTGGGCCACGCGTTACGACTCCAGCGTCTGACCATCGTATCCGCTCATTACATCTACGGGATCGCTTCCGGTCGGCAACTCAAACTGCCGCTGAGACGCGTTTCTCAAAGCCGTCCGTTACCGCGATGAAATTTCGTCCAGTCGTCCTTTCCTTTGTCCGATGTCACCGACTGACTTTCCAACGGACAACATGGGTCCGCACGTGACACGTATCTGTATGGATTTCCTTTGGGCCGAAAACATGCAAATCCTTCCCTGGCCAGCGTTTTTCTCCAGATCTTTCACCTATAGAACACTTGTGGGACATTCTGGATACAGCGATCCAGAGACGGCAGCCACCACCAGCAATAGTACGTCAGCTAAGACAAGCACTGACCGAAGAGTGGAACAGCGTTCCACAAGCAACAATCAGACGTCTGGTGATGTCTATGAGACGCAGGTGTACTGCCGTACGCGACACTAACGGGGGACATACAAGATACTGATAGTGTCATTTGTGTTTCGTAATGTCGGACTTCACCTTGTTAAATAAAAGCCAACATGGCGATATTCCAACCTGATTTTCTGTTATATCAATTGTCTGAGATTCCCTCTTTAATTTGATATCAATGAAGTGTTAATTAATAACAGTTACACTCGATAAACTCAAGAAACAGAAAATTGTGTTTCTTTTTTTGGTCAGTATATTAATGCAGAGTAAATACACAGAAAATATCCAGAGAATTATCACTACAGTGCAAGTAAAAATCAGCACATACATTGGTCATAGTGTGGAACATTCAGTCTGTCAGGATTTCATGTTTCATCACTTTTGACAGCCACTGCTGGCTGGTCGGTCATTAGATGTCTTCAGATTGAAAGGAATTTTCAATGAGTGACAGCTACTTTAGCCCTCCAGGGCTTTAGATAGACTCACCTCTGACATATGGTCTAAAACAGAAAGTAATATTACAATGCTTCTGATTTACTGAAATTTCGTCTTGAATTAGAGTTTTTCTTTGTTTTGCAGGTGTTGAGGGTGAAGATCAGAGTCCTGCCTGTATGAGGATTGCACTGTTGGGGAAGACAGGAAGTGGAAAAAGTGCCACAGGAAACACCATACTGCAGAGGAAAGAGTTCCTGTCTCAGTCTAGTATGACATCAGTGACGACCAGCTGTAAGAAAGAGGCTGGGGATGTAGCTGGCAGGCGTGTTGCTGTAGTCGACACACCGGGTCTCTTTGACACATCCCTCACCAATGAGGCAATTCAGGAGGAAATAACCAAATGCATCTCCTTTTTGGCCCCAGGACCTCATGTGTTTCTTCTAGTGCTGCAGATTGGAAGAATCACAAAGGAGGAAACGGACGCACTACAACTTATTAAGGAAACCTTTGGTAAAGCAGCTGAAATGTTCACCATTGTCATGTTCACACGGGGGGATGATCTTGATCGATCCATTGACGAGTTCATTGAAAGTGGTGACCCAACAATCCAGAAACTGATTCAAGACTGTGGAGGCAGGTTTCATGTCTTCAATAATAAAGACAAGAGCAACGTCACTCAGGTGACTAAGCTGCTGGATAAGATAGACATGATGGTGCAGAAGAACGGAGGAGGCTGCTACACCAATAAGATGTTCCAGGAAGCAGAGAGAACCATAAAGAAAAAGTGTGAAAGAATCCTGAGAGAGAGGGAGGGAGAGATGCTGAGAGAGAAAGAGAAACTGAAGGTAAAACATGAAGAGGAGATGGGGGAGTTGAAGAGGAGGATGGAAGAGCAGCAACGTACAGTAGAGGAAGAAAGAGCCCGTCAGGAAAAAGAGCTGAAAGAAAAAGAAGAAAATTTAAAGAGAGAGATTGAAGCTTTGAAGGAAAGAGAGCTGGAGGCAAATGAAAGAAGAGAAGAGGATCAGAAAAAGTGGGAAAGTCAAGAATTAGAGTGGAAAAGCAAAATAGATGAGAAGGAACGAGAGAAATGTAGAATTAAAGAGGAGCTGCAACGCAGGGAGGAGGAAGAGAAGAAGAGATTAGAAACAGAGGAGAAAGAGAGACAAGAGCTCATACAAAAACAAAAGAGAGAAAAGCAAGAATTTGAGGAAAGGGTGGCAGAAGAAAAGAAAAAGAGAGACAGAGACGAGCAGGAGAGGAGAAGCCGAGAGGAGAGAGAAAGAAGGGAGTGGGAAGAGAGAATTAAAGAGTCAGAGAAAGAAAAGAAAGAGATACGGGAGGACATGAAGAAAAAAGCTGAGGAATGGGAACTGCAGAGAGAAAAGGAGCGACTGCGGAAACAGGAAGAAGAGATTTACAGGAAACAGAAAGAGGAGCAAGAAAGAAGAGAGAGGAAAGAGAAACAAAAGAAAATGAGGGATGAGTTTGAAAATAAAATTAAGCAAGAGAAAAATCAAAGAATGAATGAAATAAGAGCTAAAGAAAAAATTCAGAGAGAGCTTGAAGAAGAAAGACGGCAAATTGAGAAAGAAAAAGAGAAATGGGAAAAGGAAAGAAGAGAAGAAAAAGAGAGAAGAGATGGAGAGGATCAGAGAAGAGAGAAGGAGAAGCAAGACCTGCTGAAAAAATTGCAGGAGGAACAAGAGGAGAGTCTGAGGAGGAAGAGGGAACATGAGGCCAGGGAAGAAGCAGCAAGAAAACAATGTGTAGCAATGGAGAGAGATCACAAAAGAGAAATAAAGGAAATCGAACAGAAATTTAAACATGACGCTAGAAAGCAAGCAGAACAATGTACTGGATTTGGAGAGGAGTTCTTAAAGTTAGAAATAAGAGTCGAAGACCTAGCAGTCCTGAAACAAATGCGGGCGGCTCTGAAGGATGAAAAACATGCAATTCTTGCAAAGTACTTGGACAAGAAAATCAAAGAGGTTGAGGAGAAGAGCAAAGGGGGGTGTACTATAATGTAACAGCTAGGAGGCTTAGCCTCCCCCTCCCTCCCCCAATTTGAAATAGCCTTTCTCAGTATCATTTGAGGAGTAGGAATGAATTCATGCTGGAAAGGACGCGAGCAGATCCACTCCCATCCTCATAGTACCTCTGGGTAATTTCAGCCCAATATGCATGATGTTGGACTGTGGGAGGGAACCAGTGTACCCATACCATCAGAGGTGCAAGTTTTTGAACTGAGCGCTGACAAAAAGCTGGATGGTTCCGCTCTTCTTTAGTCTGCACGACACGGCATCCGTGGTTTTCAAAAAGAATTTCAAATTTTCATTCATCTGACCACAGAACAGTTTTCCATTTTGCCTCAGTCCATTTTAAATGAGCTTTGGCCCAGAGAAGATGGCGGCATGTCTGGATCGTGATCACATATGGCTTGTCCTTTGCATGATATAGTTTTAGCTTGCATTAGCACATTGCACAGCGTACTCTGTTCATAGACAATGATTTCTGGAAGTGTTCCTGAGCCCTTGCAGTGAATTCCAGTGCAGAATTATGCCTGTTTTTAATGCAGTTCCGCCTGATGGCCCAAAGATCAGTAGTATCCAATATTGACCTTTGGCCTTGTCCCTTAATCACAGAGATTTCTCCAGATTCTCTGAATCTTTTAATGATATTATGTACTGTAGATGGTGGAATATTTAAAATCTTTGCAATTTTACATTAAGGAACATTTTTCTGAAATTGTTCCACAATTTTTAGACTCAGTTTTTCGCAGATTGGTGAGCCTCTGCCCATCTTTACTTCTGAGAGACTCTGCCTCTCTAAAATGCTCTTTTTATACCCAGTCATGTTTCTGACCTTTTGCCAATTAACCTAATTAGTTGTAAAATGCTCCTCCAGCTGTTTTATATTAGCACCTTTAACTTTTCCAGCCTTTTGTTGCCCCTGTCCCAACTTTTTTGAGATGTGTTGCTGCCATCAAATTCAAAATCAGCTAATATTTTTCATGAAATGGTAAAATGTCTCACTTTTAACATCTGATATGTTGTCTATGTTCTATTGTGAATAGAATGTTGGTTTATGCAAATCATTGTATTCTGTTTTTATTCACGTTTTACACAACCTCCCAACTTCATTAGAATTGGGGTTTGTATTTATAGAGAATCTCTGAATAACAACATGTGATAAATACTATTCCATATTAATGTTCCAATGGAACCAACCAAAGTCATTTACTGATTTAATTAAAAATCAGTTTCCTCCTAATCAGGGCCGTCGTATAGGGGGGAAAGGTGATGACAGTTATAAGGGCCCACAGTCCATTGGGGCCTACAAAACCCACAGTAACCGCCATGACTAAATTATTATGCAAAGACCTAACTGCTATTCATACTAATGCACCAGAGTTAATCACAAAGCCACAAAGGCATGCAATATTGATGAAATAAATTTCAACAACCCCCTTCTTAAAAAATGGTTCAGTCCATGCTTCGTGCTCCTCTTGGAAAATTGTCTGTGCGTTTTTGCTTGCGAGGTTCGCGAACTACGGCAGTCAATTGTACGCGCACCCCACACACACAAATCTGGACACCAGAAAAGGAGAGAGAGAGAGAGGCCAGCAGAGCAGGGGCCCAGAAAATTACAAAATTCTTTTCAAAGAAAGGTGAGAGTATTTAACTAACTTGCTATGTTAGCTGTTCAGGCTGGTTATTCAGCTGCTAACGTTACGTTAATGTAACATGCGGTCAGCTGAGTAAATAATCTCCTGACAAGAATGGCATTACTCCGTTATTAACGGTATCATCTACAGAAAAGATCTGTATGGTCATCATTCGCCATCCATTATAATATACCGTCAAAAAATCCGGTAGCAGCAGGACACATTCCTCCATCCTTATTATGAGTGGTTACTGCATACTTGGCTCTCGTGACTGTACAGGCTAGGTTTGGCTAGCGAACTACATGCAGTCAGTGTGGTAACTTAGGTGTAATTGAAACAATCGCTTGACAAGGCTGACATTTTACCTTTTTACAAAAATGTTCACTAAAACTAAACTGCTACTTTATTATGTTGCCATGAGTCTTGTTAACGCGGGGGGTAATTTTATAGAGCTTGCCCTCCTCATACTGTATCAAAGTGAAGCTGTGTGCTTAGAGCTATGGTACTGAGAGAGAAGCCCATTTGGTTTATTCCAAGACTAGGTATGTTAGTTCTTCATTAGTTGGTCCATAAAATATAATTTTAAATGTTTACAAAAACAATATGAAATGGAATAATTAAACCTTTATGCACTGCCACTCCAGAATCAGCTGTGGTCACTTCATCTGAACCTGACCCAACAGTAGACCCTCACCACCAGCAGTCTGAAGATTTTTTTCATAGTGAGTGAGTGAGTGAGTAGGGCAGAAACTGGTTGGCTGTTTAGATTTATTAGTGAACTGCTGTACCAATGGCAATTACTTACGTATTGGTCAGTCTCTCAGCCATTTGAATTATATACTTAAATGGCAAAATTGGCTGGACTTATTTATAAGTCTACTTAAGTCACTATCCATCCTGTTGACAGAGCCAGGCCCATCTCCCCAAAGCAAGGCTACTTCAGATAGTGAAGGGAATAGTGAAGCAAATCATAGCTGTAGGCTACAGCTACAACAACCCAAGAGAGGCGTAATAGCCTTGCCAGACTTTCAATTGAAAGTCACTTAAGCAGACAGTTGGACTTCAAAGACCTTAAGCTGTGAACAAACAAAATAACTTAAGCTCAAGTTGACATAAGGGAAGACTTAAAATTATACTTTTTGATATTTATTTTACAAGAAAGTATTTCATTGTGTTGTCAATATTACTTGCAAGAAATTCAACTAGTCAAGTTACATAGCTACCTTTTGTGATTTCACTATAACAGCTCCAGCTTGTGTGGTATCTTAAGCCAGTATATTTTGAGTTATTGTCTGTTGCACGTTAGTGCTTGATGTTTTACAATAGAATACCCAGTACCCATTTGCTGAGTGGTTAATTGAACATTTATTTCTGATCAGACTAGGTGTAATAATGTGGTTTCAGGTAGCCTCTTTTGTGAATACGTGCCACATCTAATAATTCAGAATTTGCATAATAACACTCTTGTGTTGAGTGGTTAATCGTAAAAAAAAAAAAAAAAAAAAGGAAAAATTGGGTGTATTGCATCTAGCACTGTCAAGAACACCGAGAAACAGAAAAATGAATAACAGCCATTGTCGTAAAAAAAGGCAATGAAATGTCGGGGGCGGGGCCCACACTGATATTCTTTTAGGGGGCCCAGAATTCCTAGCAACTGCCCTGCTCCTAATCAAGGTTTCATTATTAATGGCACCCTTAAAGATTATTGTATATAACATCTACCAAAAATAAACCAGGTATTAAATTTCTCTTATCTAAGTTTTAACCAAGTGTTAACCCGTTTCACAATTTTTGGGGTCACTTTCATTTATTATTATCTTGTCGTTTTAAATGACAAAGGTCCAAAATTTTTTGTAATCCTCCATGGTTTAGTCACTCAAAATACAGGAAAGTATGGTATCGCAAGGGCACACACTTTCAGAATAAATTGACAATAATGCCCCGGGGTCCACTGAACCCCAGAGTGATACAAAAGATATCACATTCTTCTAAGTTGAGCAGAATGCACTGAGGTATTTTAATCCCCTTGAGGACACCATAGCAAAGTTCTGGATCCAACCTGGCTAGAATATTGCTGCAGCAGCAGAATCATTTCTTGAAATCATGAGGATTTTATCCAAAGTGAATTGCATATAACAGACATAAATACTGTTTTTTCTTTTGTCCACGACCATGTTTTAACCATGTAGCCCATGCCTTACACTATATAGATGCCTTTTGATGGCCTATAACTTCTAATTTGATGTATTACACGTGATACAATGTTATATGGTCAGAGCAGTGTTTAATTAGAACAGTATAGTACAGGCGACCACTGTCCCTTCGCATGTATTCCAGGGCTGCTTTGATCACTCTTGGATACTTTGATCCAAGGGAAAGAGCACAAGACATGCAGCCAGCTGCAAAGAGGAGATGCTTTCTGTGCCCATGTGAACAAAACCACAAGACAAGAAGCTGTTGCACTAACTGTGGAAACCATGTGTATAAGGAGCATTGCACAGATAGTATTTTGTGTGATTGGTGCCTCTGAACTGTCTAGAGATTGTGACTCGCTGGAATTCAATCTCAGAAATGACTTTACAGTTCTGGGGTAGGCTACTTTGCCAGAGGCTGTTGTAACAGAACTTGTGGGGTCCAATGGACCCCAGATATATCATATTTGATGCTGAGAAATGAACATATTTTGGAAAGCAGTGCTGGATTGGCATTTATTAGCATGCCATTCAGTAGTTCTTAGTAGCTGAGCAGCAAATTGTCGGAGCAATTTTAATTGTAATTATCATGCCATTTTGTAGAATTTTTAGATGGCTATTATGTGTGGCATTGGAAATCAGATTGTAGATTTTAGCTAAAGTATAGTTAAACTGTGTATTTTATATTCAGTAATAAACTCGCCTTTGAAAATAAACAGGTGCTTTAAGCTGTATGAAGTGTTTATTTTAAGCAAAAATAACGAAAATTTCCTTGGGGTCCCCAAAAGACTGTTAATGTAGATTTTTAGAAGGTCCTGAATATGGAACTATGTTGTGCCATTTCATCACTTCCTGTTTCACTATGGTATAAAAATGAGGTAGCCCACATGCAGAATCCCTGTATCATCCAACACCATGAAGAAAACAAAACAATTGTCAGTTCAAAAGAGGCAGATGGTCATAGACTTTCATAAATCTGGTAATGGCTACAAGAAGATTCACAAACAATTGTGCATGCCGCTGAGCACTGTCAGGGAAATTATTTAAAAATTCCAAAGATATGAAACCGTTGAAAACCTCACAGTAGAGGACGACACTGCATTTTGCCCCCCCAGGATACTGAGGAGGATGGTGATAGAAGCAACAAAATCCCCAAGAATCAGTGTAAAGGAATTGCGAGTCTTTTTGGCATCTTGGGGTCACTAGTTTTAAAAAAGCACCATCAGGTGCCACCTCCACAATCACTGGCTTTTTGGAAGGATTGCCAGAAGAAAGCCTTTTCTGACCAGAAGACACGTTTGCCAAACGTCATTTAAATTATGACTGGAATGAAGTGCTTTGATCAGATGAGACCAAAATCGTACATTTTGGTCAGATTAAGCATTGGCATGTTTGGCATTGAAACAGAGATGCATTCAAGGAGAAGCACCTCATACCAATGGCGAAATATGATGGTGCATCAGTCATGTTTTGGGGCTGTTTTAATTCCCGAGGTTCAGGGGCACTGGTTAAGATTAATGGCATGATGAATTCAACAAAGTATCAGGATATTTTGGCTGACAATCTGGTTGCCTCCACCAAAAGGCTGGGATTTTGCCATAGATGGACTTTCTAACAAGACAATGACCCACCTTGAGATCCACACAGAAATGATTGTGTGACAACAAAATCAATGTTCTGCAATGGCCATCTCAGTCGCCAGATCTCAATCCAATTCAAAACCCGTGGGTCTGAGTTGAGGAGAGCAGCTGATAAATGCAAACTCAAGAATGTGAAGGATCTTGAAAGCATCTGCTGAAAGGAATGGCCCAAAATCTCCTCGAACGTGTGCCTTAACCTTGACAAAAATTACAGTAATAGACTTCATGCTGTTATCCTTTCCAGAGCTGGTTGCACTAAGTACTAAACGAAGTGTGCTGATAATGATGAAACTTTCATTTTGTTGAAATTTATTGTTTATTGTATTAAATGATTATGATTTTGGTTGTTTCCATCAAAACATTAATAAAATATCACATAAATGTTGGTACATTCTGTTTCTCTATAATTATATTGTTTATATTTTTTTATTGCTTGCGCATTGCCAGTCAGGGGTGCCAGTAATTTTGGAGCTCTTTGTGTATGCAGAAATGGTACAGCTGCGACACAAAGGGTTGCAGGGTCCAACCCTGGACAGCTCTATCACAGGGCACACACACCATTCACTTACAGGAAATTTAGTGTCTCCAATTAGCCTGATGTGCATGTCTTTGGACTGTAGGAGGAAATTGGAGTACCTGGAGAAAACCAACGGAGCATGGGGAGGGCATGCTGACTCCACACAGAAAGGCCCCAGGCCGGATTTGAGCCCACAAACTTCTTGCTGTGAAGCAATGTGAAAGCATTCTCACTATCAAGCAGATGTCACATGCAACTTTACCTGTAGTTTTGCTTTTTTTTTTTTGTTGAGATGTTGCACCTTGAAAAATATAACTGTAATGCTCATTTAACTCAGAAAAAAATGCAGTTTAACGCAGCAGGCTCAAGTACAGCTGTGGTTTGAGTTTTCACTCATCCACACTTTCACTTCTGCAGGGAGATCATTTTGTCACATTGTTTTAGGCCTGAATGGAAGGATATAACAAAATAAATTGTAATTGAACATGAGTGGCGGTGAATGAAATCATGCTACCTTAGTATTCAATCTGAATATGATTGGACAAAGGTAAGCGGACACGTTACTGAAACCTCAATGACATGGAAAACAGACATTTTTTAAAGTTTTAATATCTGGCATAATAACATCTTATTAGAATAAATTGCTCAGTGTGCTTTGATAGGATAGACCTTCCACTTTCATTTGGGGGTATTTTTAGACAATACTGCGGAGGTGGAAAGTCCAGGGGCCGTATTACAGCAACTTCCTATCTTAAGTCTTAACTTAGGATAGGAAGAGTTTAAGATAGGATTTGTTTCTGTAATATCAAACTAGGAAAAATCATAACTAACTTTAGGAATCATATCATATCTTACTTCATCCTATCTTATCTGAAGTTAGGAAATCCTAAATACTCAATCCAGCATCGGTTATCAACATTTATGTCTGTTACCTAGCAACCAACGCTTCTTTTCTCACGGAGCCGAGCTTAACATTGTATTGGAACCGACTGGAACTGTCATCAGTTAACCGTGTTTTTTTTTTTTTTTTTTTTTTTTCATTATTGAAAACATAACGGAAACAAATGGAGCAAAAACGACTGACACTAAACTTTAAGACCGATGCGTAAGAGGTGTTAGTATCATCTGTCGAAAATCCAAAGATGTGCTTTTTTGGAAGTCTTCCAACACACTGACAAAGGAAATAAAAGAAAGAGAGTGGGTAAAGATAGCCGAGACCGTCTCCGCCACATCCAGCATCCAGTGGTGAGTTGACGCAATTTAAGAAAAAGTTTCAACCCTTAAAAGCGATACAAAAAGAAGGCAGCTCTTATTTCCGAAGAGCAGTAAAAACTGGCGGTGCCTCCACCTGTGCCCCTCACTTACCCCCGCGGAAGCCCGTATTGTTGGTCTCCTCGGGAAAGTAGATTATGAAGTCACGTTAATAACTGACGCCAGCGTTGTAATATTATGATTCTGCAATGTTACGTAGTTGCTAGTTTTCTTTTCTTTACCGATCTCCTATATTACATTTGTATAGCTTTACATAGATGGGCTTTGCATTCTAAGCTAAACTACATATTAAGTTGCGTGACATTGCTAGCTGAGATATTTTTGCCAGATCAGCGACTTCAGTCTGAAAATCTCCCTTTGCAAAAAGACAAACAAACAAACAAACAAACAAAAACAACGCAGCGCATTGGTAAATTACAATACAACCGGGAGTGCCCCGTGTCGCCTGGTCTGTCTCTCCAACGCTGGCCACAGTTGTTTGGCTAAATGCAAAATCATATCCGGTACCGATTAATTAACGTCTTGTCATCAAAGCCATGCACATCATTAGGGTCTGACATTAGCCTCTCTGTGAATAAGTTTCGTTTGTTGACATTTTGTTGGTTTCACAAAATCAAGAAAAGACCCCAGCCATAGCCAATACTAAAACTTAGGACGGCTTATTGGTTATCCTACAGTTAGGAGAGTTCACTTACGATTTTTGGCAGTTAGGATGCTTCTGTAATACACTTTTCCTATCGTAAGTTAGGATGGGAAATTTGACTTAGGAACCGTTCTTCTGTAATGACTTTTTTCCTAAATCAGATCCTAGCCCTAATAACCATGGTTACCAATGAGTTAAGATAGGATCCGCAAGTTAGGGCGCTTCTGTCATACGGCCCCAGGTTCAGAAAGGAAAAATCCTTCTCAGAATTTCATTCCAACTACCTGGATTTACTTCTGCCAGGAGATGGAGCTAATCTGAGTGATCAGCTCATTCTGTGGGAGGGAGAAAAACATGGCAGGAATTTTACCTTCTGACCCCTGGATTTTCCTCTTCTGCAGTACTGCTACGGGGTTTGGAAACTGTCAGCCTTTTCTGTATGTTGTATCCCCCACCTCTTTCACAACCCTATTTATTTTCAAGTGGAGCTTCAGTTAGGGAGGGGGTGAAGGGTTATACGAAAGATCCTCAAATCTGGACCTCGAATCCAAATCCAGCCCAGATTTTCTTTTATCCCAGGTAAGTAAGTGGACACTTAAGCCTCTGATTGCCCAGACTGTCTTTACACCTGACTCCCAGGTAAAGGGTGGGTGGAAAACCAGCAGATTTCGGACCTCAGGGACCATGACTTGAAGACCAGGGGGTTACACAAACTTCCTCAAAATCCTAATGGTGAACCGGACGTGAAATGCAATACCTTAGAATGGAAGCTGAAAGCTTGTCCCATCAGGGACAATTCATTCCAAAACCAATAAAAATTAATATGTACTTTGATTAAGTCGACATGTATGGTGTTTTTATGTGAATTATAACATATATTAGATAGTGAGGTGGTCATTTAAAACAAGTATGCATGTATGTCAGATATGTCAGTTTTTTTATGGATGTCAGTAAGGTTTTAATAAACTGTCCATAAACTTTTGGCTATATAGTTTATCCTGTGGTATTGTGTGAAACAGGCAACTTTACCCCATTTTGCCACATGAGGGAGTATTACATGATTTTATCAGTGAGCTGTTCTGTTGGTTTTATTGAAGTGAACATTGACAGTGGTGGTAACTGAGAGTTTCTCAGGACTGTCTGGACTTGTTCTCAGAGTGCTGCCCTCCAACTCCCTGCCCGACATCCATCCATGCTCCTCGGCGAGTCTACAAGGATTTTTTCAAAAAAAAAGGGGAAAAATAAAATTAAAGGTGTCTTCGAAAACATTTCTGATGGGACCACTTCGTCAAAAAAAGCAAATATTTATTGACAATATTCAGGCATACAATCATACATTAAGTTTGGCGACATGGCTCTGTTATGAGAGATCCCTGCCCGTCCGAACAAGGAACCGAAGGCAGGGAGCTGCTAGTAACCCCCCTCCAGGAAACAGAGCCAAAGCAACAATGACCTCAACAAAGAGACATTGCTATAGAACAAAAATTTAGACAAAGAGAGCCGGGTTAATGAATACAATAGATCGGTGGAGCTGGGGTGGAGGAGGGTTGTTGAGCGAGCGCGCAGAGGAGCAGCTTCCTGATGGTGAGCTTAAGTAGAGTAGCATATGAGCCCCTAAGAGCCATACTGGGCCAACCCATGCTGGGGAACTTCTGAGAAAATGGGACTTAAAGTTGCCAGCCTCCTGTGTCATCTAGAGTATCTGGGAACTAGAAACACTGCTTATGTTATAAACCCAAGATATGTAAAATTACATTATGCACTTTTTATGTCGGTTTTGGATGCCCTTCTGTTTCATTTAAAGTGAAAGGTACCTCCTTCTGAAGCAGAACCATCATCTTCTGATTCATTTGGGACAAACTCTGGGTCTCCATTATCTTCCACTTCACCATCATCATCAATCATAGCAAGCAGTTCCTCATTAGTGAGATACCGAGCCGCCATGTTCACATTGAATAATGGAAAAGTTGTGGGATGGTCCACTATGGCTAAGGCAGTGCAGTGCATATGTACAGTGGCAGAGAGGACGTTTGCTTGTTTGAACAATCCATGTGGGTAGATTGGGTTGGCTCATTTAGGAAAAGTAGATCTCAGTTTTCTGCACATGCTGACTACCTCAACTCAATTTCGCTAAAAGTGCGGGATGGCCCGGTATGGTTCTTAGGGGCTCATATTACCAGCCAAGCAATCAGGCAGCTAGGTCAGATGACAGTCATGTGCACTCAGGTGACTCCCCAGCAGGTAGAGCTGCTCCTCTGATAGTAGGCTTGACTCCATGGCCTATCAGAACTTACGTCAAGTCTTCATTTTTTTTAAAGCTTTGATTTACAACCCCAATTCCAAAATATGTGTGATGACAGTGTTGGACTTTTTAAAGTCTACCTGTGAATGGCGGGAATGCATAACAAAGCTACAAAAATGTATCAGTGGGGAGAAAATAACAGGGGGACCACATCCAGAATATTGAAGAATTCTGGAACCACAATGTTTTAAAGGCTATTCCAACAGCTGTCTGGAATGAAACGCAATGAGCACCTCATCCGCCACATTCTGGCTGACAAGTGCCTTACCTGCAGGTGCAAAGTTTACATAAATGTGCAGGGAAAAACATTTGAAGTAACTGGGCATGAAGTTAATTCTTTATGATTATATTAAGGTTCGGGTGCGGAAGGGAGAGAAGATGCACATAAGATTTTTATTATGCAATTAACTTTGTTTTTTAAATCTCTTTTCAGTAGGCTTGTTTAGCTTGTATTGTTTAGCTTGTATAGTTGATTTTGCACAGAAAACTATTTTCTTTGAAATTCAAATTGTATTGTCCTTGTTTTGAAGTTCTGCGCAAGTAGATAAGGAAGTTTATCCAAGTATAACCACTACAATTATTGGTAAGTATGTTCTCTTTTCTGTAATATACTTGAACATAATAATGTAATTCTTTAAAAAATAACCACTGCATGTCTTGTATATTTTCATCTTTATAACAGGTGACATTGCTGTGTTTTCATGAAAAAATTTGAAGCTGTAGGCTTGGTTTTGAATTACATAACTTTAACTTTTAATTCATACAGGACGATTTTGAACGTGACATAGTGAGACCAAATTCCTTCGAAATGGCCACAGCAAGTTCAGTTTATCCCAGTAGGTAGCGATGAGTGTCTTGATATTATCTGTGACATATGGATTCAGTGTAAATGAAACAGTTGCTATTTACTTCCAGAGTACTTAGTCAAGGTGTAAAAAAGTGACTTGGAACTTATTTTTACTTTGATCATATCAGTTTTTTACTCATACCTTCCACCATCAGCCTGTCTTGCTATCTGTCTTCCCATCACTTGTTACCTCATTGGCTGCTGAGCTGATGTTAGAGCAAGCCCTTGGATGCAGATTTTTACTTAATTTTATCTCTTTGTGGATATATTTTTATTTTTGTGGATCTCTCAACATCCCCACTTCCAAAAAAATGTGCTTGCATGTCTTGCAGTGTCTGATCTACGGCTTGTGCTGCTAGGAAGGTCTGGAGAAGAGAAGAGTAAAGAGGGAAACCTCATGGGGACAGAGATCTTCACAGCAAAATATCAGTGTGAGAGAATACAAACTCTGGTGAATGAGAGGGGTGTGGCTCTGATTAACACTCCAGACTGGACCCTCAACTGTCAGACTGCAATTTACTCCATCAGATAGAGAGATGTGTTACCCTGTCTGCTCCAGGTCCTCATGTTCTTCTGCTAGTGCTGGAAAAGGGGAGGTTTAAAACAGATGACAAAAAGACTTTATCTTGGGCTTTTTCAGTGATGAGGCCTTTAAATACTCCATGGTACTAGTCACACAGTGGAGTAAAAGAACATTTATGGACCCTATTTATGAAGTTATCAGACCAAACTGACCGACAATGCCGAACAAAGTGATTGAGCAAAGAAACCTCTGAATCCCTGTCAGTCTCAGGAAACAGCAGAGGCTGATAACCCAACTGAGCCTCAAACGGGGAAAGGCCTGTGGAGGAGTTAACCAGTGAATTGTGGGAATATTCAGCCCATGCTCAAAATCAACTCCATGAAGATCGGTTGTCAGCCGCTAAACATTGAGGAGTATTCTCCGACGACTGGTTGTTTCGCTCTGTCTGCCCTGTCTCAGGGTGGAAACCAAAGGAAAGGCTCACGGTGGCCCCCAACTGGTTGCAAAATGCACGCCAGAATTTGGCCTTAAATTGAGGGCCCCAGTCAGAAACCATATCTTGAGGGAGACCATGCAGCCGGAAAACATGGTCCACAACAAGAAGGGCTGTCTCCCGCGCTGAAGGCAGCTTGGGCAGCGCGATAAAGTGGGCGGCCTTAGAAAAACGGTCGACCACGACCAAGATGACCATGTTGCCTTCAGAAACAGGCAGCCCCGTAACAAAATCAAGAGCGATATGGCTCCACGGGCACTTAGGGACGGGCAACGGCTGCAGCAGACTAGAGGGGGGGAGGTGGAAAGTCTTGTTCCTAGCGCAGATACAGCACGCCGCTACAAACTCCCGGATGTCCTCAATCATGCTGGGCCACGAAAAATGTCGGGCCAAGAACTGCTTGGTCCGATGAACCCCCGGGTGACCTGCCAGATGGGAAGAGTGCCCCCACTGGAGAACTTGGGACCGTACTGCCAACGGAACAAACAAACAGCCAGGTGGCTCCCCACCAGGACCGGGATCAGTTCTCAACAACTCCTTCACAACAGACTCAACATCCCACTGAATGGGAGCCACAATCTGAGCTGCCAGGATAACCGGCTCAGGAATGGGGTCGCGACCGGAGTGGTCGTGAGTCCGCGACAAAGCATCGGGCTTGATGTTTTTAAAACCCGGGCGATAGGGTAACATTAAGTTAAAGCGGTTGAAAAACAACGACCAAAATGCCTGCTGAGAATTACGTCGTTTTGTCTGTTGGATGTATTGGAGATTTTTATGATCTGTCCAAACCACAAACAGATGTTCAGCCCCCTCCAACCAATGGCGCCACTCTTCTAACGCCAACTTGACAGCCAACAACTCCCAGTCACCAATGCTGTAATTTCGTTTGGCTTTTGACAATGACCGAGAGAAGTAGGCGCATGGGCGCAACTTATAGTCCCGAAGGAGGAGCTGGGACAAAATAGCACCCACCCCAACTTCCGACGCATCCACCTCCACAACAAATGGGAGGGAGGGGTCGGGCAAAACGAGAATGGGCTCTGAGCTAAACCGTTTCTTTAACTCCTGAAAAGCAGCTTCAGCTGCTGGACACCAAGCAAACGACGAGGAAGTATTTTTCTTAGTGAGCGAGATAATGGGGACAGCTACCACGCTAAAATTATGGATGAACCTCCCATAAAAATTAGCAAACCCCAAAAATCGTTGCACCTCCTTGACGTTTTGAGGGGCAGGCCAATCCCTGGCCACTGCCACCTTGTCAGGATCCATGCGGACCGACCCTTCTGAAACAATGAAGCCAAGAAACAAAACTGTCTTGGCATGAAAAATGCATTTTTCAGCCTTGACAAAAAGCTTGGCTTTAAGGAGGGCCTCAAGCACTTGTCTGATGTGTTGTTTATGCTCCGAGAGATTTGAAGAGAAAATCAGAATATCGTCAAGGTAGACAAAGACGAATCTCTCCAACATCTCTCGGAGGACATCATTGACGAGTGCCTGGAACACAGAAGGGGCGTTAACCATTCCGAACGGCGTGACCAAATATTCGTAGTGCCCGTCATGCGTATTAAATGCCGTTTTCCACTCGTCCCCCTCCCGGATCCGAACCAAGTTATAAGCATTCCGGAGGTCTAGCTTAGTAAAAAATGACGCCTCCTGCAGACGTTCAAACACGGAATTCATCAACGGAAGGGGGTATCAGTTTTTGATGGTGATATTATTCAAGCCTCTGTAATCAATACAGGGTCTCAGGCCGCCATCTTTTTTGCCCTCAAAAAAGAACCCTGCTCCGGCAGGAGATGTGGAGGGTTGAATAAATTCATTAGCCAGAGCCTCCTGAATATATTCTCGCATGGCCCTTCGCTCAGGCCCTGACAGCGAGTATAATGAACCCCTAGGGGGAGTGGTACCCGGGTAGAGATTGATCTCGCAATCATACATCTGATGAGGAGGTAAAGTCGAGGCCCTTTGCTTGCTAAAAACTTCCACGAGATCAGCATAATCGTTAGGAACATTAGGAGGCAGACAAAAGTTCACAGCAGCCCCCAAATTCTCACCCTGTTCGGAACCTGCCCTCTCTATGTCAGATTCCGAGTCAGATAAATCCTCCGAATAGCAATCCTCCTCTGGCTGCTGCCAGTCAAATTGAGGATCCCACTCCAACCCCTCCTCTGCCCCTTTCTCTTGATTAGGAGGGTTGTGTGAGACAAACTCCTCAGAATCACTCCAGGCGTCAGCCTCCCCCATAAGTTGATGCCTGGGATGACACGCTAAAAACTCCCTACAGTGGGACATCAGTGCCCCACTGGACGATCAGGTTATTCTGACTCCCCAAAATGATGTGAGGCCTATGTTCCCGTAGCCAAGAGTGTCCTAAAACGACAGGGAAAACAGGAGAACTGATAATAAAAAACCAGACCTCCTCAGAATGACCACCAAAAGAGATGAACATAGTCAATGATTCAGAGATTTAGGTTATAAATCCAGTTCCCAGTAGGCAACTGTCCAAAGATCTTACAGTGCGTGACTGTAAAAGAGAGCGGATGGAAATGGAATGTCTCCTAGCCCATAAAACAGTCCACGGTGCCAGAGTCCACTAAAGCTTCAATAAATATGCTCTGTCTCCCCACAGTTAATTCTACAGGAATTAATGTTTGGAAGGGAAATTGGGTCTGTCCCTCTAGCGCCCCCCCATACCGCTAGAGGGACTTCCCATTTCCCTGAAGCTCAGGGCAGGGTGAACGGATATGTCCTGATTTGTTACAATTATAGCAGATTATACGTCTGCGAACGGGCTTATGAGCCCGGCTCTCATATGAGCCATCAACCTGCATAGGCTCGCCAGAAGTGGAAATCTCAGTGGGCGGAATGGGAGCTGTATGCACGCTGCAAGGAGCATTAGCCCTGTTTCCAGCAAGAGTCAATGCAGTACGTTTCTCCCTGTTACGTTCGCGGATGTGATTATCAAGTCGCACCGCAGTGCGAACCAATGAATCCAGGGAAACACAAGGCTCCAATGTAGCCAGAGCGACCTTAACCTCCTCAGCCAAAGCATGAACAGACACTGTCATAAGAGGCTTCTGGCCAGCCTGTCTCTGTCGCCTAGGAGAGAAATGTGATTGAAAACACAGCGACACTCTCAGAGCCCTGCCTTAGATGCATTAAAGGCGTAGCCACGTCCTGACCACAAACATCCTGATCAAACACCGATACCATTTCTCTAACGAGAGTCTCCACAGTATTCACGACTGGTGAATTAGATCGAATAAGTGGGCTGACCCAAGTGAGTACTGTTTCAGTTAACAGGGATAAAATAAATGAAACCCGAGACTCTACATTCACGAACCGTGAAGGCTGCGATTTAAAATATATTTCACATTGGGCAATGAAATCTTTACATCTTCCTGCCTCGCCTCCATATCTTGGGGGTAATTGGAGTTTTGGCTCTCGGGTAAGGTGTACGGATTGTACTTGAGCAAAATTTGGTATGATCCGAGTGGACAAGGCTCTAATACTCTCAGTGAGAGTTAAGAGAACGTTTTCCTGTCTCTCCATGGCATTCGCCTGAAGGCGGACTCTCTCCGCCAACTCTGCCTGCTGATTGTTCAGGCTAAAAAGACTCTTGCCATATCCAGAGAGAACAGCTTGTTGATTAGCCACAACTTTCTCTAACGCAGCCGTTGCTGATGACTCCATGCTTGCTAGAGTGTTCTGTAATGGCCGGTAGAATTAGAAGGCCAAGCGCAACGACCAGAGAGAAAGTGAGCAGCACGGACAAAGTACAAACACAGAGAATAATACAGACTAAACAAAAGGATTCGTGCTTCCAGAGGACATATAATAGTTCGAAACACGGAAGCAAAGCAAGATAGAAAAAAAGGAGAAGAAACTCCAACAATCAGAAGATAGAAAGTCATACAAAACCTGACTACAGGTATCTTCGGCTATAGCGCGAAGCTATAAACAGACACTCTAGCAAAGGAGGCGTGCTGGACTTCCTGCTTATATAGAGTCCGGGAAGGCGCGGCCCCAGCTCAATCAGCCAGCTGGGTAAAGAATCCGATAGCCAAGGAATTCGATATCGTCCCGGGACGAGAGCCGCAAAGAAAAGTCCAAACCACACGCACACCTCACAAACCATGACACATCCTGTCTAGTCCAAACCAACAGAAGGGCGACTGTGGCACAAGTTGCTGAGAATTTCAATAATATTTACATAAGGAATGTGTCATAAGACAAAGTGCCTCATACCCTGCTGTGTTTTGCACTTTTTAGCTCACAGACCAGTCAGAATGCCCACTCTAACCCCAGTTGACCAATAAAAGTGCCCCAAATGGGCCTTAGAACTGGACCTTGGGGCAGATTAAGGCTACGTTCACACTAGACCCTGAATCTGCTCAGGGGCCCGGACCAAATTCAGGACAGATAACTGATCGGATGCGCTGTGTTCACACTATTGTTTTCCATGACGGTATCCGGTATCTAGGTCAAGATGGATAACCAATCGGAACGTTCCGAAGACGTCATGTGTCAGAAAGCTTGGATACCGACAACAACAACATGGCAGACGCAAGCAGTAGCGAGGAGGAACCGGAGGAACTGCTGCTTTTATGTATTGCGACACGACATGTCAGAAAGAGAAGACGGCGACAGAGGGTAAATCGCATAAAGATACTGTTTTTTTCCACCTCAATGATAAGTTGTTGGACGCTTTCCGCCATGTTTGTTTGGGTTTGTATTTTGATGGACGCTGATTGGTCAAAAGTAGAAATCCGTCCATGGATTTTCTCACCGGACCTGACGAAATGGGTCCGCGACCTATCTGAACTGATTCGGTGTTCGGTACAAAATCCGTCCCGGTAAATGTGAACAGCTGTGCACTTTAACTCTGGAGCATAGGTCGGCAACAGCCGGCCCGGGGGCCAATTTTTGCCCGCGAACGATTTTCATTGGCCCGCCAGATGATTTCGATCACAGTTTTTTCTCTCTCGGAGCGTTTTTTTCATTATTATTTTCAAACGCAGGCTATTCCTGCGATTCCTGCCTATAGCCTACCAGGCACCTGATGTTAAGCAGAAACGAGAGAATACCAGGGCCTGGATTTGCATTCTTAATCTTAGTTGTCTTTATTTCACTTTCTTCAACTAAAAAGGAAAAGTTGCATTTTTGACACAATGGGGCGGCCTATGAAAAGATGCGCTGTCTTTAACTGAACTTCAGGCCGACAGTCGAGCTGCAACAAAATATTTGCATCAGAGCGACACAGGAAACGTTTATATTTTATTCAACAAGACAGTAACTGTGGTATAATCCAGAAGGCTTTCACGCAAAGTAAAATAAAAGAAAACGATGATCAGGCAGTCGCGCAATGGCAGAGGTGGTGGGCTCGGATGCTCCTGAAAAGAAACGCACGAGAGAAAAAAAAAGCAACCGAGACGCTTTTAAGGACGCACTTGTGGCTTTTTCTTGGGTTGTTAGACTTCGCACTAGGATGCTGCTGCTCTTTGTGTAACCATCTGTCAGCGCTTCAATTTTGCGTTTTCGTGCCGCAGACCGGAGCGGATAAGCAAAGTTGTCGGAGCCATGCTTCGTTTCGTGATGCCGCTTGACATTATACATTATACTCTTTGCAAACTGCGATAACTTCCTTGCATATGAGGCACATGGGCTTTCCATTACTACAACTGGGTAAGATGAACACGAATTTGTCTCTCCATTCCTCTTGGCTCTGTTTTCGCTGTCAACTTTCCTCTTTAGACCTTTTGACAGAGACATCTTTTTAATTCAGCTTACTCCTCCCTGCATGCTATTTCCACCAATGGAGCAAACATTGTATTATGGACGATGTTATTCACACTTATTTAAACGTGTTCAAGCACAAAAATTGATCGAAATTCGCGTTAGACGCACTTATAAGTGTGGCCAAGATGCACATTGCTCCATTGCCTACACTTATTTTAAGTGTGTCCAAAGCTAAATTTTTTTTCTTTGCCAAACTTATTTTAAGCTGTGGCCAAGAAAAAAAATTCAGCATAGGCCACACGTATAGGTGCGAATAGTCAGTTCGTTGTATTATTATAAGGAGGCGGTCAACCAAGTATTTCAAAATAAACGTAGCCCACGATAGACTAATATTACTAGTAGCCTAATAGACCTAACCTGGGCCTATCATTGCCATCATTGCCTTTTTCACAATTTCAGATGACTCAATATTGAAAGAGATCCTAAGTCCATTAATATTATTAAATTATCAAAAGAGACTTCCGATGGGCTTGTGCACAGTCCACATAGTTTATTTATTGTCATTAGTTATTTTTATTAGACTCACCATTCTCCGTGTAGGCCTGGTTTTTGCGAGTGGACCTTAGGGGCACCTATCGCAGAGTCTAAATAGGCCGTGGCCCGGCCTCTGGCCCGCCACCTAGCGGCAAGGAAAAATCTTAGCCCGCAGCTCAAGTTACTTGCCGAACTCTGCACTAGAGCCATTAGTTACGAATTTATTCCCGAATTCGGTCCGCACCCCTGAGCGGATTCAGGGCCTAGTGTGAACGAAGCTTAAGAGGGTCGCGTGGTCCAGTAAGTCCCATTTTTTTTGCATCATGTGTTTCAGCTGGGTATGCATGCACCATTTACCTGGGAAGAGATGGCATCAGGATGCAGTGAAGACATGCCAGTGGAGGGAGTGTGATAATCTGGGAAATGTTCTGCGGGGAAACCCTGAGTTTGGGAATTCAACTAAAGTCAGTTTGATGGAGCTGTTTTGGCAGTATGAGGGGGTCCTTCACAATATTTAGCAGGTGGTTTTAATCTTGAGGCTAATAGGTATATGACTTATAGAGTTCATTTAGGGCTTCGTGTTGGCAGTCAGAAGGTAACCTGCCGTCATTTTCATATTACCCCAAAATACAAAAAAAATGGATAGAAACTTGAGGGGGAATATGCCTGTATTTTGATTAAAATGAGGTGTAGTGAAATGTATTTTGGAGAACTTAATCTAAAAATGACACCAATATGGTGAGACACGTCACCAGATAACCAAATTATGATAATATTCTTCCTTTTTTCCTCTTTATTGCAGTGGCTGGGGCTGAGAGACTGAATCTGGTGGTGTTTGGGAGGAGAGGAGCAGGGAAGACTTCTGCAGTAAATGCCATCCATGGACAGAGGGAGTCCAGTGTGGATCCCAGCCCCTCCTCAGTGTATGAGAGCAGAGAGGGAGAAGTGTGTGGCCACCTGGTCACTGTGGTGGAATTACCTGCGCTGTATGAAGCTGAGGTCGCCATCTCCACTGTGTCTCACATCGTTGCTTCTCTCTGTGACCTTCGAGTCCATGCCTTCCTCCTGGTCACTCCAGCTGCTCCCCTAACTGATGAAGACAAGACAGAAATCATGTGGATTTAGGAGATATTTGGCTCAAGAGTCACTGATTTCATTATGGTCCTTTTTATCCATGAAACTCCTACTACTGAAGCAGTTTTTCCATTTCTGCTGCAGAATACATACATTCAAGAACTTCTGAAGATCTGTGGTGGCAGGCATTTTATTTTCAATAATCGGAACACTATGAACAACCCAGTGGTTCCAAAGCTTCTGGAAGCTGTAGAGGAGATGAATAAAACAACAGAAAACTGCTTTTCTCTGGATATGTACTGGGAGGCCCAGCTGGAGAAGATGGTTCAAAAACTAGAGGCCAAGCACAAGAATGAACTAGAAGAGAAGAACAGAAAGATCAGAAAATTACAACAGAAAATTAAGGGCGCACCACTGGGTGTGTGTGTGTGTGTGTGTGTGTGTGTGTGTGTAACAGGAGGGGTGGTCTTTCTCCTCTTTAGCCCGGAGGACACGATGCCCATAATTTCCAACAAGAATGTCAAATTTGGACTCGTCTGACCACAGGACACTTTGCCATTTTGCTACAGTCCATTTTAAATGAGCCTTGGCCCACAGAACACTGCGGCGCTACTAGATCACGCTTAACAATGGCTTCCTTTTTGCATAATAGAGTTTTAGGTGGCATCTGTGGATGGCATGGTGGACTGTGTTTACAGACAGTGGTTTCTTGAAGTATTCCTGGGCCCATTTAGTAATGTGACAGAATCATGCCGGTGAGTGATGCAGTGGCGTCTGAGGGCCCGAAGATCACGGGCATCCAGTAAAGGTCTTCGGCCTTGTCCCTTACGCACAGAGATTTTTCCAGATTCTCTGAATCTTTTGATGATGTTATGCACTGTTGATGATGAGACCTTCAAAGCCTTTGCAATTTGACGTTGAGGAACATTGTTTTTAAAGTATTCCACAATTTTTTTACGCAAGCCTTCACAGGTTGGAGAGCCTCTGGCCATCTTTACTTCTGAGAGACTCAGCCTCTCTAAGACATCCCTTTTATAGCCAATCATGTTACAAACCTGATGCCAGTTAACTTAATTACTTGCTAAATGTTCTTTCAACTGATTATCTTATATATTAATAGCTTTTTCAGCCCTTTTTTGCCTGTGTCCCAACTTTTTTTGAGACCTGTTGCAGCCAGAAAATTTGAAATGAGCTCATTTTGTGGATGAAAATGTAAAATGTCTCAGTTTCAACATCTGAAATGTTATCTATGTTCTATTATAAATAACATATTGGCTCATGTGATCTGAAAGTCATTGCATTTAGATTTTATTCACAATTTATACTTCGTCCCAACTATTTTGGAATTGGGGTTGTAGTACCTCTGGGTAATTTCAGCCTAATATGCATGACTTTGGACTGTAGGAGGAAACCAGTGCACCCAGAGATCATCTGCATAGACACAGGGAGAGTGCAAAGCCCCCAACTAAAATGCTATAGCAATACTGGAATTCTAGAACAGATGGTAAAATACCGTGGTCAGACAGATGGAATTTATTTATTTACAGTAGAAAGATAGAAATCCACATGCAGAAAGGGCACAGCTGCGACACACAGAACACATTAGATAAGTCCTGCCTATGGAGTTGGGGCAGTCCCTGCTCCTTTTTGTCAAAAAGTAGAAATTCTTTATTAGATTTACTAACAAATATACACTGTTCAAAATGGGATTGATATATTAAATACAATATACTGAATGATTGGCTGCATTCAACATGTTTCATATGATACACAAATTGGCTCACAAAGACCTCTAATCTTGGTGAATTATCTAGGTCTAAACGTGTTTTAAGTCAGGAAACAGCAAACATGTTTTGGAGTATTTGCACAAGGTTCCTGCCCAATATAATACTCAATAGCTGGTTACACAAACCTTAAAAGCGCAAATTGGACTTCTCATGATTTGACATTGGTCTGTATGAACTTAAACCAAAACTAATTTGCAGAACTGCTTTAATTCACGTACAATGTTAGGTTTTCAACCTAACTGCTTGTTTCAGATTTTGCTGCAGCATCTCTGTTGGTTCGAGTAAAAACTTTGACTTGGCAACTTCAAAGCTATTTTCAAAGCTGTTGAATTTCACTACACAACAGTTACAGAAAAACTGTTACTTGTTGAGCAGTTGGAATTGTGGTCAATCATCTCAGGAATGGCCTGGCTGCCAGAATTTTTCTAGAGTGCTGTTTTGCATATTGCGGTCCACAAGGTTCAAGGACTGCTGGTTTTCCACCCTCCCTTTACCTGCGAGTCAGGTGTGATAGCGTCTGGACAATCATTTGCAGAGCCTGTTCACATAATGGTTTGGAAGGGAAGAAAATCAGGGCTGGATTTAGATGCAAAGGTCAGATTTGGGGATTTGTGCTCTTGAGGCTCAGCGACACGTCATCGACAAAGTCTGGACTCTTCACCATTACTCAAGATAAGATCAAGGTGTTGATGCGAAATGTGCAGTTTTTACAGAAAGCTGCTTTTTTAAAAGTCCAAAGGCCATGACTTTTTTATTAATGCTTTTCACTCCTCCTCAAGTTGGCCAGTCATGCCCAAGCTTCAATGCTTATCATAATCTCAACTGTCAATGTGGGATAAACATAACCCCTCCTCACAAGCATGTGATGTCAACTGCCACATCTAATCATACCTTTCGCATGTGATGGTTACAGATATGAGGCAGGGGGAAATCATTAATTCAGAGATATTAATGTAATGTAAAAGACACTTAACATGTGTGGCACCATCTTATATATATTTTTATTTCTATTTGTATTATGTTTTTATTTGTGTATGTAAATTATGGACATTCGTTGTCAATAAACTGCTACTACCGGACACCAGACTATGGGATCCCATTGTGTACCTGTTCAACATCAGTCTAAACAGCATGTGCTAACTAGCAATCCCCGGTGGTCTCAGTTACTAAAGATATTAAAACTGATCACATGAACATGTGTTCCAGTCACACCAATGCTGTTCCTGAGGGGGACCAGATTACTGCCTCTCCCATCAGTTTGTTTGCACTCAGTCTCAATTTTATGACTGTCCAGTGACGGTTAAAAGAGTTGCCCTACAGACATGAGCCCCAGTATTTTCCTTGTATTATTCCGTGTGCAGTTCCTCCTGTTTTCTGCGAAAGCTCAAATCGTGGATGAAGCAAACAAAATGCTTGGGTCATCATTGCTTGTTGCTTTTATTAAAAATGTTAATATCAGGACATGCTGTATCTGTTGTGAAGGCTGATATCATGGGAAAAAAAATCAACTCGGCTTTATTGCTGGGTCCTTTTCTTATGTTAAATTTTACAGAAGCATTTTGCATAAGGTGCATTGTCAATGAAATTCACCACTGTAATTAAAAAAATACAATAACATTGTTATCAACGTAATTTAGCCCACAAGTTTAGCTGGGACAAACAGTGGAGTCCATCCATTCTGCTCACTAGAGTTGCAGCGGGAGCTGCAGCCTATCTCAGCTGACTAAGGGGAAAAGACAGGGATCCACTCTGGACAGCTCATAAATCCATTGCAGGGTGTGCACACTATTCACTCACAGGCAGATTGGTGTCTCTAAGTAGCCTGATCTACATGTCTTTTGATTGTGGGAGGAAACTGGAATACCCTGAGAAAACCCATGAGAACATGTTTACTCCTCACAGAAAGGCCTTAGGCCAAATTTGAACCCACAACCGTTTTGCTGAGAGGCAACAGTGCTAACCACTGCACCACCATGCCTAAGATTTAAATGGGTAAAAAATGTTATAAGGCAGATGTCATGCTGTAAGGGCTTTTTCTGTGCACTGAATAAAGGGCACTGAAAAATGGAAAACATGGACTGGATTCTGATGTGAAGACAAAATGGGTTTTATTATGCCTTTGGTGTGGCACAGTAAAGGCAGATGCAAAAACAAACAGGAAACGAGGTTCCAAATACTATTACAATAATGTGTTGAACTATAACTTCAGTAACAGTCCTTCTAGTAATTGAAACAAACAGGAAACAATGTTCCAAATAGAACAATGATAAAGGTGCTGTACACTTACAATAAGGACAGCGGTATAATATTGTGGCGTTCCTGCCAGCATTATTGTGTTGCATATCTGGGCCGCTGTGATTGGCTGGCTACATTCACATCGAGGGAGCCAATCACTGTGGCCCAGTGGGCTTTTGTAAGGGATGGCAATATTCCGTTTGAGTCTGTTGTGTTTTGTGTTGTTAGGAGGAGCAGAGTCCTCCCAGAAATTGTTGTGTGCTGGAAAATGCAGAGAATGCCCGAAGGTTTAATAAACGGAAGCTCCCTGGGGGTGATTCGTAAAACTCCTGCCCCCACTCTGCGTCCACTTCCTTCAGGGATTGCCACAGTGGTGTAAGAAGTGGGATTCGAAGATCTACAGCGTGAGATCCGGTGACTGGAGAAGGAGTTAGCGAGCCGGGGCAGGCGAGGAAGAGCAAATACGGCCCCAGGTGAGGGAAGCCGAATCCCAGCATCAGGCCTGCTGATGGAGGAAGGAACGCGGTCACTAGCATCGAATGTACCAGCTCCATCAGTTGTGCCATGGGGAGTCAAGCTGCCGAGATTCGATAGCTCATCGCCATGGGAGCCTTACCATGCACAAATGAGACTGATTGCACAGCACAGTGGATGGACCGAGGCGGAGACAGCAATGTGTCTGACAGCAGCCCTAGAGGAGCCAGCGCTACAGACTCTGCTGGACCTGGACTCCAATGAGCAGAGCAGCCTGCAGGCAGTGGTTGCAGCACTTGAACGGTAATGTGGGCGCTGCGAATCCATCGAGCTGCACAGGAAGAGGATGACGCACCGCCGCCGCCAACCTGGGGAGAGCTGGGGAGTTGTGGCTGCCGACCTGAGGCACCATGCCCACCTGGAGTAGCCAAACTTTGGGTCAAGGGGGTAAGATGAGCTGGCTCTGCATGCATTCCTGCAGTCCCTCACACCTGAGAGACTCCGGCACCATGTAATCCTGATGGCACCTAGCTCCCTCGATGAAGCTCTGTGGGAGGCCGAACAAGCGGCGGACATCATGAGAGAAGCCCCCACTGCAGAACGGAACAAGCCTGTGGACTACAGCGAGGAGGAGGGAGAAGTGCGCTGGACATGCGCTCTGCCGAACCGGCACCACACCCCGATTGGATGACCAGACGAAGACCGGCAGCGCTGCTACCGTTGTGATGAAATTGGGTACATCGCCCACTATTACCCTGCCCCAACGCCCAGGCACCAAAGGCCCCAACCGTGGGGAAATGAACCAGGGGTGGCGCAGTGAGGAGACCACCGCCCCAGGGACCCATCCTCCACAATCAGGTCTGTTCTGCTCACCGTGAACCTGAGCCGGCTTCGCCCATTCTGAGCAAAAATTCCTCTGCCCTTTCTAGGGCAAATAAGCAAAAGTTCTATTCTACCTTTCAAAAGGCAGATAAGAGCAGCTTCCTTCAGGCCGGCTGGGTAGGGGTGGTGGGCTGTACCTGCATTGTTGGTTGGATGGGCAACCCTTTAAGGCACTGGTCGACACTGGCGCCACCATCTCCCTGGTGCGTCCAGGAACCCTCAATGATGCCCATTGGGAGCCCACCAGCACGCAGCTGCAGTCAGTAACCGGTCAGAGGATGGGCATAAAGGGTTGGAAGATGGTGAGCGTGGCCATGGGGGATCGCCGGCTTGACCACCAGTTCACCAGTTCGGTGGAGGAGCGGACAGCAAGGGGAGCCCGCCAGCATGCCATGGCCTCAGCCCAGTCAGCCAGCTCACCAACCCAGCCTACTGACACAAGCTGCAACACAGCCCCCATCTGCCCAGCCCCACCATCACAGCCTTGCTTGCCCTCGCCTGAAGGAGTGAGTGCCATCCACGAGCTGTGGCAACGCAGCTGCGGCGGCCTCAGCCCCTCCCAGAACCAGCAGCTGAAAAATTTATTGGCGGACAACACGGACCTCTTTGCTGCCCGCGATGAAGAATGCATCCAAACAGACCTGGTGCAGCACACCATTGACACCGGTGATGCTGTGCCCATCCATCTACTGCTATACCGCTTATCCCTTTCAAGATGACTGGAAGCAGAGGAGAAGGTGAGAGAGATGGCTGCAGCTGGCATCATTGAGCCCTCAGACAGTCCATGGGCAGCCTCTGCCGTCCTGGTGCCAAAAAAGAATGGCGAGTGGAGGTTCTGCGTCAACTACCGGTGCCTGAATGCAGTAACCCGGAAAGATGCCAACCCCCCTCCGCGCATTGATGAGGCACTTGACCACATTGCGGGCTCCAGCTGGTTCTGCTCATTGGACCTCAGCAGTGGGTACTGGCAATTGCCCATGTCCGATGAAGCAAAACCAAACACTGCATTCACCATTGGACAGGGGTTATGACAGTTCAAGGTCATGCCGTTCGGATTGTGTAACGACCCCGCAACCTTCGAGCGGCTTATGGAGAGGGTCCTGTCAGCTGTCCCCCGGAACCGCTGTGTCGTGTACCTAGATGACCTACTGGTTCACGCCAGCAGTTTCAAGGGTGCCCTCGCTAACCTGGGAGACGTGTTTGCTGCAATCCAGCGAGCTGGACTTCGGTTCAACCCCAAAAAGTGCCAGCTGCTCAGCTGCAAGACTGTGTTTCTAGGGCATGTTTGAGTGGGCAAAGGGTGGCCACAGACCCAGCCAAGGTGGCTGCTGTGCATGACTGGCTAATACTGGCAGATGTGGGTGAGCTGCGCAGCTTTCTGGTGAGCTACTATCGGCAGTTTGTGCGGGACTTTGCCTCCATTACCAGCCCACTTCATTGCCTCACATATAAACACCAGCCCTTCGAATGGACTGAGGAACGGGCAGCTGCGTTTGCACAGCTCAAGGCGGCCCTCATCCATGCCCCAGTGCTGGCTTTTCCTGATGTGCAGTGGCCCTTCTTTGTAGACACCGATGCCAGCAACACAGGGGTGGGGGCCGTGCTCTCCCAACAGGATGATGAGGGGGAAAAAGTAGTCACCTTCTACAGTCATGCCCTGAGCCGGGCAGAGCGAAATTACTGTACCAGTCGGAGGGAACTGCTTGCAGCTGTTAAGGTGCTCCACCATTTCCACCCTTACCTGCAAGGCACCACCTTCCGGCTGCACACTGATCATGCCTCACTCACCTGGCTCTTGAACTTTTGTAATCCTGAGGGCCAAGTAGCACGCTGGCTGGAGGTCCTGCAGGGCTACAACCTCACCATCGAACACTGCTCGGGGCACTGCCAGGGAAATGCTGATGCCCTGTCTCGCCACCCCTGTGCTGCATTGGAGTGCGGGCATTGTCAGCGCTAAGATGCATGGGATCAGCCAATTCATGAGGTGGCGGTTGCCCTGGCTTCAGGTGCGGAAGAGGGGCGATTGCTGATGGAACGCCAACAGTTGCAAGAGGCACAGGAGGCAGACAGCACAGTGAGGAAGGTGAGGGGCTGGCTGGAGGCAGGAACACCACCAGCGTGGGCTGAAGTCACGGCAGAAGGTCCAGAGCTAAAGGCCTACTGTAGCCAGTTCCAGCACCTAGAACTGCAGGACGGGCTGGCATATCGGCGGTGGCAGGCATCCGGCCAGGGACATGATATACTCCAGCTCCTAGTATCCTACAAGTTGTGCCTCATAATTCTTGAGCTGGTGCATGGCTCGGTTGGGTCAGGCCATTTTGGCGTAACAAAAACCCTGCATCAACTGAGGGGGTGGTTCTACTGGCCGGGTTGCTGCCGTGATGTAGAGCTCCATGTACTCTGTTGTGACTCCTGCATGGCTCAGAAGGGACCCAGCCGAACATCACATGCCCCCATGCAGCGGTATGTTGTCGGCGCACCAATGGAACAGGTTGGGGTGGACGTCCTTGGGCCATTTCCCACCACCGATGCCCGGAATCTCTACAGTTGCAATAAAAATTATTCAACCCCCGTTGCAAATTAGGTTTACTGGCAAAATTTACAAACTTTCAGCTGTTTGCAATGAACAAATCAAGCAAGAACAATTTAAATGGCTCAACACAACAAATACTACGAGTGGCTTCTCCAAATTCAACACAAAATGCCACTTTTTAATGACAGCTTCTGGCAGCATTCCCAAGGAATCTTAGCCCAGTCCTCATGGACAATGGCCTCCAGTTCACTAATATTCTAGGGTTTGCATGCTGCAACTGCCTTCTTCAAATCCTACCAGAGATGTTTTATGGGGTTCAAGTGAGGCGACTGTGATGGGCACTCTAGAATCTTCCCAGACTTCTTCTGAAACCAAGCCTTGGTGGATGTTGAGGTATGCTTAGGATCATTGTCCTTTTGGAAGGTCCAATGATGCCCAAGCGTCAGCTTCCCTACAGACGGCATGACATTTTCTCCTTGGATATCCTGGAACTTGACTGAATCCATCTTGCCCTCCACACTTTGCAGATTTCCAGTGCTAGAGGAAGCAAGGCAGCCGCAGAGCATCAAAAAGCCCCCACAATTTTTCACTGTAGGCAGGGTGTACTTTTCAGCATATGCTTCTTTATTCCTCTTGCAGACATACCACTGACTCATAAGCCCAAAATATTCCAGTTTTGGTTCATCACTCCACAGAGCAATATCCCCAAACTTCTGTGGCTTATTTATATGGTTTTAAACATGTTAGAGCTTGTGTTTTGGATCAGTTTTGGTGTATGCCTTGGAGTTCAGGCACGGAGACCTTCAACGTTTAGTATGCGCCCTACTGTGCAAACTGAAACTTCAATGCCTCCTGCCTCCAAGTATTGCGGCTGGTCTCCTGCAGTCACTCAAGGGTTTTTGACCACCCGTCTCCTCAGGAATCTGGTGACAGCCATTGATAGCTGCCTCTTTCTGCCACATCCTGGTACTGTAGCCACTCTTCCTTCAACTCTGAACTTGCGAACTATGCTTCCAACTGTATCTCTACGAACATTCAGTGCCTGTGCTACCTTTTTGTATCCTTTTCCTTGTTTGTGCCAGGCAATGATCTTCTCTATTAGCTTTTTGGACAATTCTTTTGACAGCCATATTTCTAATATGCAATCAAATGTCACTGTCAACAAACCCCTAGCGAGTGCAAGTATTTGATGTGTTCTATCTCAAGCAAACCTGATGCAACTAATTAAGCTCTTGATTAGCTGCATTAGGTTTGCTTAAGACAACACCTGATTTGCAAATATGCTCTTATGACAGATTCTCTTCGGGGGGTTGAATAATTTTGAGACTGCAGTAGTCATTAAAAATGGCATTTTGTGTTAAATTTGGAGAAACTACTCGTAATATTAGTTGTGTTGAGCTATTTAAAATGTTCTTGTTTAATCTGTTTATCACAAACAGCTGAAAGTTTATAAATTTTGCTATGAAACCCAATTTGCAATGGGGGTTGAATAATTTTGATTGCAACTGTATATCATCGTGGCAATAGATGACTGCACTAAGTGGCCCGAGGCATACCCTGTGCCCAACCAAAGCATGGAGACGATGGCTCGCTGTTTGGTCGAGGAGATGTTCACCTGGTTTGGGGTCCCAGAGGAGTTGCACAGTGACCACGGGAGGAACTTTGAAGTGCAGGTGCTGGCAGCGATCTGCAAGCAGCTCGGTGTGCTGAAAACTAAGACGACTCCCCTCCATCCGCAGAGTGACGGTCTGGTTGAACGCTTTAACCGCACCCTGACTACCCAGCTTGCCATCCTTGCCAGCCAGCAGCAGTTAGACTGGGACCACCACCTACCCCTGGTCCTGTGGGCGTATCGCTCAGCTGTGCAGGAGTCCAGCCCCTGTACCCCTGCAGCCTTCATGTTTGGGCAGGAGCTCCGGACGCCTGTGGACTTTGTGTTTGGGGCCCCGCCTGAGCCAGAGGAACCAACACGGGAGGAGGCGGGCTACTATCGGCAGTTGCTGGAGCGGCTACAGGTGGCCCACGAATTCACACGGCAGGCCCTGGACATTGCTGGAATGTGCCAGAAACGGCACTATGATCTACGGTGTAGGGGGCAGGCCTTTGTCGCGGAAGACCAGGTATGGATCCATTGCCTGGTGAGGAAGAAGGGCCTGTCCCCGGAACTGCGACACCACTGGCGTGGGCCTGGCGAAGTCATGAGTCGCTTGGGGGAGGTAACGTACCGGGTGCGCAAGCCAAACAAGGGGTCACTGGTTGTGCTGCACAGGGAGAGGCTAGCCCCATTCCGACCCCTCCTCACCAACGAAACCACAACCGATGTAACAAATCCGCCTCCTCAACCACCAGCCTCACCGCCTGCAGGGCCAACTACACCCCAGTTGGACTCCCGTCGCCCAACTCGGTGGCGCCAGGTGCCGTGATACGTGGCAGATTTTTTTTGTGTATAGATCCTGCATGTAATTAATGCTCTCTAAGTTTTATGTTTTTGAATGTACTGGCCAAGTTATTTAATTTTGCGGGGTCGTCGGGGACTACTGGCCCCTTAGGTGGGGGCTGTGTGGCCTTCCCGCCAGCATTATTGTGTTGCATTTCTGGGTCGCTGTGATTGGCTGGCTACATTCACATCGAGGGAGCCAATCACTGCGGCCCAGTGGGCTTTAAAAGAGAGGGCAATATTCCGTTTGAGTCCGTTGTGTTTTGCGTTGTTGGGAGGAGCAGAGTCCTCCCAGAAATTGTTGTGTGCTGGAAAATGCGGAGAATGCCCGAAGATTCAATAAACAGAAGCTCCCTGGGGGCGATTCGTAAAACTCCTGCCCCGTCTCCACGTCCACTTCCTTCAGGGATCGCCACAATATCAAAGGGCTTCTAGAGATACGCGAATATACGGATATAATGTCTACACAAGAGTAGTGCTAGACAACAGGCATACAAGGCTTACAAGATTTTGCACCAACTAAGTGCAAGGCTCACTGTCTTATAGGTATGGCAATGATGCGACACAATGAGCAACAGATGTGGTTGATTAGGTGGACCGTGGAATGCAGGCCGGGTCTATTTCAGGTTGAACACTTCACCTTTCTTACGCCACTTACACTTCTCCAACCCAGACACATAAGAGCTCGTCTAGCCTTTGCAAAAGCTCACCTGGATGAAGATACAAGCTTCTGGCTGTCGATGTTATGGACGGATGAAACAAAGATGGAGCTGTTTGGGCACAGAGATGTTGCTTTTGTTTGGCGTAAGAAAGGTGATGTGTTCAACCTGAAAAAAACGGTCCCAACAGTCAAACATGATGTCAGGTGTATCATGCTCTGGGGTTGCTTTTAAGCAAATGAGCCCGAAAACCTTGTTAAAGTGAATGGCATTATGAAACAGGACCAGTATATCCAGATCCTCAGTGAAAACATCAAGCAATCTGTCAAAAAACTTGGTCTTGGGCAGGAATGGATCTTCCAACAGGATAATGATCCTAAACACACGGCCAAATCAGATAAGAAATGGTTAGTGGACAAAAAAGTGAACGTTTTGAAGCGGCCAAGCCAGAGCACCGACCTCAATCTTATCGAGAATCCGTGGAGAGAACTGAAGACCAAGATCATGGCAAGGAAACCCTCAAACCTTACGGATCGGGAGAAGTTTGCCAAAGATCAGTTGGCCAAAATCCCCGTGGAGACGTGTAGAAACCTTGTGATCAACTTCAGGAAGTGTTTGGGGGCTGTAATCGTGAATAAAGGCTTTGCCATCGATCACTGAGAAAAGGGTATGAATAATTCTGGATGAGCCATTTTTTGTAAATCTGTCAAATAAAATACCAAAAAGTATTGTATTTCATGAAAAATCATGTTACTGTAGGCTACTTCTTACAGTCTTATGTCAACTTACAGTGTCATTTGTGAAAGAATAAATTTGATTTGTTAAAAAATATCAAAAAAAAAACAAAATTTGATAAGGGTATGAATAATTTTGGGCACAACTGTATATGCAAAGATCAAATATTGTTTCTGTACTTTCAGATCACAAACCGAAAAAAAATGTATCAAGGTGAATGTCTTTGTTAATTAATGTTTTTCAATTGAGTCTACATGTATGTTATAAGTATATGAATGAAAACTTACTATATTAGATTGTGAGGTGGTAACTTAGAAGAAATATACATGTAAGGTTACCTAATCTGATGAAAAAAAATATTAGGGGTAGTGACGAGTAGGGATGGTCTTGGCATATTGATGTCACACCAAAAAAAAAACAAAAAACAAAAAAACAAGAGTTTATGGAAAAACCCAAAATTAATACACTTAAGCAAGAAATGGTATAGTAGGCCTAGGGTGTTGTCGGTGTTTGAAGTTTGAAATGGTCAACAAATGAATGATGGAAATACATAACAAAACCACAAAAAATCATCAGTGAGGAGAACAGGGTGACCACATCCAGAAGATCGAGAAATTTTGGTACCCCAGTGTTTTAAAGGCTATCCAACAGGTATCCAGAATCAAAAGCAATGAGCATGTGATCTACCACTCCCTGTTTACGTCAGGTGGCTTACCTGTAGGTACAAAGTTCACTCAAATGTGCAGGGAAAGGCAATTAAACAAACTGTACATGAGAGTAATAATTCTTTGTGAGATTAAAGGTTCAGGCACAGCAAGGAGAATACTTCCTCAAACGTAAAGAGAGTTCATTTTAGTTTTTGAACATATTTTCTGGGCATGACAATAATAAGTTGACGAACAACAATGACTTAATCAAGGAACAGGCGCAACAGAGAAAGACGGTAAGATTAAAGAAAATACTTGAAGGGTGATAATTTTACTTTTTAATATCTTTTTCTTAGCTTGTATTTGCAACAAGCATTCAATATAGTTGATTTATATGGAAAACTATTTTCTTTAAATCTGTCTTCATATTTTATTACCCTTTTTTAGTAGTTCGGTGTGTTGGTAGAGGTTGAAACATTTATCAAAGTACAATTAATACAATTATGGATAAGCATACTCTCCTTTATAAAACCTACGTGAGCATAGTCATGAAATTCTTTAAAATATCACCACTCAATTTACTTTCAGGTATTCTCTCATCCTTGTTACATGTACAACATTGCTGCGTATTCAAGGCGAATTTTAAGCTGAATTCTAGCTTTTGAAATATGGAACTTTTACTTCTGCTTCCCACAGAATAATTCTGAGTTATGTTGTGAGAAGAGATTGCTCCAAAATGGCCACAGCCAGTTCAATTGATCCCAGTGAGTAGCGACATAAATGTGTTTTGATGTAATGTGAGACCTGTGGATTCAATGCAAAGGAAACGGTTGCTAAATGCTTGGTACATGCCAAAAAAACGTGACTTTGGACTTATGCTTCAGTTTCACTTCAATTAAACTTTTTTTTGTATTTCGAGTTGTTCTTTTAGCTGTTATATTATGTGATGTGGTTTAACATTTAACTGAGGAAAGAAGGCAAAGATGTTTTTTCATGAGTTCTTACTAGTAGGGAGACAGTTTTGGCAAAGTGCCTAATTCAGAAATATGATGATGATGACGATTATTATTATGTTATTTTTCTCAGCTTAAGCAATGTAAAACACCCAGTTTTGTTCTGCTGAACATCAAGTCACTACCTGCAGCCTCAGATGTTCTGTGCATATCTCAGTATCCTAGATGTTCCAAGAAAACAAGCCTTCTTTAGTGTTCCAAAGTTTATGTTTGGGCTGGTTTTCGGTCGCCAATCATGGATTTTTTTTCCCCCCTTGCCGTGCCCCCCCCAATTTCCTTATACACTATAAAAGACTTAAAGCTTTTTTTTTTTTGATGAAGGGAGGCTGCTCAATGTATTGAATGAAGGGAATCTAATAATAGCAGCACGTTTTTTGTGATAGTGATTTTTTTTCTTTTAATCACTGCATCTCAATAAAGGGTGATATTACTGTTTCTTTTTTTCCAAAGTAAATATGAAGAGGATTTGCAATGAAGATATTTTTTCATAGCTACATTCATAAACCAGTAGTGGGCGCTGTATACTGTTTTCTCTCTAGTTTCCCAAGTCTGATTCAACTCAATAACTTCAGACTTAAAACCATTCACTGAGATAAGCATTCAATTACATGGAGGACATAAGGATGGCAGTGGTTAGCACTGCTGCCTCACAGCAAGAGGGTTGACCGTTCGAATCCGGCCCGGGGCCTTTCTGTGTGGCGTTTGCATGTTCTCCCCTTGTTCGCGTGGGGTTCCTCCTACAGTCCTTTTTTTTTCTTCTTTTTTTGGCCCACCACCACCCCCCTCAATGTGGTGGTAATTTGGTACCCCAAATTGACAGCCCTGGCTGCAAAAGTTTTGTGCATGTTTGGGACTACCTACCTTTGCGAACAAGTTTTCTCTGTAATGAGTATCAATAAAACAAAGCTGCGCTCAAGGCTCACACACAAGCACTTAAATGACATTCTGAAATTGGCTGCTGCTCAGGATCTGACACCTGTTGTTGATGCACTTGTGAAGCCTAAAAGATGCCAAGTTTCAGGAGCAAATTAAACAATGAGTAAGCCTAATTCATGTAAAATGCTGCTTTAGACACTTTTGTAATGTGGAAAAAAAAAGCCACTAGATGGCAGTATTGACTTTTTTTTTGTGAAGCCCAGCCTGGAGGTTTTGAAGTCTTTTAAAAAGACAGAACTGCTAGAAATATGCAGACAGAGCTGACAGATGTAAAACCAGCCATGCGAAAAGCAAGACTGGCTAGAGAGATTGTTGAATATTACATTGATGAAAGTGTGTTTGCACCAGGAGATCTGGAACAGTTTCCAGTGGAAAATCCAAATGTAGAAACGGAACTTAAATTAAAAGTGCTAGAGATTGAAAGGGAGGAAAGAGCATTCGAGAGAGCAGAAAGAGAGAAAGAAAGGCAGTTTGAGTTAGAAAAATTAGCAAGAAAAGAGAGAAAAGAAAGGGAGGAAAAAGAAAAACAAAGAATTTGAGAGAGAGAAAGAGGAAAGAGCAGAAAGAGAGAGACAGAGACAGAGAGATTTCGATTTACAGAAGTTAGACAGAGAAGAAAGGCTCCAAATGGAGCAACTAAAAATCAAAATGGAAGCTGAAAACAAATTTCATGCTAGCCAGGAGGTAAAGCTGGTGCCTCCATTCTCGGAAAAGGAGGTTGATAAGTATTTCCAGTGCTTCGAGAAGGTAGCTAAGAGCTGTCAGTGGCCAAAGGAACACTGGCCTCTGATGTTGCAAACTGTCCTCAAGGGTAAAGCTCAACAGGCCTATTCGGCTTTGTCTGCAGATGATTCCTCTGATTATGAGGCTGTCAGAAAGGTTATTTTGATAGCTTATGAGTTGGTTCCAGAGGCTTACTGACAGAAATTCAGAGGTCTGAAGAAATGTGACAATCAGACTTATGTGGAATTTGCTAACGAGAAGAAGGTTTGCTTTGAGTGCTGGTGTACTTCTGTGGAGGTCAAGGATGATTTCAACTCACTAAAAGAGATGGTGTTAGTTGAAGAATTCAAGAACTGTGTCAAGGATGATATTAAGACCTACCTTAATGAGAAGCAAGCACTGAATTTGCAATCAGCTGCCAAGTTTGCAGACGAATATGTTCTCACACATAAGTCCAAATTTCAGTCCAGCAGTAACAATAGATGGTCCCAATTTCAGAAGAAAGATAAAGGTGATACCCAAGATTCCTCACCCAAAGACAAAGACAAATCTGGTGATGGTGCTCAGAAATCCAGTCAAAGGTCTGATCAAAGTGTGAAAGCTGACAGTGACAAAAGTGGTCTAGTTTGCAATTATTGCAAGAAATCTGGTCATGTTACAACTAACTGTTGGTTCCTTAAAGCTAAGAAAGAAAAAGAAAAGGATACCAAACCCAATGCCTTTGTGAAGACAAGGTTAGAAACCTCTGTAGTAGATGACCGATCTGCTAAATTGCCTGCTCCTTGTGAGGCGAAGAAGCCTGATACTGCTGACTTTGTGAGGGAGGAATTTCTTCCATTTGTGTCAGAGGGATTTGTGGCTCTGAATGAGCATTCTCCTCCTGTCCCCATATATATCCTAAGGGATACCGGAGCTTCTCAGTCACTTTTGTTGATGGACTCCTTGGAGTTACGTGATGAGACCGCTTCTGGGGATTTCATACTTGTACAAGGTATTGAAGGGAGGACTGTATCTGTACCCCTGCGCTCTGTATTCTTGAAGTCAGATTTAGTTACAGGACAGGTAAAGGTGGGACTTATGTCAAGTCTACCTATCAAGGGTGTTTCTCTGTTGCTTGGCAATGACCTGACTGGGGGCAATGTAGTTCCCCCTGTTCATCTTACTTCACAGCCGAGCACTGAAGATGGCGATGAAGACCCATCTCTGTATCCTTCCTGTGCAGTGACCCGTGCTATGGCCAAGAAGGCTCAAGAAGAAGATGATGTGGTGCCGTCCAGCACATTGAATAGTCATGACTCAGGTGGTTCGCCTCATGACTCTGTTCAGCCTACTATGGTTTCTCCGTTTGAGGACTTATCAGACACTTTTATCAGTTCTCTGTTCAGCCAGCCAGATGGGTCTGGTGATTCTGATGTGTCTGGAGACTTGTCTCTGTCCAGAAAGCGGTTGATTCAGGAGCAAACCAATGATCCTGAAATTTGTGTACTAAAGAAGAGAGCCCTTCCTGATGAAGAAATAGACGCAGTTCCAGTTGGGTATTATCTCAAGGATGGAGTGTTGATGCGGAAGTGGTGCCCTCCTGATATCCCCTGCCAATGCAGATTGGGCAGTGGTTAAGCAAATTGTTGTTCGAAGGTCTACAGGAATGAGATCTTAACAATGGCTCATAGTTTGCCTTTAGGAGGTCATCTTGGTGTTAACAAGACTGTTGACAAGATCATGAAACACTTCTTCTGGCCTGGACTTCGGAAAGATGTTTCCAACTTTTGCAAAACCTGTCACACTTGTCAGGCAGTTGGAAAACACCAGTTAGACCCACCTGTAGCTCCATTGCAGCCTATCTCAGCATTTGGGGAGCCCTTCTCCAAGGTCATCGTTGCTTGTGTTGGTCCATTACCCAAGACTAGATCTGGAAATCAGTACTTGTTGACAATCATGTGTGCATCTACCAGATTCCCTGAAGCCATACCTGTACGCAACATCAAGGCAACTGCAATCTCGAAGGCTTTGATAAAGTTATTCACGTTGTTTTGCCTTCCCAGGGAAATTCAGTCAGATCAAGGTAGCAATTTCACTTCCGGATTGTTTCAGCAGGTTGTGTATGAACTAGGTGCGAAGCACATTCTTTCCAGTGCCTATCATCCAGAGAGTCAGGGTGCCTTAGAGCGGTTTCATTCCACTCTCAAGACAATGATGAGGACTTATTGTTATGACCATGAGAAAGACTGGGATAAAGGTGTTCATTTGCTGTTGTTTGCAGCTAGAGAAGCAGTGCAGGAGTCTACTGGATTCAGTCCGTTTGAGCTAGTGTTTGGCCATGAAGTGAGAGGACCTTTGCTATTGTTGAGTGAACAATGGCAAGAGAAAGAGCCGATATCAGTCTGTTAGACTATGTTAGCAAGTTCAAGGAAAGACTGCGTGCAGCTTGTGACCTAGCCAAAGAGAACTTGAAATCAAGTCAGGGAAAAATGAAAACTTAGTATGATCATAAGGCTAGAAGCCGTGAGTTTAAACCAGGAGACAAGGTCCTTGTGTTGTTTCCCTTGCAGTCCAATCCATTGCAGACTAGATTTCATGGTCCTTATGAAATTCTGACAAAACTCAATGATCTCAATTACATTGTGAAGACTCCAGATAGGAGAAAGCCAAAACAGTTGTGTCACATTAACATGCTGAAGCCTTATCATGATAGGAATGCTAGGGTTGCTGCTGTCACTTCAGATCCTCCTAGGGCCGAGACTTGTGAAGATGAGGGGGAGTTTCAAGATGATGAACCTAGAATTAAAGCTGAAGTTCTTTCATGTAAATTGTCAAATTCTGAAGTGTTGCAAAATCTTGATGTAAAACTCCAGCACTTAGAACCCTCACAGAAAGATCAGTTTGAGAGGTTGATCAAAAATATAAAGATCTATTTCCTGATGTTCCAAAGAGAGTTTCTATAGCCTCTCATGATGTAGATGTTGGTGATGCCGAACCAATAAAACAGCATCCGTACCAGATGAATCCTGAAAAGAGAAAGATTGCTGAGAAAGAGGTTGAGTACATGTTAGAACATGATATTATCAGACCCTCTAACTCAGATTGGAGTTCACCCTGCGTTCTAGTTCCAAAACCTGATGGAAGTACTAGATTCTGTACAGATTATCGCAAAGTCAATGCTGTAACTAGAACTGATGTGTTTCCAATACCTAGGATTGATGATTGTATCGATAGAGTAGGGCAAGCAAAGTTTCTGACCAAGATTGATTTATTGAAGGGTTATTGGTGTGTACCTTTAACTGAGATGGCCAAGAGCATCTCTGCTTTTGCCACACCATCTGGGTTATACCAGTATGAAGTCCTACCCTTTGGCATGAAAAATGCCCCAGCCACGTTCCAAAGGATGATACAGTCTACAATCGCCGGATTGCCACACACGGGTGCATACATCGACGACCTGATCACATGGAGTGACTCCTGGGAAGAACATCTGAAAGATGTAGAGACGTTGTTCCAGCGCTTGACCCAGGCTAACCTGACTGTTAACCTAAACAAGAGTGACTTTGGTTGTGCTACTGTCACGTATCTTGGCTCGTCATAGGCCCGCGGTAAGGTGGCACCCATAAATGCTAAAGTCCAAGCCATCATGGACTTTCCAGTTCCTGACAACAAAAAAGCTTTGCGCCGTTTCCTTGGAATGATTGGGTACTACCACATGTTCTGCAAGAACTTTGCTGAGATTGCTCTCAGTCTCACCAACCAACTGAAGAAAGGCGTAAAGTTCACTTGGGATGAAGCATGCCAAAGAGCCTTCGATCTCCTGACTTCAACAAACCGTTCTCCATGGCGGTCGATGCTGGCGACCAAGCTTGTGGATCTGTGCTCCTACAGAGAAGTGACTCTGATGACATTGAGCATCCCGTGGCATACTTCTCCAGGAAGTTCAATCGCCACCGAAAGAACTATTCCACAATTGAGAAGGAGCTGTTGGCTCTGGTTCTATCCTTACAACACTTTGAGGTTTATGTTTGTACAGGGAAAAAGCCAATGATTGTATATACTGACCACAATGCGTTAATGTTGTTGAGTAAGATGAAAAACAAGAATCGAAGATTGTTGAATTGGAGTTTGATTTTACAGGAGTTTGACTTGGAAATTAAGCATGTAAAGGGTACTGACAATGTAATTGCTGATTGCTTATCCCGTGTTTGAGTATGTGTATATATATCACATGTGTTTATTAGCATATTGTATTATATGTATATATATATACAAGTGTCTACTTAACCATTTTTATATTGAAAAGAAAAATTTTGCCTTTATGAGTCAAAATTTTTCCCTTTTGGAATGGAGGTGTAATGTGGGGAAGCCACTAGATGGCAGTATTGACATTTTTTTTTGTTAAGCCCAGTCTGGAGCTAGGTTTTGGGGCATGTCCTGGGCATGCCTCGGAGGGGAATGTCCCAGAGAATTGGAGAGAAGTCTGGAAGGTGGGAGGGGGCTGGAAAAGAGTATATAAGGAGAAAAATTGAGAGAGTGAAAAGTAGTAGGAGAAATTGCAAGGAGAAATTGTGGAAGGATACATTTGACCAGACCTGTCACTCCTTACAAGACCTGTGAAGCTTTTTGTGGATTTTTGCCTGTGTTGGAGCATTTTCCTGTCCCAGGACATCGCAACATAGCAGCCCCATCTCAATTACCAAGGGACTGTAACTTTCTCATTTTTTTTTATTTCAGTCTTGGTCAGTAGAGTAGATTGTAGATTAGTTCAAAGTGTTTGTTTCATTAAATCTGTTAAAGTTTTAAAATTTTATCTGTCATCCCTTGCTGTCCGCTACGCCAACAACAAAAAAAAAAAAAAATATATATATATATATATATATATATATATATATATATATATATATATATATCAGTGGCGGCTGGTGAACCGGCGATAGGGGACGCTCAAACCCATCCCTTGAAAATAATGATTGGTCATGACCTGTTTTCAATCATTCATTTAACCCTCTATTAACTCTTTAAGGCCTAATGCAAAAATTCCAGCAGAGAATCATGCTGCCATGCTTACCATAGTAACCTGTATTTGGGCTGAAGCACAGCTTCTCAGCTTTCAGGAACAGTTGGAATTTTTTCTACTGCGCAAAACGTACAGTAATTACGGTACTTTCAAAATTACGCGCATATCTGTGTCGGTTCTTAAAATGCGCACATGCTGTCCCGGTTTAAATGGGTTAATCACCGTAGCATATCTGCTACATAAAGTGAAATGGTTAACAGCCTGGACACCTTGCTGGTTTTGTCTCTTATTGCCAAATAAACATTTGAGAATAAGTTGAATGGTCCGTCAAGTAAAAATTTTTAAATTTAAAAAAAAAATTGAAATTTAAATTTAAATTTTAAAAAAAAAATTTGAATTTTTTTTTTTTTTTAAACTATTTTTCCAAATATTGGCCCATAATCAACATATTTGCCAGGGAAATGATTTTTACACAGTTGGAAAGGTACTTGGTTAACAGAGGGTTAAATTACCATTACAAAAGCTCAGAAAACTCAACATTAACAGGTGTGGTCAGTTTTCATTAATTATGCACTAGGGTTGTGCCGATCTTGAACCACGATTTTTTTAAGGCGTAGTACCACCATCTGCTGCCATGGGCCGAGCATCCGAGCTTTCCCTTTTCCTTCATTAAACCCAACGCAGGTTGAACGAAAGTGCGAAACATCAAAGGGCATGTGAAATGCTTCCAGAAAAAAACTTGACTGACATCAGTATTTTTTGGCTACGTGCTGCACGGAGCCAAGTAAAGGACTACAGAATCGCCTCCTATTAACCAATTAGGCAACTCTCAGAAAACTAAACCTGTTCCCATTTATTTTGCTTGATTGGCAATCAAATGGTGGGTTCGTTTACTTTCTAAGTTGAATGAGCAGAGCTGTTGAGACAGCATGTTTGATCGAGGCATTTCGAAATTTAAATGGCTATAGAACAGCAGATTTGCATGAACACGATTGTCATTGCCATGCGATTTCGTGCGACTGATCATTTATATTTCACATTCACGTTTCATCCGCTTTTGGGGAAGAGGAAGATTTTTTCTAATTATTCAAACTGGCATTCTTTCAATCTAACGCCGTAGCCCAGTTAGGTTTGTCTGCTTTTCACCATCACTTCTTAATCATTATAGGCCGCTGAAATTGCTTGATTGTTATTTCGACCAAGTACACAGGAGCAGATTTAGGAAAGGGCGGAGCACCTGCAATTAGCGAAATCTAAACTCAGGCTTCTTCCCGACGGCATTTTAAATAATTTAAGCCGCTTCAGGTGTGTAGGCTACTGTATGTTTCAAGAAATTACATGCAACTGCCTACACACCCCATGACTGCAAGTGGTCTCATCACACTTTAAAAAAATCCTCGTTCAACATCGCCACATCCCAACTCAGCATTTCATCTCTCGTTGTAGTATTTTTAGGAGATCTATAATGATAAAATAAAAATAAAAATAAAGAGATTTGTTATAAGACCACCCTGGATTTAAAGCGTCTAGAAAATACACAAGGTGGAAAACATTCTGAAAAGCAGATGAAACATGAATGTTAGATATAAATGATCTGTCGCACGAAATGGCATGGCAATGACATCGTGTTCACGAAAATCTGCTGTTCTACGGCCATTTCAATTTCGAAATGCATCAATCAAACATGCCGTCTTAATAATCAGCTCTAGTCATTCAACTTAAGAGAGTAAACGAATCCACCATTTGATTGCCAATCAAGCAAAGTAAATGGGAACACGTTTACTTTTCTTAGAGTTGCCTTCTGTAGTCCTTTATTTGGCTCCGTGTAGCATGTCGCCGAAAAATACTTATGCCAGTCAAGTTTTTTTTCCGGAAGTGCTTATGATACAGAATTATTGTTGCAACAACCCCAGTGAGTGACTAGCAACTCCAGACTTGCTGCTGGCTAGCTGCCTGGGCTCACTCGGTAGCCAACTCAGGTTGTAACCACACGAGTTGACACACACACAGATGACAAACTAGTACACAAATTACCTTAATGTCAAACAACAAGACTAACAAAATAAGTGGTGGCAGAAGTAGCAACAAAAGAGATATGGGTGAAGTTTTAATTCCCTGAGAGAAGCACAGGTCCGTACACGTGACCTCAGACTGAAGACGGCAGTCTAAGAGAATGGGAGGGTCCCCAGTTATTCGAGAGTGCCCATTGGTTAGTTTCACAGCAGAATAGACTGGCAAAGGAATCCACCAATCACACATAGTGATAGATAAATGAAGCATACATAAAGCTCACTCTCAATGGCTGTCTACTTCCAGCTGTGAATCAGTTGGATATCGCGTGTTTGCTGTCAAATAGTAGTAAATCAGTTTTTTATCTTGAGTTTTCATTGGATGGGCAGAGCTTTCCTGCCCCCCCCCTTGTAACACCCCTGAGGAGCAGTAGTCGCAGTCAAGGTGACTACAGTACCAAGAGCAGTAGTATTGACACAAAACTAGAATTAAAAAAGTAACAGAAATAAAATGGAAAAAAAGTAATTAATAATGGAGACACAACAATAAATTAAATCGACAAATATCCAGAATGGAAAAGCAATTATTAATAATGGAGATGCAACAAAACAAACAATCGAACGGAATAATGCACTGAAAGTAAACAGTGGCCAAGAATATATCGTAGCACAAAAAAAAAAAAAAAAAAAAAAACGGACAGTATTGGGCTAGTAGGATTGTAAACTGGTGTGAGTATTGGATTAGTCAGATAGAGATGGGATATAGTATTCAAGCAATAGCTGATACATGAACTGAGAAGGAAAATGCAGCAAAATCAGGCACACACAGATAAAGGACATAGCATGGACAAGCACAACATGTAATTAATACAGACAACAGAGAGGATAGCATGACAGGTAGTTGAATACAGGACAGACAACATTTATGCAGCGGCAAGAGTTAAGTAGTATATGGATGCGGGGGTGATTTACGGGGAGGCAGAAATCTATTTAAGCCAAGGATGTTTTATATTTCACTGGATATACAATTGGAAAATGGCCGCCCATTCATTTCAATGGAAATTGCTCAATGATGCAGCACGCCGACATGGGGGCCTTATTTCCGAAGCCACGCAGACATGCGCTTTGTGACTTTTGCTCACACCTGCGTAGTGTGGGGCTCATGAACGCGCTGCTATCCGAGGTGTCCATGACAACGGCCCGCGCTCGTGGAACTCCTACCCAGGGTGCGTGTTCACGATCACTTTTCTCCGGAAATGGAACTCTGACAACTGCAGACTGCAGAACCTTGCCTAGGAAACCCTTGATGTAACTATGAGCGGAACGGAAATAAACATAGCTGCCGGTAAAGGCTAGTGATGGCCAAACGAGGCTCTATGAAGCTTTGGACCCTTTTGGACCATTGTAATGAAAATTGGTTCACTACTCGAAGCTTCATTCATTGAGCACGTGGGTGACATTTGCTTGCACAGAGATTGTTGTACAGCCTTGCAAAAGTGACGCTGACGCACCCTGCGTGTGCACTTCGAGTATGTTGTATTGTGAAAAATACTTAAATCAAGCTGAAATCTAACTTCGTCTTACATGTGTCTGTTGTTTTTCTTCCTTACCTTAATAATTCATATTATATTATAATAACATTAATTACATCCACAGCCTCATTGAATCCTGAAAATATTTACTCTTTCCAAAAAAACATTGTATTATGTTTTTTGATTGTGCTTGGTGTATACTGGGTGTGCTTGTGCGACTTAGGCATTATTATTTTTGAATAAAAATGCCTAACAGAGCGCTGTTTCATCCATCTTAAATACATTTGAATTGCGCCAATGTTTCAAAGCTCCGCCTATCAAACCAAACCACGGTCAGCTGATTCAATCTGAATGAAGCAGTGAAGTGGTTCGAACGTCATCAGTCACGTGGTTTTTCCCCATATGAAGCAAGCTCCGGCAAAGTGGTTCAGAAAAATACCCTGTCGAGTTTGAAGCGTGCTTCGGAGCCTTGGTATCAGCGGTAACATCACTAGTACAGGCTTAATCACAGTTTGAAATACAATTTTAAAAACCAAATGCAATATCAAATGTTTAAAACAATTTTATTTCACAGGGAAGTAATACTATTGATTTCAACGCAAAAATGTCGGCGCAATAGTTGACTTGCTGTTGTGTAACAAGACATTGTTCAGGCTCGTGTCCTCTTTATTTCAATGAAGAATAACTACATTATGTAGTCAGTCGATTCTTGCTTGTCTGCGTGCAAACTCCATCATCTTTTCCGGATTCAAGACGATAAACCGAACACACAACGCGCTGCACGTGCCTTATAAACCAATATGTTTTAATGTCAAGAGCCTTAAACTTATGCCAATTCTGGCAAGCTAATTAACTTTTAGCTAACGTAACTTAGCTTTGCGCTAGACTCATAACCATTCCGTGAAGTATAGTAAAATGTGGGTCTACCCTGAAATGTTACGCACATTGTAGTGCGTTATTTTTTACCTTTGTTTTAACGCTTTTTTTTTCTGTCATTCCCGAGAGATATCCGAGCCTCTTGGAGGGCATTGAACAGTTCATCCGTGAAGTTCTGCATGTCAGCGAACCGAAGGCCGTGCCTTTCTATTTTTTCCCCCTCACAATTCCCTTTCCAATAAAGTCTGTCTTGATTATAATTTGAATACTGTCTCATTACATTTCTAAGTGCGAGTTAACATCGATTATAGTGGTGGTACTCAGTTTTATGATAATGACCGCCTCTGCAAGGCTAAGCAGTAATTCAAGAATGAAGAATGGTTAATAAATGGTTTGCTAAGCAGTATTCGAATTGTAGTGTTATAAATGCACTCATATGGACATTACGTTAGATGCTACTCAGCTGACACATTATGCAGAACACATCAAAATACAGTAAGGTGAATTGGTGCTATTCAAAGTAATGGAAATATACAATTTTGTTTACGGATATATCTATCATTTTAATATGAAAAAAGTAAGGTGAGTGTTGGCTGCGTACACGGTTCTAGGATGTCACAAAAGCAACCTTAGCTTACTGTACATTTTGCCTCACTGCATAATGAAGTGTGGCAATCGAGTTGCTATATATTATGGCCATTCATCAATTAAAATCAAATGGCAAAAATATTTGCACCATAACGCCAGCTCACTTTACCAAGTTGGCCAAGTCTATCATGTTGATCACAGACGGACGGCAAGGAATGCCCATTGCTCCACCCACACACATCCGCTGCAGTACTAAATTAGGAGGAGACGAAGGCCCAATTCCAATCCGACCCCTTACGGACTCACTGACTTAGAGGCGCGTTCACGGGAAGTCCGTGAATGTGTGAGGGCTGTTCCATTGTCAGATCATTAACTCAGTGAGTCCGTGAATGAGCCCTTACTGCCCCCCTTACCATAAGTCAGCACCGATGCTGACTTTGGGTAAGGAAATTACCCACAGTTCATAGCGTTGGGAAGTCGAATACGGGGATGCCGTAGGAAAAAAATAAACCAAAGAGCGGTCTCATCGAGGTAATGGAAGGAGCAAGAAAGAAAAAGTTTACGTGTAAGTATTAACGTTGATTGTCACAACTGCATGTAGTTTGTGATTATTGCAGTCTGATGATTTGGTCAAGTCTAATCCAAGGGCATTTTTTTTGTTTAACAAATGTGAAAGGGGGTAAGCGCTGTTCCATTCCAATTTATAGGATCTGGAGCCCTCTCAGACTCTCTGACTCTGTCGCTTACAGCTGACGTCAATTAAGTCAGTGAGGGTTCAGGGCTTGAGTCTTCAGGGGGCAGATTGGAATTGGGCAGAGAACGCGCTTACATATGAGGACCCGGCGGTGTTCACCTAGCCTGAATATAAATAAAAACTTTTGTTGTTGCCGAGGAACGAGGCATCAATGATTTAAAAGAGAAAAATGAACAGTTTCAGTATCGATAATTTGGGACTGTCAAAAAAAAATTTATTCATGGATTTATCAGCGTGTCTTTTTCAATTATTCCCTATGGAGAAATGTCTTTTTGTCCCCCATGGCATCACGTGACCTGCAATATCAGCTAAACCGCTAAGCCCATATCGGCGTGCGTTCCAGCCTTCGTTGTCTGTCCAGTTCTCTTTATAGATCCATGTTTTAAGCATATTACAGCGCACAACAGTGCGAGGAAGTACAACCGCAATTCCGAAATAGTTGGGACAAAGTTTAAATTGTGAATAAAATCAAAACGCAATGACTTTCAAATCACACCAGCCAGTGCTTTATTCAAAATAGAAAGAGATAACATAGCAAATGTTGAAACTGAGAAATTTTACAATTTTATCCACAAAATGAGCTCATTTCAAATTTGATGGCTGCTACAGGTCTCAAAAAAGTTGGGACAGGGGCCTGTTTACCATGGTGTAGCATCCCGTCTTCTTTTTAACACAGAGTGGAGGCGTCTGCGCATTGAGGACACAAGTTTCTTGAGTTTAGCCATTGGAATTTGATCCCACTCTTGTTTAATACAGGCTTCCAGCTGCTGGAGAGTTTTGGGTCTCCTTTGACGGACTTTTCATTTAATTATGCACCAAATGTTCTCAATCGGTGAAAGATCAGAACTGCAGGCAGGCCAGTTCAGCACACGGACTCTTCTACTACGAAGCCATGCTGTTGTAATAGCTGCATTATGTGGTTTTGCATTGTTCTGCTGAAATACACAAGGCCTTCCCTGGAATAGATGTCGTCTGGAGGGGAGCATATATTGTTCTAAAACCTTTATATACCTTTCAGCATTCATGGTGCTTTTTATAACATGCAAGTGTCCTACACCATATGCATTAATGCATCCCCATACCATCAGAGATGCTGGCTTTTGAACTGAACGCTGATATCAGGAGGGGTGGTCTTTCTCCTCTTTAGCCCGGAGGACACGACGCCCATGATTTCCAACAAGATTGTCAAATTTGGACTCGTCTGACCACAGGACACTTTGCCATTTCCCTACAGTCCATTTTAAATGAGCCTTGGCTCACAGAATACGACGGCGCTTCTGGATCACGCTCAACAACGGCTTCCTTTTGAATGATAGAGTTTTAGGTGGCATCTGTGGATGGCACGGCAGACTGTGTTTACAGACAGTGATTTCTTGAAGTATTCCTGGGCCCATTTAGTAATGTCAAAGATAGAATCATGCTTGTGAGTGATGCAGAGACGTCTGAGGGCCCAAAGATCACGGGCATCCAGTAAAGGTTTTCGACCTTGTCCCTTACACACAGAGATTTTTCCGGTTTCTCTGAATCTTTTTATGATGTTATGTACTGTCGATGATGAGACCTTCAAAGCCTTTGCAATTTGACGTTGAGGAACATTGTTTATAAAGTAATCCACAATGTTTTTACGCAAGTCTTCACAGGTTGGAGAGCCTGTGGCCATCTTTATTTCTTTGAGACTCAGCCTCTCTAAGACATCCCTTTTATCGCCAATCATGTTACACATTTGATGCCAGTTAACTTAATTACTTGCTAAATGTTCTTTCAGCTGATTCTCTTATATATTAATTGCTCTTTCAGCCCTTTTTTGCCTGTGTCCCACCTTTTTTGAGACCTGTTGCAGTCAGAAAATTTGAAAGAAGCTCATTTTGTGGATAAAAATGTAAAATGTCTCAGTTTCAACATTTGAAATGTCATCTATGTTGTATTGTAAATAACATATTGGCTTGTGATTTGAAAGTCATTGCATTTGGTTTTATTTACAATTTACACTTCGTCCCAACTATTTCGGAATTGTGGTTGTAGATTACCATTTAACGCGGTTACAATTACTGGTGCTTCAGTACAGCCATGGTGTGACGTTCTTATCGCGAAACAGTACAGTTTGTCCACTATCAGAGTAGCTCGGCTTCCCTTTCCTCTTTCTTGTTTGAAGACGGGGTACAGGTTTTTGCGTCTTTCTGAGATTTCTCTCGGGAATTGGTCGTTGAGACCGAAGTTTGTTCCTTTTAATTCCCTTCCCTTTTACCAACTCTTTTTGGTTGAAGTTTTCAAACTTAGCCACAATCGGTCTAGCTGCTTTGCTTGGATGGCCCATATGGTGGACGCGGTGAAGGTAATTTTTTGGACTGTCTCAGGTGCGATTTTAAGCGTGTTTTGAATGAACTCTAAGTCGCTTTTCTGGATCCTTGGGATAGTTTTGGGGGATTCTCGAGAAAATAAGATTATCGCGCATACTGCGGGTCTGCACGTCAAGCATAGTTTCTTTTAAAGATTTATTGTCTTTGAGCACATTCTCCATTTGAGTTGTTCAAATCTTAACTGTAGATTTTAACGCCGTATTCTCTTTCCATAGGTCTTCAATTTGCCTGTGGCTGAACTCAAGGCTGGTTCGCATGTCTTTTAATTCTTGGGCACGGCATCAGTTTTGCATTGATGCAGGCGAGTAAACTGACCTCAACCTCGGTTGTTGATTTTACCTCGTTTGCTTGGAGGTCGTCCGTGTCGGTGGAAGAGTTACGGTAGCGCTTCTTCTTTCCCTGCGGCTCCGAGTCCTCCTTCAGGTGCATTTTGTCGGATGGAGTAGACATGGTGCACAGCCGGCTGAACTGACAATCAATTCAAGCGTTCCAGACCTGAGCGGTTACTATATCCTTCCAGCGCGATAGAGCAAAGCAGTAACAGGAGAGCATTTATAAATATATTTATTTATTTTCAAAAAGTAAATGTTCTGAGCGCCCGTGAGAGAGTTGGCTGGTAGGCTCCTAGCGCGCCGCCGACATGTTTGAATTTTCCCCGTAGCCTCGCGAGAAGCTCAGAAACCTCGTATCCCAGAAACCGCATCGGTCCCAGTGTTCCTCCTACAGCCCAAAGACATGCATATCAGGCTAATTGGAGACACTAAATTGCCCATAGGTATAAGTGTGCGTGTGTGTGTGTGTGCGCGTGCGTGTGTGTGTGTTCTTGTACTTGCTACGTACTGAGAACCGGTATGAGTTTTTAACCAACAAAGTCAAGTCTTTTTGGGAAGTGAGGACATTTTGGCCGGTCCTCATTTCTACAAGGGTAAATTGTGACTTAGGGGTAAGGTTAGAATTAGGGATAGGTTAGGGTAAAGGTAAGGGTTTGGGTTAGGCATACATTGCTTATTGTTAAGATTATGGAAAGGCAGTAGAGACACAGGAAGAATGAATGGAAGTCAATGTAATGTCCTCACAAAGATATAAGTACAAGGATGTGTGTGTTTGTGTGTGTGTGTGTGTGTGTGTGTGTGTGTGTGAATGGTGTGTGCACCCTGTAATGGATTGGCGAGTTGTCCAAGATGGGTCCCTGCCTTTCACCCAGAGTAAGCTGGGATGGGCTCCAGCGACCCTAGTGAGGAAGAAGCGGGTATAGAGAATGAATGGATGGATGGACATAAGGATGGGGCAATTAGTTTTTTGTGACACTGTTGATGCTGTTCTGATTCAAATGCTTCAGTTGGGTAACTGGCTGCTCCAATAAGGGTGGGCCCAAACAGTTCTGTGCCTGATAACACCTGTGCATAAGTGCACTCATGTCTTTCCAGCATAGGTGAATGCATGCTCGGTCTGTTTTTATGGATTATCCAATTTTTCTGTTGCCTTCTGGGAGGTAGGCAGCTTTGCAACGATCAGCAATGAGCTGTCATCGTCATTTACTCAACAATCAGTACTTGCAGGCAATTGTGTTGCCAAGGGAAAGCATTTCGTACTTCTAGTGTGCTGATCTTCAGAAGCAGCCACCATAGTGTCCACAAGGCAATATTAAATAACAGTTAATGAATTTTGGACCGCTCCCAAAGTGGTGGAGAGTATTCAGTGGAACTACGGATAGAAGATGATGTTGTTGTTTGGACTTGGTCTGTGATTGTGCGAACATTGGGCACCCCCAGGTGGCGAGACTCAGGGTGGGGGTCGTGTCTCTCGTTGGAGTCCATGTGGCTCCTAAGCCCCCCGGGGTCCCAGGTGGTGGCTGTTTCTTGCTTCCTTATTGGAGAGGGGAAGGGTGGGAGGGACGTAGAAATGAGACGAGTGGGGATTGTGGGAATGTAGGTGGTATATATAGCCGTAAGGACGAATAGGAAGGCGCATTGGGAGTGGCCTTGTTAATTAACCTACGTTATTGGGAACTCCCTTCATCATGGTTTCTATTATACTTCTCAGTCACATTCAAGATGACCAGTTTTCAATTTTTTATTAAGCAAAAAAGTTGCGATCAGTATTTTTCAAACCTGAAATTCCATGACCTTGATTTACCATATGTGATGACCATGTCAAAAGAACACTGGAGATAAATAGCTGAAGTTCACTAACAGGGCCACACCTCAAATATTCCCATTCTGCTGATCTCTTGAAAAAGCCTAGCTGTGAGCACCCTTTTCTTCATTTACGTTACCCACCCTCCCATCCTGCCTGTGCCATGTCTATATGACAAGGCCCAGGATGGTTATCAAGCCTGGGAGATACAGAGAATCCTTGGCCGAAGTCTACCCCACAACATGCACTTGCTGCATCAGTTTTTTATGCAGACAATTCACAATGGTTTGATGGCGAGAAAGGCCTTTTGGTTATGTTGGTTGTGAAAAAATGTGTTTTATTATTGTGATCCCCAAACTGCACATGGCTACCATTCATCTGTACAGAGTCTGAATGTCAGGCTATCTGAGGACAGGAACATGAGGAAGTGGCTGACATGTGATCACCAAAACTGGATTTTAAAATATGGTAGTAAAATCTGAGATTGTTGACGAAAATAAAACTAATGAATATTTCCTAAAGTATTGCATAGTCACAAAACTTCATTCTGAGCAGATACATCCTGATAGTAGGATCAGATCTTGCCATAGGCAGCACAAATGCCACGATCAATCCCACTGTGGCAATAATACAGGCTGATGGTGGGGATGTAATGGTCTGGGGAATGTTTTCAGCTCTATTAAAGGTGCTTTGTGCCAAAAATACGACAACATATACAAGGAGCCCCCCCCCAAAAAAACCCAACCGAAACATAGTGCAAAAACTAATTCACTTTTGTCACATTTATTCTTGATGAAATTCATTTTGGCAGAAATTATTTGACAAATACATCTAATGTTAAATGTACAACTTCTGCCAAAATGAGTTTCATCAAGAATAAATGTGACTAAAGTGAATTAGTTTTTGCACTATGTTTTAGCTGGAGGTTTTTTTTTTTTTTTTGGCCACCCTGAACTATACACAGCTCCTTCTCATATCCATCACTTTCTGCCTCTAACCTTTTTCAAATGTCTCCATCCAGCTGGATGATGCACTTATAAACCTTATAAAGAATCTTCCTCTTTTATGATGTTCATTGCCGGTTTGAAAACCAGCTTACATTCTTCATGTCCTTCGGCTAAAGCGCTAAATTAACATTTTGAATCCACAAATTTCTATAGAAAACTCCTTAACATAAAATGCAAAATGGCTGAGTAACTAGAATATATGAACACAAATCAAAACAATGACGGAATGGCACCGATGGAATCAGATCTTACCTCGCAGATGAGTGGATTCAGTTCTTTTGATTTTTTGAACAGTTTAAAGTTATGAGCATGCACAGTAATCGTGACACAGCTCCTTGAACAATTTTCAAAAAAGCATCACTGTCCAACGAACTATAGTGCTCACGATCAGGCGATTGATATCGGCGACCGTATGGCATTTATCTAAGTTTGGCTCAAAAAATCAATGCCTTAACATCAATGAAGCAACTTTTTGATTACCATGTGAATACCATCATGTCAGTCAAGATCAGGGTGTTCAACTGCTGCAAAAACACTCAAAAATAATATTTCCTTAATGCTAATACGTGAAGAAATCTTCAGAGATAAGGTACATACGTTGTACAAATTTCAAGGTGTTATTGAAAATAGTCTTCAAGATATGCTGTGTGGAGGGGGACCACGGAATGAATGATTTGTTCGGACACTTCAAATTGCACATATGCAGTATGGCGCCGTTATGAAATTGTGAGATCTATATTATCAATATCTACAATACATATGTTATTAGGTTGTTTGCACTGTGACCTAATAATACAAAGTTTATTTTAATTTGTTTGAAACTTATTAAAATTGAAATTAATATGTTGAATACCTTGATTACCAAATGTGCAGTTCCAAACAACTGTTTCTGCAGTACAGACTGTTATGAATACACTGACAAAAAAAAAATTGCAGTGATGGTGATATTTTCAACCAACATTTCTAAAGTCTCCTGATGCCTAAAATCTCACTGAAAACTCAATTCGGACACCATTACTGCATATATTCCATTCATTTGAAGTTTACTTGGTTATAAGCCTAGATATGAACATTTATGGTAAGGTTAGTAACAGTTAAAATGCATGATTAACATACGTAAGAAATGATATAAATTTTTTTTAACTTCATTTCAATTACAGTTCAGAAATGAGTTATTTTAACATATAACAGCAAATTATACTGACCAAAAAAAAAAAAAAAAAAACCGCAAATTTCTATTTCTTGATTTTATCGAATGTAACTGTAATTAATCAACACTTCATTGGTATCAAATGAAAGAGGGAATCTCAGACAATAGATATAACAGAAAATCGGGTTGAAATATTGCCATGTTCATGTTGGTTTTTATTTAACAAGGTGAAGTTCGACATTACGAAACACAAATGACACTATCAGTATCTCGTCTGTCCCCCGTTAGCGTCGCGCACGGCGGTACACCTGCGTCTCATAGACATCACCAGACGTCTCATTGTTGGGCCATTCTCAGTCACGTGTGTGACCAAAAATGTAACAAATAGTAGAAAAAATCTCCTCCAATTACAAAAGCATTGGAGGTTCATGATTGTGGACCTTGTATAAGAGTACTACTTATCCAAGTCTATCAAGTAAAAATGTTATTTGTTACATTAACTTTAACTACTTAAGGTCAGAGGTCAAATACGACTGGTCACGTGTGTGACTTCACACGGAAACAGGTTTTTCATAACTCTATTTGACTTCAAAAACTCTGTGAAGTTGAAAAATCTAGAATTTTCATAGTTTTGGGGTATGGAGAATAGCAAGGAATAAATTTGATATCTTTCATTAATTTTCAAAGTATTTCTTTATTTGATGACATCTGGTCATGTGTGTGACATTTTGGTTCACTTCTCAAAGAATGGCCCTGTTGCTTGTGGAAGGCTGTTCCACCCTTCAGTGCTTGTTTTAGCTGACGTACTGTAGCTGGCAGTGGTTGACGTCTCCGGATCGCTCCATCCAGAATGTCCCACAAGTGTTCTATAGGTGAAAGATCTGGTGAAAACGCAGCCAAGGGAAGGACTTGCACGTTTTCGGCCCGAAGGAACTCCATACAGATGCGTGCCACGTGCGGACGCGCGTTGTCCTGTTGGAAAGTCAGTCGGTGACATCGGGCAAATGGAAGGACGACTGGACGGAGAATTTCATCGCGGTAACGGACGGTGTTGAGGTTTCCTTCTACAAAATGAAGGTTGGTTTGGTGTGTAGCAGATGGTCGGTCGTGATACGACGGTCAGACGCTAGAGTCGTAACACGTGGCCTACCGCATCTGGGGCGATCAGCCGTGTGTCCGGTGGCATTAAACCTGGTTCTCAGGCGACTAATCGTCGCAGAATGCACGCCGAATTGACGGGCAACTCTATCTACCCGACTGCGGGCATCCCGATCGCGCATTCTCGTTGAACTTCCGATAGTCATGGCATTACTACCCATCTGATTTTTACTCATTTTCGGTCGGGCTTTAATAGGCCCCGGTGTCTACGAGGAACTCACAACAAAAATGGGAGTGTTAGGATAATGGTAGTACTCGAACCCAAGCACTGCCGATTTTTTGGTTCCAGACGAATGGCAGCTCCAGAATACGCGCTGTTACCGTGAAGATTTGTATGGTAGAAGTGCTCACCTCCAAAAATAACTCAGAACAAAAGCATTTTTCTCAATGGGTTTGTCGAAATTTGGCACCGGATCACGTAATTGCATTTCTTTTGATTGGTCAGTATATTATAATTTGCGTTTCGGACACTACGCATTTTGGACACAGTTTGCATCAATATGGATTATGCATGTAAAAAAAAAAAATCTCAGAAAAATATAACAAACATCAGTTAAGACTTAAGAGGTGCAAATGAGTTCTATCATACATTCATAAAAATGGTTTGCTGCTGCATCTTTTGACCTTGCTACTGGACACGTTGCGGACACTACAAAATTTCCGTTACAAATGATGAACTGCATTTGGGCACAAGACACCGATAAGATGCTGGCAAATGTGCAAGGGAATTATCGCAGCTTCTAAACAAATAAAATCTTTACTTTCAACAGAAATTTACTGCAATGATATATCATTTCGAAAAGATTAATTCTATTAAACCAGAGATGGTTATTTCAAAGGCTCAAGGTAATATAACATTTCTTCATTTTGATATTACATGTTAACATGTTGATATGACATGTTAACATGTAAACCATGCATATCATTGATATGATATGTTAACCTTGTCATCGTAAAACATTTCTATATATGTCATTAAAATATTATGCAGCTCTTTTAAAAAGCAAAAGAGACAAATTGCAAATGCATAACACAATTATGTATATTAGCCCATTTCAATTACCATAAATAGGCGTCTTTCTTATAATTATCGTCGATGATGGAATTTTAATGTTTATCCAATACATTACCAAGAAGGCAAGTTTTATTTAACTTGACAGTCTGTACTGTCACATAACAAAAGCATAACAAAGGCATTATACAAATGAACACCCTGATCTTGACTGACATCTATGTATTTTATTTATGTGAGGTTACGGTCCCTGGCCATGAGCAAATATTCTTGCGGAAATGTTTGATAGAGCCATCTACTTTCACTTTTGATTTTGGTAGAACCATTTTGTGCATATCGAGAACACATGCTCAAATAGCCACGAGATGTTCGCTTGATCCCCGTGAGTATGGTTGGAGAAATAACTCCAATTTTTTTTTTTTACTTATCTGTCATCACGTAATTGGAAACGACGGCTATTAAATGGCGATGGAATTTAGATAAAGTTTAAATTGTGAGTACCCATGATGAGTATAGTCTTGATAGGCATTCGTATGTGAGCTGCAAGCGCTCATGGGAACACCCAAACCGTGGAAAACAAGTTAAGCCTTCTTAACAGGTCGACATATAAGGGTAATTAAAACGTTCAATAACTTTGGTGGTACGGTGACGCTGTGTGGAGTCCAACTAGTCCAATTACAGTACCTGACCGCAACTCTGTCGTGAGTTCGTTTCCGCCTTTCTATGCGAACTTCGCGGTGATTAGGTTTCGAAAGCACTGCAGGTGCGGGCTGCGAGTTTTTTTTCCCCAAACGACAAATCTATTGTGCCTTTTATTCGTCCCCTGATTGGTCAATCGTTTCCAAGGAGAAATGAAACTTCTGAATGTGCGTGGTCATGTGGTAGAGCCTCCGACTCACGGAAGCGTATTGCTGCTATTCCTGATAAAAAAAAAAAAAAAAAAAAACCGGTCTGTATCACGTTATGAGTGAAAAGTCTCGTCATTACAAGATGTTTTTCCTGTTATTGGAACATATTTTCATGTTTTAACAAGATATCTTCACTTTATTTCAACGTAAATACTTATCACATTATTATAAGAAACTTTTGGCTCATTTACATACTTTGATTAAGTTCTACTTCATGCTTGGGTTGAAACGTGGCGAGATTCTGTTATTATTGAGCACGGTGGATGATATCGTGATTAGTATGCGTACACTGAGAGGGATTTTAAAATGTTTGGGGCTGTACAGAAGACCGAATGAGCCTGATCCCCTGGAGTTAGCGACGTTTCTGAACACCGGTCAAGCTATCACTAGGTCGGAGGACGACAGTCGCATTATTGCAGCTAAAAATAGGAAGGTGCAAATACGGCAGACATCACGGTAGTACCGTCACATGATGTAATTGCTATCAAAGAACCGTCTTGTGGAAAGAAATAACGAGGCTTGTTCAACAGAAGTAAATGTATACTTTTGTTCAGAAAAAAATACGCAAACAAACTTGCATAATTTGGTTTTCGATCGGTCATTATTTATTTTTTCACTAAACAGGATACAAAGTTGGTAGTTTGGCCAAGGTGACGGGTGCGATTTTGGTGAGGTGCTGTTACTCCAGATCACTAACAATTGCTTGTTACAGTAAGTGTTTTTACATAAAGCAAATAAATAAATCAATATGAGCAGAAAACACTCTGGAATTATTACACAAATTGCCATCAAAATAGGTATCTAGTGAAACGGAGAAAACTGATGAGGGGACCATAACACTTGTGTAATTCAAAATGTTTGTGGAAAAAATACACTGCCATACTGCGTGTGCTGTAGTACAAGTGTATTGAATAAGGAGAGATTCAATGGGAGAATTAGTTTATAAATGGCCTTCAAAGTTGGTACTTTGCAATGGGTGATTGGAGACAATAGAATGGAAGGCCATGTTTTAGGGCCTGTAATTTTTGAAATTCAACAAATTTGCAAAAAAATAACACTTAACTACCATAATAGATGTATTCTAGCACAAGCCCACTGAATACAAAGAGATTCCATGGCGGAATTATTAAATAAATAGCTGTCAAAGATGGTGTTGCATCAATATGGGAAAATTTGCCCATGAAAGCTTTTGATTCCTTACTGTAGTGACTGTGTGGAGAGATGTATGTGGGCCTAGAAAATGCATTTGTTTTTTGTATCATATGTGCTAGGTCAGATGTGGGCCAAATTTGGATGAGCACCCCCCCTAAAACCAACATATGGGGATAAATCAATGAATAACTCCCAATTAACTGTTATTAATAACTGTTATTGTTGCTGCCATCCCAAGGAACAATTTGATACCAACATGGCTTAATTGCTTTGAAAATATGAGACCCAGGAGGAATTGAAGCCAAAAAAAAGCATAATTTGGCTACCTTTTTCATCACAAATTGAAAGTTTAATGTTAAAATCAATATAGTTCCCACAGTGATCCACCCTAAATATTTGGTAAAAAGTAGGTGCAGTATGCCAAGTTTGTTTGCACAAAGTTTCAAGAAATTCTTTCACCGGTAACAATGTAGTAGGACGGCTGCATGTACACCATCCTTGGAAAATAGAAGAAAATCTGATGCAACACCACGGCGTAGGTCTCATGCATTTTTCGGGTTTATTCACTGTAGTCCACAATTTTTCAATGAAGGCTTACTGACTGAGATTCTCACGTGGAATTAAAATCCTTGTTCATTGAAGTTTCAGTTTCACTTGCGTACAGGTGGACCTCACAACAAGTAACATGGAAAGCGATTATGACTCCGGATTTCTCGTGCTTCTCTTTACTCAGGGATTGGAAACAATGCATGTGTTTCATGATCGTTTAAATTGTTTAAATGAAATATGACCATTTGAAACGTCTTAATACAATTCCATTGCTTTCAATCCCTCAGTGAAGACAAGCAGGTGCACTCCCGAGTAAAAATCGATTTCCGTGGCACTAGTGGGGAAATCCACCGTAATGCACGTGAAACTGATTAACTTACCGCACAATGACTTAAATTCTGCGAATTAATTTCTTCAGTGCGCGTTGATTGAATAATTGCTGACTACGGCACAGGAACGTGAATCCCACTAAGAGGCGAGACACTCACGCCAAATGCATGAGACTTGGCGTCTCTGTGTAGTGGGTAAAGCTGTCACCTTGAAACCAAGAGGCACAAGGTTCAAATGTAGCCAGGGGCTTTTCCATGTGAAGTTGTCCATTCATAGGATTACTGAAGTAAATGATATATTATCTAATTCCTTTGTGTGTTTAAATGCATGCAATGGACTTAATAGTCATAAACCTTTGGGCTGAAAGTGTCATTAATTATATTATAATATTTCATAAAGTATATAAGTGTACCTCCAGTATAAGTCAAAGTATACTTTCATGGACTAAAAATTTAAATTAAGAAAACTAGAAGTGTACTCAATGTTCACTACTCTTTCACTTAAGAGTATACCTTTAATCATATTTTACAAACTTCAAGTGGGCTGATTTAGTCCCAAGGACGGTTGAAGTAGTCGACTTATAGTATACTACCAGTATAATTGGAAATTGTACATGAAGTTTGCAAATAAAATGAGCTTGAAGTATACTGCTTGTTTGTAAGGGCGGCCATGATGCATCAGACCCATATTGTGCATATTAATTTTTTAATGCTGTACTATTTCTCTTAGTTACTGGGGATGGGAAGATGGAGAAGGATCCACGTAAAAGACACAGCAATGAAGGGATCCCTCCGAACAGTAAGTCTATACCATGTATCATTTTAGACATAAAATTCAAGTTAGAAGGATGTATTTCTAGATGATATGTCTACTGATGTAGTTCAGCTGATTCTTTCTAGCATGTTGAGAGAGGTTCTATGTATCATTTTGACATATTTTAACTGGAACAATACGCTCAGAGGAACCAATCGCAACTCAGGGATAATCCAAAAATCGTAAGCCTTTATTGCAAAAAGGGTCAGGACCAGAAGACACAAGAATTCCCAAGCCAAAATCAATGTCCAAAAAGCGAAGTCGACTAGACAGGCAGGGGTCAAAACCAGTAAGGCAGATGTGCAACTGTACATAGACAGTAAGCCAAAACTCGTAGTCGAAATCCAGAAGGGTAGGTCATACAAAGGGCATCAAAAACAGAAATCGTGGTCGTACAAAAACAGGTCAAAATCCAAAAAGACAAAACAGGAATAGAAGGGCAATGGCAATCTCAAGGTCGGGCAAAACAGTCATGAAGAAGCAATAGACAAATAGGCATACGAGGAGCTCTGCACAAATGAATACTGATCAACGTTCTGACAAGGAATGAACTGCAGTGAAGACTTTAAATAGACAAGAGGGAAGTCACATGCTGTGCAGGGAACAGGTGAATTGGATAATACTAATTACAGAGGTAAGCACACATGGGGAAGTCCTAAACCACAAACAATTGGCAAAAACCAAAATGCAAACAGGATCCACGCAGACAACCTATGACAGAGAGAACTCCTTGACCGGAGCTGTTTAAATGCACAGTTAAGATTCCAGGACAGAGAGAGAAGCGCACCTGAGGTGCGTAAGCTGTAATCAAAGCAGAGTACAGGGAAAGCAAAAGGGGCGGAGTTACAGAACAGAGCAGAGCAGGGCAGAGTTAGTTATATTTGTAAACAGTGATATCTACACACCTAATCAAAATACGTGAATGTTAGTTGGTTAGTTTATGTACAGACAAAGGGATTAGTGTACAGTAAAATTACCAGTACTAACTAAGCATCCTAGTGGTTAATTAATATGGTAATTTCAGAAAAGCAGGAAGGAAGGTAAAAATGAGACTGGAAGGAAGTTCGTGAAATACCGGAAAACTTCCGAAATCACCCGAAGCGTGTCTGCACGCAGACAGGGGAGTGCACTGGCATGATAACACAGATCACATCAGACATTACAGGGGAGACAATGTGCAATGCAATAAAGGAATGGATGAATAAACATGAAAAATAATAAATACAGAAACAGACAGATACAGATCATAACAATACCCCCCCCCTCTACGAAACCTCTCGGCGTTAATACAGGTGGAACAGGATGTGTGGAATGAAAGTCTGATTAAACTTTTGTCCAGGATGAAACGGGCAGGGATCCAACTTCTTTGCTCAGGACCGTAGCCCTCCCAGTCAATGAGGTACTGAAGGCCATGACCCCGATGACGACAGTCCAGAATTTCATGAACCGTGAAAGTGTCCCCACCGTCAATGTTACGGGGGGGCGGGGTATAGGAGGAGCACATAGCGGATGATTGACGGATGGCTTAATTCTGGAAACATGAAACGTGGGATGCACTTTGCGCATGGAGGCAGGCAGTAACAGTCTGACAGCAGAGGGGCTAATAACCTTAGAGATGGTGAATGGTCCAATGAACCTTGGTGCCAACTTACGTTGGCCGCCTCTGAGTGGAATGTCCTTGGTAGACAGCCATACTCGCTGTCCCACTTGGTAGACAGGGGCGGGGATGCTCCTCTTGTCGGCAAGTTGTTTCATGCGAGTCACCGCTTTAAGAAGGTTGAATCGCGGGGCTTGCCAAGTGCGTCTGCACCGGCGGATGAAGGCGCGTGCAGACGGGACCGCTACTTCCTCCTCCTGGCTGGGGAATAGCGGAGGTTGGTAACCCAGGCAGCACTCGAACGGGGAAAGCTTTGAGGAGGCAGACGTGTAGCAGTTCATGGCGTACTCTGCCCAAGGAAGCTGTATGCTCCAGGAACCAGGATTCTGGGAACATTGACATCTTAGCACCGTCTCAATGCACTGGTTGGCCTGCTCGGTCTGGCCATTAGACAGTGGGTGAAAACCTTAGGATAAACTGACTGATGTGCCTAGGAGTGTGCAGAAAGCTTTCCAGAATCTGGCAGTGAACTGGGGACCCCGATCCCAAACAATGTCTGTGGGGATGCCGTGTAATCTGACTATGTGCTGTATAAGAAGAGTGGCTGTCTCTTGTGCAGATGGAAGTTTAGTGAGAGGAACAAAGTGTACTGCCTTGGAGAATCGATCGACGATGGTAAGTATGATGGTGTTATGATGTGAGGGGGGGAAAACCGGTAATGAAATCAAGTAAGATGTGTGACTAAGGGCGGTGAGGTGTAGGGAGTGGTTGTAATAAGCCTTGTGGAGGTTGGTGGGTTACCTTACATTGGGCATAGACCGAGCAGGCAGACACATTGTCACGTACATCTAGGTGCATCTGAGGCCACCAGAACTTGCGCTTGATGAAGTTAAGAGTGCGGTTGATGCCCGGATGGCAGGAGAGGTTGGACGCATGTCCCCAGTCCAGGACTTGCAGTCGTACAGCTTCGGGCACGTACAGGCGGTTGTCAGGGCAGGCGCTGGGGGCAGCGTTGTCAGCAAGAGCTTCCTTCACGGTGTCTTCAATGGGCAGGTTGACAGTGTTGATGAAGACTTCCGGGCGGAGAATAGTATCCGGACAGGGGTCTTTGGCAGGCATGTTGAAGCATCTGGACAGGGCATCAGGTTTAATGTTCTTGGATCCGAATTGGTGGGAGAGATGGAAGTTGAACCTTGAAAAGAATAAGGCCCCGGCTGCCGGATAGCTCACTCGGTAAAGCATCGCGTTGCGAAGCAGAAGTGACTATCACATCGCGGGTTCGAGCCCCGCTTCGTACCAGCCGGCAGTGGTCGGCAGCTTTTTCAGAGTAGCGCACAATTGGCTATTGCGCTACAGGGTTGCAAATTGGGAAGGGATTGCCAGAAGGGATTACAATAGTTGCCTTGTTCGTTGCTCAAGCGCCTCCTGTTGGCCAGACGGGCGCTCGTCAGGAAGATTCTAAGCCTGGTCATGTCTGGGTATCCTCCGCCCTCGTTCTGAACTTGCGAAGATTCAACCAATGAGTATATAACAAGCGGTGGTTGACAGGCGCGTGCTTTGGAGGAGAGCCGCGAACTGTCTACACTCTCCTGAATTGGCAGCAAGGGGTCGCATACGAGCAAGCCTTGTACATAGTTCACCAATTGGGCATTCCAGATTCGGGTGGGATTGGAGATGCCAAATTTAAAAAAAAAGAATAAGGCCCATCTGGTTTGGCGAGAGTTGAGGCGCTTGGCAGACTGTAAGTATTCGAGACTCTTGTGATCAGTCCAGACTAGAAATGGAGTTTGAGCGCCCTCTAGCCATTGCCTCCACTCCTCCAGCGTGAGTTTGATGGCAAGCAGCTCACGGTTTCCCACATCATAATTTTGTTCCGTGGGAGAAAGCCGGTGCGAGTAAAAGGCACAAGGGTGGACCTTATTACCTTTGGACGATCTCTGGGACAGAACCGCTCCCACACTGATATTGGAAGCATCCACCTCAACAATGAACTGCGCCTCTGGGTCAGGATGGATGAGCATAGGCGCAGAGGTGAATAGGGCCTTGAGTTTGGTGAAGGCGGTTTCGGCCTTGTCACTCCAGGTAAACTTGACCTTGGTGGATGTGAGAGCAGTTAGTGGGGCTGCGATGGAACTGTAGCCCCTGATGAACTGTCTGTAGAAGTTAGCGAAGCCCAGGAATCTTTGTAGAGCTTTCCTGTCTTCGGGATGGTCCCATTCCGTCACTGCTTTCACCTTAGTCGGGTCCATACTAAGACTGCCAGTGGAAATTATGTAGCCCAGGAATGAGGTGGTGGAACAGGAGAATTCACACTTCTCAGCCTTTATGAAGAGGCAGTTCTCTAGGAGTCTTTTGAGCACCAGACGGACATGCTTAGTGTGCTCTTGTTTGGAGTTGGAGAAGATCAGGATGTCATCGAGATAGATGAAAACAAACTTATTGATAAAGTCTCTGAGGACGTCGTTAACCAACCCCTGGAAGACAGCGGGGGCGTTGGTAAGCCCAAAGGGCATGACGAGGTACTCCCAGGGACCCGTGGGGGTGTTGAACACTGTTTTCCACTCGTCACCCTCCCTGATGCGTATGAGGTGGTAGGTGTTCCTCAGGTCGAGCTTAGTGAAGATGGTAGCTTTTTGTAGTAGTTCGAATCCAGTTGACATCAGTGGCAGAGGGTAACGGTTCTTGACAGTGATGTCGTTGAGGGCCCGGTAGTCAATGCATTGCTGGAGGGTACCGTGTTTCTTGCCCACAAAGAAGAACCTGGCCCCAGCAGGAGAGGAAGAAGGTCGGATGAGGCCAGCAGCCAATGACTCTTGGAAATATTTCTCCATTGCCTTAGTCTCAGGTCTTGACAGGGAGAAGAGGCGCCCCCTCGGGGGCGCTGTGCCCGGCTTGAGTTCAATAGCGCAGTCATACGGATGATGAGGCCCAGGGAAACTGGCGAGTGAGGAGAATCGATGAGGAAGAACCTGATGTTTTCTTGGTGGTTCCCCGAGATGAGTAGCTTGACCGGAGCAGTCACTTGAGAGATAAGGCCAATCTTCTGGCCATTCAAGGAGTTGGCTTTACGTGGGCATGAAACCTCCTTTAGGGGGATACCCCATTCCATGGCAGCTCTACGGTCAATAAAACTCTCCTCAGCACCAGAATCCACCAGGGCGGATGCTTTCTTGGTTTCCCCACTCCACTCAAGGGTGACGGGCAGGCAGGTTCGGTTCTTGGAGGAACTTTCAACAGGAATTACGCCTACTAGCACTCCTCGTTGAGCTAGTGGGTGTTGGCCCTTTACCGGACACCTAGAGATGAAGTGTCCGGCTTCGGCACAGTACAGGCACGCCCTCTCCCTCACCCATCTCTCTCGTTCTTCCTTGGGAAGTCGGGCACGGTCCACCTGCATGGGTTCGGCCTCCGTAGCACATCTGGAGTAGTGGGGTGGACTGGGTGGTGAGGCAGGGGTCTCCGGGGTAGAGCTGGCGTTCCACTGGCGGCAGGCCCTGGATCGGTAGAATCTTCTTCTCTCTTCCAGGCGGGAGTCAACACGGATGGCCAGGTCAATCAGTCCTTCCAGGTCATCAGGCAGATCACGGGTCAAAAGTTCGTCTTTTATCCCCTCAGATAAGCCGTTCAGGAACGCGTCAAACAAGGCTCTCCTCTCCCAGCCGCAGTTGGCCGCCAAGGTCCGGAACTCGATGGAGTAGTCCGAGACAGCAAGATTCCCCTGACGGATCCGCAGGATCTCCCTCCCCGCTTCATGCCCATGCTTTTACCGGTCGAAGACTCTCTTCATTTCCTCCTCCAGCAGTCTTGATGTCTGGACACAGGGCAGACCGGCCTCCCACACAGCAGTGGCCCATTGCTTGGCCCTCCCGGTGAGCTGAGTAATGATGTAGGCTACTCGTGATTGCTCAGTCGGGAAGGTAGCGGGCTGCAGACTGAAGATGAGGTTACACTGCATCAGGAAGGCTCTGCAGGACCCGGGTTCTCCACTGTACTTCTCTGGAGGCGGCAGTCGAGGTTCGTTGCCAGCAGAGGGAGTCAGTGCGCCGGTGACTGGGACTGGAGCGGGTGCTGGGGCAGCGGTAGTTGTCGGAGCAGGAGGCTGTGGGGCTGGAGCAAGCTGAGTGGTGTGCATAGCCGTTGTCAGATCTGCCATGCTGTGCGTGAGCGTCTGGAGGTGCTGCATCACGGCGTTCAGCTGCTGTTGCTGTACTCCGAGCATAGCTCCCTGTTTCTCCACCACCAACTGGAGCTGGGAACGAGTTGCTGGTTCCATCGTGGTCAGAACGTACTGTAACGATACGCTTAGAGGAACCAATCGCAACTCAGGGATAATCCAAAAATCGTAAGCCTTTATTGCAAAAAGGGTCAGGACCAGAAGAGACAAGAATTGCCAAGCCAAAATCAATGTCCAAAAAGCGATGTCGACTAGACAGGCTGGGGTCAAAACCAGTAAGGCAGATGTGCAACGGTACATAGACAGTAAGCCAAAACTCATAGTCAAAATCCAGAAGGGTAGGTCAAACAGAGGGCATCCAAAACAGAAATCGTGGTCGTTCAAAAACAGGTCAAAATCCAAAAAGACAAAACAGGAATAGAAGGGCAATGGCAATCTCAAGGTTGGGCGAAACAGTCGTGAAGAAGCAATAGACAAAAGGCATATGAGGAGCATCTGCACAAATGAATACTGATCAACGTTCTGACAAGGAATGAACTGCAGTGAAGACTTTAAATAGACAAGAGGGAAGTCACATGCTATGCAGGGAACAGGTGAATTGGATAATACTAATTACAGAGGTAAGCACACATGGGGAAGTCCTAAACCACAAAAAAAATTGGCAAAAACCAAAACACGGACAGGATCCACGCAGACTACCTATGACAGAGAAACAGCTCCGGTCAAGGAGTTCTAGGTGCACAATTAAGACTCCAGGACAGAGAGAGAGCCGCACCTGAGGTGCGTAAGCTGTAATCAAAGCAGAGTACAGGGAAAGCAAAAGGGGCGGAGTTACAGAACAGAGCAGAGCAGGGCAGAGTTAGTTATATTTGTAAACAGTGATATCTACACACCTAATCAAAATACGTGAATGTTAGTTGGTTAGTTTATGTACAAACAAAGGGATTAGTGTACAGTAAAATTACCAGTACTAACTAAGCATCCTAGCGGTTAATTAATATGGTAATTTCAGAAAAGCAGAAAGGAAGGTAAAAACGAGACTGGAAGGAAGTTCGTGAAATACCGGAAAACTTCCGAGATCACCCGAAGCGTGTCTGCACGCAGACAGGGGAGTGCACTGGAATGATAACACAGATCACATCAGACATTACAGGGGAGACAATGAGCAATGCAATAATGGAGTGGATGAATATACATGAAAAATAATAAATACAGAAACAGACAGATACAGATCATAACATTGACTTTTAATTCATTCAGAAGACTTTGTTATGACTTACATAATCTGAAAGGTTCACTGAACAGTCCTGTGACACCTTGGCCACAAATTAATACAATCTCATAATATACAGTACATCTTGGGTTTTAATGTTATGTTGCCTTTCTAAAGACTTTCTTTGTTGGGTTACTCCCCAGTGCCTGGATTTTTTACGTGTAATTTTCATTTCTTGGATCTCAGTAATGTGATCTGACAGTGTACAGTGCCTGACAAAAGTCTTGTCGCATAAGGACATAGTAACTAAAAACAGCATATAACTTTATTTCTAACCAATCAATTGTTACAATAAATGGTCCATTTTAATGTCAAGGGCTTTCACATTAATAATTTGGTGCAAAATGAAACCGTCAAAAAGTGTTCTGATGTTCACAGCTTGGCTAAGCCCATAACATCTGTTTTCGCTAGGACAAAAGTCTTGTCGTCTCTTCAGATGATGCAACAAATCGCAGATTAGAATTTAACCTATGACAAATACTGTAATTAACGCATTCCCAGATGTGTATAGAAATAACCCCAGCACACCAGAATTTCATATGAGGTGCGACTAGACCTCTGACAACATACCAAAGATTCAACCACAGACCAAAGTGCTGATCATCAAGAGCCTGAAGACTGAGTCTGCTGCTGAGGTGGCAGACATCTTTAATGTATCCAAATGTCAAGTGGAGGGGATGAGAAAAAGATTTGAAGAAACTGGTGACGTTCATGGCAAGCGAGGTCAGACAGACCCCGTATGACAACTGTTTGAAAGGACTGTTTGTTGCTTCAACTGTACAAAGGCTAGCCCTTCTTCAACTACAGAAAAGCTACATGAGGAAATGTCACCAAAAATCCCGGTATCTACAAGAAGAGTTTGTCAAATTCTCTCTCAAAGTGGTTTTCATAGCCAAATTAGAACACAGAAGTCTGCATTAAACAGAAAACAAAAAACCTGCATTGCATTTGCCAAGGCCCACAGCTCGCAGAAAGGATTGATACTGGAAAAGTGGCTGAAAGTTTATTTTTCTGGTGAATCATCCACTGAACTGCATGCCAGTCGCCCGTACAAGAACCTGTTGGAACCCTCATGGACCCAAGATTCTCCCAGAAAACAATCATGTTTGGTGGAGGAAAAATCATGGTTTGTTGTTACATCCAGTATGGGGGTGAGAAAAGATCTGCAGAGTGGATGGCAACATCAACAGCCTGAAATATCAAGAAGTTCTTGCTGCCCTACTTATACTGCTGCTCCTTCTCATTCTTCTGCCTCCATGTCACAGTTCCTGAAAGCGAAGAAGGTGAAGGTACTCCAGGATTGGCCAGCCCAGTCACCTGACATGAACATTATTGAGCATTTCAGGGGTAAGATGAAGGAGGAGGCTTGGAAGATGAAACCATAGAATCTTGATGAACTCTGGGAGTCCTGCAAGACTGCTTTCTATGCCATTCCAGATGATATCATCATCAAGTTATCTCAGTCATTGCCAAGACGTATGGATGCAGTCCTCCAAGCTCATAGGAGTCACATCAATAATAATAATTTTTTTCCAAGGCACCATGGCTTTATGTTCTGATATTATAGTGGCATATTTGTGTATTCAAAATAAAGTGTATGTATAATTTCCACATTTTTTTTCAATGCGACAAGACTTTTGTCCAAGCAAAATCTGACCTTTCTGTACAAATTAAATTATAAAACTCAATCAATGACACAAAACTCTATTTTGGTATATTTTGCATAATCTAGAGGGCTTTGCCTTTCATATAAGCCATTTTTGATTCCAATTGATCAACTATAAGTCAGGTTATTATTTGTTGTTCCTACAACTTGGATAAGTGACAAGACTTTTGTCAGGCACTGTAAAAGGTTTTATTATGTGAGGTTTGTGGATTTTTTTTTTTGTTGATTCTATGAAAAGGGAATTTTTTTTTTTTTTTTCTCTAATGATTCCCGTACTCTCAATATCAACAGCAAATTTCTAATAACTACTGTATATTGCAAGGTAAATTCTTTTACCTTCATTAAAACTTATGTCCTACTTTACAGTGTCTGAGCTGAGGATTGTGCTGCTGGGGAGGTCTGGAGAATTGAAGAGTAAAGTGGGAAACATCATCCTGAGGAGAGAGGCTTTTGAAACTCAGCCCTTCTACTTTACAGTGGAACAGCTGTGTGAGAGAGCCAGGGGATTGGTGGATGGGAGTCATGTGACTGTGATCAACACTCCTGACTTGCTGCATCCTCAGATCTCTCAGTATGAAATAGACAATCAGGTGGAACTGTGTGTTTCTCTGTCTGAACCTGGGCCTCATGTGCTTCTGCTGGTCCTGCAGCCTAATAGATTTACAGAGAAGGACAGGGATAGAATGAAGACAATTTTGACCACATTTGTTGATCATGTCTTTGAGTATACAATGGTACTGGTTATCCATGAAGATGAGACAGACGTTTGCATAGATGAACAGAATGATGCCATCGGGCTATTAATTGAAGAATGCAGAGGAAGGTGTCACAAGTTCAACAACATAAACAAGACTGACCGCTCCCAGATTGTTCAATTTATGGAACAAATTAACAGGGTGGTAACGGAGAATAAACAGAGGTATCTCACCTGTGAGATATATAAGGACGTACAATCAGGTGCAACATCAATACCGGAGGACTCGCAGACACGAGGTGCACAAGATGTGGAGAGACAGTATGAACCACAGTCTCAAGGAGAAAAGGACACACGTGAGGAAAATGTGGACATTTCCAGTAAGTATATATAATAAAACATTCCAAAAAACATGAAAAATATTTTATTTCATTGAATAGCAGGTCTTGGTGCATTTTATGATTATACCCATCATGTGTTACTCAAATGAAATAGGTAAGATTGAATGTTAAAGTTCCCAGATCATGGAAAATATTTTCTCCAGTTCACTCCACCTTGACAGTGGTCTCCATCGTACCAAACATCACAGACAGGGTTGAGTTTGTGGACACCTCTGGTTTAGCTGCTAGATCCCCCTTTCCCACTTCAGCATTTGAAATTATTGCTGTTTTCTGCATCATTAACAGATCTGCTCTTCATAGTTCAGGCCTCTTATCTCTGTTTCCCTCCCACAGCATTCAGATCCACCTCTCCATCTCTCTTTCACACCTAAGGCTAATGTTGCCTTTCCTGTGTTCATCAGCAACAACTCTGCAGCTGATGTTAATCCACGGCGGCTTGTGTTTGCTCGTCATTTTAAAATGGACTGCTTTTTTTTTAGCTCACCTGGACGAAGTCCAGATGAGGTTATGTCATGGCCTGCTTGTTATTAGCTCACCTGGACGAAATCCAGATAAGGATATGTTATGGCCTGCTTGTCCATCATCGTATGGCAACCGCCGGATTCTTCTTCTCCTAAACTACTGGGCCAATGAAGCTGAAACTTGGCATCCATGTTCCTACCCATGAGGACACCAAAGTTTGTTCGAGGCATTCCGATCCAACTTCAAATATGGCGGCTTTGGCGGCCATATTGAAAATGCCATTTTGGCTCATTAGTCACTCATTTCTGGAGCGATTCAGCTGAAATTTGCTGTGTATGTGCCAAATAGCAAGACTGAACATATATATTACGGGTTTAGCTGTGCATTGCATTTTATGGCGGCTTTGGCAGCCATATTGAAAATGCTATTTTGGCTCATTAGTCGCTAATTTCTGGAGCGATTCAGCTGAAATTTGCTGTGTATGTGCCGAATAACAACACTCAACATATATAACTCTGGTTTCGCTGTGCATGGCATTTTGACCTTCATTTGACCTCTGTCATGGGGCCACGCCCCTTAATTTCAGAAATATCTTTAAAAATCTTCTTCTCTGAAACTGTGTGACTGATCGAGCTGAACCTTTGTATACACCTTCCTGTAGCTAGGGAGATGAAAGTTTGTTCGAGGTGTTCTGATTCCATTTCAAATATGGCAACAGTGGCAGCCATATTGAAATTTCCTTTGTAGATGCTAAGCAGCAAGGCTGAACACATGTTACAGGTTTTACTGTGCAATGCATTTTGACCTTCATTTCACCATTGGGCCGCATCTTTATTAGGAAATACCAATAAAAGCACTTTTACACTGATCATGCTGATAGTGTTCAACTGTATGAAAAGTATATTATTGCTACAGGAAAATATGGAGCTATCGACTATGAATTCAGATTCAGATTCAGATGAATTTATTGTCATTGTTACAGAATAACAACGAAATTAAGTTTGGAGAGAAAGTGCTCCGGGCTGCTGCAACGTGCGTCGTGCTGCCAACTCCACTTTCTTGCGAGGGCAAGTCCCTTTTTGACTGCAATTAGTAGCTCTCAATCACATTCCTTTATTGACGCGTTTTCCAATTATCGTAATTGGCAACCGAAGACACGGTTTCTCTCCATATGCGATCTAACAGCGAGACGGATGAATGATTGTCGTCTTACCTAATCAGGGAGAACAAGCAGCACCTGGTAAGTGTGGAGTGCTCTCGGAGTGAACCTTTTGTTAATTATGAAAATGACTGAGAACAGGTCAGGACTAATAATTGTTTTAAATGGAAGTTTTGTGCAGCCCGATTCTCTGTTCTTGTTCCGCAACTGTACTGAATTTTGCCCAAGATTTAATTGCTGTTAGATCGCATATGGAGAGAAACCGTGTCTTCGGTTGCCAATTATGAAAACGCGTCAATAAAGGAAAATGATTGAGAACTGCTAATTGCAGTCAAAAAGGGACGTCACGTGTCTTCGCACCCCCGCTGGCTACGCCACTGTCGTGATAAAGACAAGAGTGTCTTCAAAATCCCATCTTATTTCAGTCAGTGGCTGCGTTTACATGGGTCCAAAAATCCTACTTATAATCGGATTGACAGCTTAGTCAGATTCAAAATGTCTCATGTAACCACCTTAGCAGATCCGATTCACCCAGATCGGTTTAAATTTTCGATCGGATTGAAAGAGGTAGTCTACGCCGATTGATAATCAGCTTGATGCCGCATATAAATGGCTGAACAGAATGGATTCGGTTGATGGACTGGATTATTCGTTCTGCGCATGTGCTCCCTAGTACGTAGTAGTCATGTAATGACGTAATGACGTTCACGTTCAGGTAGTGGGACCTTTTGCGCATGTCAAAGAAACTGTAATTGGTCTCAGCTGGGGCCAGGTATACGCGGATTGAACGTGGATCGCTTTCCTTCGCGTTCATGTATACAGATCGAATCAGATTCATTTAATCAGTTTGATTTCAATCAGATTGAGGAAAACAATCCATGTAAACGCAGCCAATGTCGCTTACTGGTAAATACGAAACTTTGTTTACGTGCGCTGGCAGCCTCTTGCTTTTTGCTTCAGTACATGTTCTTGAGTTCCCGATTCTATATCCAGCTTCAGTCGCAAAGAGCAAAGCTCCAATGTGGGAACAAGCCTCGCTTATTCCAGCCATTCAATCACAATGTGCGAGGATCACATTGCCATTCTTATCGCTCACAAACCACGGCTTGAGCGGTGTTTCTCGAGTTCTTTGAGAATGGTTTACCCGAGCATAAACCAGCACCCTGTTCTCTTTCACTTTGTATTAGTGAGAAGAATACCAACCCAGCCAGACACAAAAAAGTTGTACACATCAAGAATCTTATAAGCCTTCATTTGTGCGTTAGTTGCCCACGAGGTTTGAATAACGAGATAGTTTACGATATCGGGGTATTCAATCACTGGTAATGTTGCCAAATCCTCCATATAATCATATAGCTTTAACATAATATGGGTCAAAACCACAAATTTCAACCTTTTCTCTGTATCTTGACTTGGCAGAGGACTCCAGAGAGTCATAATATTTCGAAAAACTTGGAGATGTATCACTGTTATTGTTCGCAAGAGATGCCATTTTTTATTTGTATATCATCCAACATGGCGGCGCGTGCCATTTAATCACGTGGTTGCACACCAAGAATACATTGGCTATGTTAAAGTTGACCTCAGATGACTTTGGAAGGTCAAACTCGAGGTCAGGGAATATATTAACAATGTTAAAACATATGACTTGAAATTTCAAAAAATTATTTCTCAAAAACTGTCTGATAACTTTTCAAAATCTAGCAATCAACTCACCTTGATACACTTTATGTACAGTGCGAGTGCCATTTTGACTGAATTGACGGAAGTGGGTCCAGTGGGGGCGCTGTACTTTAACATTGGGTCATCTGGAGAATGGGCCAAATCGCCTGTGGAAGCTAAATGGTTGCAGTTAGAGATTAAGTTTTTATTACTGACATATAGGAAGTAATATATGACCTATATTTTGGCTGTGTTAAAGTTGACCTCAGATGACCTTGAAAGGTCAAACTTGAGGTCAAGCAAAATGTTAGTTTTCAAAGGTTTCTAGGCTTGAAAATATTGAAGATTGGGAACATATGTGCATTGAACACTTATATGAAGTCATGTATGAACTTTCATTTGGTGGACTTGAACTTGACCTTCGGCGACCTTTGAAGGTCAAACTTCACATAGTGAAATTTCAATGACTTCTATCACCAAAACTATTGCAGATAGAGCTTAGGTTTGTATTGCAGGCATATAGGAAGTCATGTATGAAGTTTCATTTGGTGACATTGAGCTTGACCTTCAGTGACCTTGAACGGCCAAACTATACAGTGAAATTTCAATGACTTACATCAGCAAAATCGTTACAGATTGAGTGTAGGTTTGTATTGGAGAAGTATAGGAAGTCATGTATGAACTTTCATTTGGTGACTTTCATATTGACCTTTGAAGGTCTAACTTGACCTAATGAAAATTCAATGACTTCTATCACTGAAAAGGTCACAGATGAAGCCTAGGTTTGTGTTACTGACATAGGTAGTCACATATGAACTTTCATTTGGTGACATTCAGCTTGACTGTTGATGACATTTGAAGGTCAAACTTGACATAATACAATTACAATGACTTGTCTTGCCAAAATGGTCACAGATGGAGTCTAGGTTTGTATTACAGACATATAGGAAGTCATATATGAACTTTCATTTGGTGATCTTTGTATTGACCTTCAAAGGTCAAATGAAACCTGGTGAAAATTAAATGACTTGTATCACTAGAACGGTCACAGATGGAGCCTAAGGCCCGTATTCAGAAACGACACTCACACTCACCCTCCACTCACCATATAGTGAGGACAATTGAAATGTAACTGGAGTGTGAGAAAGAGATCGACCTACCACTTACTGAGGGAGCGGTCCCACTCCTCGCCAGTTGCTATTCACAAACGCCACTCGAGCATAACTGACAGTAGTGGGCACTGGGTACCACAGGCGCTGCGTCGGCTCCTGCAAAGGGACGCTCAATCCTCACCCTTCAGTGCTGAATGACCTAAACCTGTCGCTGTTTACTTCTCTTGATTAGAAACTTTCTCAGACTAATTGGTAAAACGACAATCAAATTTATTTTTGATAGCGTTCTTATACATTGCTTCTCAAAATTGAGGCGTTTCTTTCGCACATAAATGACGACGTAAAATATCAGCATGTCTTCATAAATTCTGTGGTCGAGTGGCTCGCGAAAGGCGCAGGACAGCCCGCGAGGCTCACTAAGCAACAAGCTGTGAAACGTGCCAGACATTTCCTTCTACATTCAGCGATTAAGAATGTAGAAAAGAATGGATTCTCGTGACTTACAGTTAAATGAGCCTCACCGACCAATCCACATGGCGCCCCACGAGCCAGCTGAGCGCAGAATTTTCCAATCCATGAGTAAAGAAAAGCGTGAGAAATCCAAATGCGTGCAAGTTGACAGATATGCATCATTAATGAAAACTGTCCACACCTGATAATGGTGAGAGTTTTCGGAGTTTCTGCAATGGTAATTTAAATGAATTGAAAACAGGGAAATAATTATCAGTGCTCATTCTAACTGAACAAGTAGAACTGGCGACACATGATAATCCTGAAGATTTTTGGAGTTCAAGTAAATAAAATTTTATTAAATGATTGAAAACAGGTCATGTCCAATGATTATTTTTAGGGGATGGTTTTGAGCTTCCCCTATTGCCAGTTCACCAGTAGCCACTGGTGGGTACACAAATGCTAACCTCGAGTTCACCACAGTGCAGTTCGTAAACACTGAAACCAGGTGGTCAGTCAGCAAGTTACCGGCATCGTTATCATCATTATAGTTAAAATTTGCGTAGTTGCGATTGCATCAAGCACGTGGCTGTAAATGATCCAGAGTTTCCAATGTTTGTAACCACCTGAAAGCCATGACGACAAAATACCGGCGCAAGTTAGTGCGGCTCAAGGGAGGTGTTCCCTGCACTCAACCTTCACTCAGAAAGAGAGACTATTTTCAGTGTGAGTGAGGTCTCTGAAAGCAAATGAGAGTTAGGGCAACCTCTGACTCATTTAGTATAACCTGACACTAAGTTTTAGTACTCACTCACACTCAATTAGGGTGAGTGTCGTTTCTGAATACGGGCCTAAGTTTGTGTTACTGACATCTAGGAAGTCACATATGAACTTTCATTTGGCGACATTCAACTTGACTGTCAGTGACCTTTGAGGGTCAAACTCCACAGTGAAATTTAAATGACTTGTATCACAAAAATGGTCACAGATTGAGCCAAAGTTTATATAGAGACATTTAGAAAGTCATATATGAAATCCATTTGCTGACCACAACTTGACATGCTGTGACCTTTAAAGTTCACAATTGACATATTGAATATATATTGATATATTTTAATGACTTGTTTCACCAAAACTGCTTCATAACTTATATCATCGCTGTAAGACTGCTTGCCGGTAAACTACGGGACCCTTGGTCCTATTTTTTTTTTTTTTTTTTTTGCCACGGGACCCGACAACATTCAGGTGGTGATGCAGAAAATATGAGCAAGAATATTGTATGCCACGCTATACATTTTACACAACATTCCATTAAAATAATTTAAATAATTATGAAAGCAAAGCAGCATAGGGCATACTACTTTGAAAAATGTTCTCATGCTTTGTTTTAACTTGCTGGCATGTCCTCTTGACAGTGCTGGTACTGCAACTATTAAAGCGTATTCAACTATTAAATAGTATTGTATGCCACAGGACTACTGTAAATTTGCAATGGTGCAACTGGTTAGGGTTAGTGGTGGAATACTATTTTATAAATAATCATGCTGTATAAAAGAAAAGTAATGGAAAAAATACTTTAAACCAAAAACGAAGAAATTAGTAAAACGGAGTTTACTATTGGTATTTATCAATCAGACAATATTCAATCTGTAATTTAATTTCACTTTGTTTCATTTGGCCGAGAAACTAAAGTGATTTCCACTAGTCCTTCATCAGAGGACTTACGCATTTACACGGTCAGTAATTTTCCGCCAGAATTCCTCTCTGGCCTTATTACAACCAACATGAATACATATACTAACATAACATAAATCTCAATTACAATTTCCCTAGTGTCTATCCGAGTAAGCACATGCAAAATCGTGCAGTCTTTCAAGTGTCCAACCAACCAATAGTGAAAAACTTAATATGTCTCCCATTAAGCTGTTGTGGCGCCCCCTGGTGCCGCGGGGGGAGACATCCCGCAGTCTTCCTGATCCTGGATCAGGGATAGCTTCCTCGGAGAAACATTCAGCACGCCATTGGTCATTTTATAAATGGAAATACGGTAAATTGACGCTTGGAACGCCCTTTAATTGAGAGCGCTCACGGCCTTAAAAGCACAAAGCCGAATGAGCCCTCGCTGCGGAGTACAGGACATCAGTCCCCGACACCTTGATGTCCCTACACTGCACATTCCCTACGATTTGGTGGCGGTAAAACCTCTAAACGTTGTTGTCAAACGGCCCAAGTTTATCCCGAATTTCTGAAGAGCGGGGCTGCGTTCGAATAATCTTTCTTGCCTAGGAAAGTTCCTAACTCCTAAAAAACAAGTGTTTGCCACTAACATGGCAATATCCCCCGCCGTCCGTACGATATGTGTTCGTACGGACGGACGTGACGGATGGACGGACGGAGGAGCCAATGCTATATCCCCCCCCGCTTAAACGCCGGGCGGGGATAATGATCAGGAAATAATTACGTGGCAGCCATGACAAGGGGATTCGAATTCTTTAAATATTAAGGAAAGGTGTCTCCGTGCTTCCTAATTTACCTCCTTCAGCATAAGGTACACAGAACCTTCCTTTTCGAAAAGAAAGGAGATAACGCTATCCCAGAATTCTGCGCAGCAGCAATATTTAAAGCGAGGACCATTCATCTGGCCAATTGCGTAAAGAAACGTGTATGATGGGCAGGGGACTGATGATCACGTTGCCTAGTGTAAGTGCATTCGGATTCTGTAATTAGGGGCAATTATGGGTGAAGCTAGATCCGGAGTAGTTCAAGTACGCTGTGCGACTAAAATCTCGTAAAATCTCGTTTCCGCGATCCTCGGTTATTACTAGTCAATAAATAGCGTCATGGTTTTAGTGCCTTCGAGTTATTAAAATAATTAAAATGACTAAAACGAGTTTTAGTCATTTTAAAGAGCGTGTTCCTGTTGTCGATTGCTTTGAATTCTTGGTTTGTTTTTGCATTTGACTACAATGCTTGTTTAATCCCATCCTAATGTTTATTATGCAGAGGGAGGGGAAGGAACGTTTCAGTTTAATTTTTTACCATTTCTTTATTTGTTTGGCTTTTTAATAATCCCATGAAAATAGAGGATCTACTTTATCAATTCAATAACGATTTATGTAAACTTCATGACTTTCAGAAAGGACGGAGGACTGACAGATGACTATCAATGAGTATTAACTGACAGCACAATTAGTCCCTGCATTATTAAAAGCAGCATATTTTTCAGTGTAGCATCTTAGAAAATCCACTGGAAATAATTACAATTTATCTGTTCATCATTTTAATGTACATCTGCACTTATCTATTGGTGTTTAGTGATTAGTTCAAAACAACTTTTTCATTAACTTTTTGCATGCAGAAGGTATAAATTTATCTAGGCTTGCATGTACAGTAATATTTTTAGGAAGGGCTCATTAAACACTATACATCCAGACATAACAAGGCACATTAAAACACAAATGTATCTTGTTATACACATACATTTTATGTATATCTTTTTATTTTGCACTTACAGTGCTGTGAAAAAGTATTTGCCCCCTTCCTGATTTCTTATTTTCTTGCATATTTGTCACACAAATGTTTCAGATCAGCAAATAAATTTTAATATTAGACAAAGACAACCCGTGTAAATACAAAATGCAGTTTTTAAATGATGATTTAATTTATTAAGGGGAAAAAGCTATCCAAACCTACCTGGCCTGGTGTGAAAAAGTAATTGTCCCCTAAACCTAATAACTGGTTGTGCCACCCTCTGCGACAACAACTGCAAGCAAGTGTTTGCGATAACTGGCAATGAGTCTTTCACATCACTGTGGAGGAATTGTGGCTCGCTCTTCTTTGCAGAATGTTTTAATTCAGCCACATTGGAGGGTTTTTGAGCACGAACGGCCTGTTTAAGGTCATGCCACGGCATCACAATCGGATTTAAGTCCGGACTTTGCTTAGGCGGCTCCAAAACCTTCAATTTGTTTTTTTTAAGCCATTCAGAGGTGGACTTGCTAGTGTGTTTCGGATCATTGTCCTGCTGCTTAACCCAAGTGCGCTTGAGCTTGAGGTCACCAACTGATGGTTGGACATTCTCCTTCAGGATTTTCTGGTAGAGAGCAGAATTCATAGTTACATCAATTACAACAAGTCATCCAGGTCCTGAAGCAGCAAAGCGGCCCCAAACCATCACACTACCACCACCACCACCACCACGTTTGACTTTTGGTATGATGTTCTTCTTATGAAATGATATGTTAGTTTTACGCCTGATGTAACAGGATGCATACCTTCCAAAAAGTTCAACTTTTGTCTCGTCAGTCCACAGAATATTTACCCAAAAGTCTTGGGGATCATCAAGATGTATTTTGGCAAATGTGAGACGAGCCCTTGTGTTCTTTTTGGTCAGCAGTAGTTTTCGCTTTGGAACCCTCCCACGGATGCCATTTTTGCCCAGTCTCTTTCTTATTTTTGAATCATGAATACTGACTTTAAATGAGGGAAGTGAGGCCTGCAGTTCTTTACATGTTGTTCTGGGTTCTTTTGTGACCTCCTGGATGAGTTGTCGATGCACTTTTGGTAATTCTGGTAGGCCGGCCACTCCTGGGAAGGTTCACCACTGTTCCAAGTTTTCTCCATTTGTGGATAATGGCTTTCACCGTGATTCGGGAGTCCCAAAGCTTTAGAAATGGCTTTGCCACCCTTTCCAGACTGATAAATGTCAATTTCTTTGTTTCTCATCTGTTCTTGAATTTCTTTAGTTTGCAGCATGATGTCTTGCTTTTTGAGATCTTTTAGCCTACTTCACTTTGTCAAACAGGTTCTATTTAAGTTATTTCTTGATTCAACAGGTCTGGCAGTAATCAGGCCTGGGTGTGGCTAGTGAAATTGAACTCAAATGTGGTTAATCAGTTAATTCATGATTTAACAAGGGGGGCACTTATTTTTTCCCCACATTGGGCCAGGTAGGTTTGGATAGCCTTTTCCCCTTAATGAAATCATTTCAAAACTGCATTTTGTATTTACTCGGGTTATTTGTTTTATATTAAAATTTGTTTGATGATCTGAAACATTTAAGTGTGAAAAATGTGCAAAGTAGTAAGAAATCAGGAAGGGGGCAAATACTTTTTTAATGGCACTGTATGTACTGAAAATGCTTCATGAAAAAGAAATCTTCCATAAACTCAGAAACATGAATAGCATGTGAAGCAGTTTGTCTGAGCCCTCTCCTCCATGTTGTTCTTGTATATAATCTCTACCATGGTTTGCTGTGCTGCGTGAGGATGCTCCAATCGCTGGGAGGTTGAATACAAATGTATGGTTTCTCCAATGACGTGAAGAGAAAAAAAAAAAAAAAAAAAATTGTTGGCTCAATTCAGTAGGAGAAATTGAACAAACATTAAAAATTACAACAATCAAAATGTGAGGTGATCGCATTCAAACACTGCACTTGCACCTTTTCACAACCAAAGACCACACGATTTGGAAGCTTATTGTCCAGTTTATTAAAAGTAAAGAACAGGGACAACACAGCTTAGGGAGTTAAAACTCAGGGTGTAGGGTGAGTGTCCTGTCTCATTGCAGGGAGGCTTTTATTGAATTGCCTGCAGCTCTTCAGCTGAAAGGAGGGGGGGGGGTGGAGAAAGACAGGAGAAAGGGTTAGACACATCTATAGGGCTTGGATGGGAAATTGTGCTGAGAGATGAGGTGTGGTCTTTGTTTCCCTACTTAGGTTATGGAACTCAAGTAGCTGTGATCAACAGCTTTTGCTGCTGATGTTTAAGTATGGCAAATGTATCAGTTACAGATGTGACAGGAATTAGCATAAAGTTGGATCATGTTCTTTGCAATCTCAGACAATACAGTACAGCTAAATATTTTTAGTATTCAGTAAGATTCCCCACTTAGGCCAAACATTTTGGAAAATTAAGCATAGAAGGCTATTTGGCTAATACGTTGTTTTCGATCTTCTATTTGGTCCTCCAGCCTCCCTCTCCCTTAATCATCAATCCAAAATTAGCTGAGCAGCAACATAATATTGACAGGTAATGTCAACAGAATCAAATCCTAAAACACTCAGATCATGTTTAAGTTTACTGAATAGAAGTTAAAGAAAAAAAGCTCCCACAATCAATTTTAATAGTGATGTATCACAGCAAACGATGGCTCTTTATTATTCTGTAAGGTTAACTTTATTACACCAGCTAACGTTAGCTACCTTGTTCTCAAAGAAAATCTCACTTCACCACATCCACTGCTATAACGAGTCTGATGGTATATTTACGTTACTTCTAACATTTCACTCCCCCCACCCCGCAAAAAAAAAAAAAAAAAAAAAACCCACTTTTAAGAAGCATTTTCCCCCTCTAATTTTGCGTCTTTGGATGAAATGACACTGACATGGAGTTTACAAGTATACTGCTGCTCATGGTTAGCAATAGTAACTGTCGCTAACTGTACCTAGCTAGTATCGTAGCCTAATTTGTCCGTAAACATTAAATATCTCAAGAATCGTGCAGGGAATAATCCAGTAAAACGCTTTACTGTACGTGTTATTTAATTCAGATGTGCTGACAATATTCATTCTAATTCTTTAAACGTCTTACCTTTTGGAACATCACGTACAATCCATTCCGCTTCAGCTCAGCTGCTGGACTAGTCTTGTCGCACTTCCGGCGAGATTTCAGTCAACTCTCGCACAGCGTGCTTGAACTACTCCGGATCTAGCTTCACCCAGGCAATTATACCCCTGGGTGGAGTGACGCACTGTGGGAGTGAAATGTTTTACCCAAGAATACACAGCAAAAGCCATGGCATGGACTCAAACCAATTTAGCCACAAATGCGAGAGAATTATGAAAAGGTTCAAAAACTGTTCCTCAAAGGAGGACAGGATTTGGATATTTCACCAACTTCAGTGCATAACAGAATTAAAAGATTCAAGGAATCTGGAATTTCTGTACGTAAATAGCTAGGGTATAAGCCTCGGCTGAATGCCAGTGATTCCCGATCACTTAGCTGGCACTGCATCAACCACCTTAAATTTATATATAAGATATAAAGCAACATGGGCTCAGAATTACTGCAGCAAAGCTTTGTCAAGCCCTGAAATACATAATTACATTCAAAAATGCCAACTATACCTTACTGTTCAAGGAGGAAGTTGTAACATCTGGAGAAAGGAACCAATAGCAAGTAGTCCAGAAAGCAAAAACGTGGCCTTTGACAGTTTGAGTCCAAACCAGGTGATCAGAGTGACAGTGCAGAGGGGTAATCCAAAACAGGGTCTAAAAAAAATGGCTGGAGGTCAAAAACCAAAAAGGCGTGTGCCTTTTTGAGCACAACACAAAATTGCAAACCAGAGGGAGAGTCGAGAGCCCAAAATCTGAGGTCATAAGCCAGGGCAGCAAAAGACAGGAATCGTGGTCATACAGAAATGGGTTAGTAACAGGAGGCAAACAAATCCAGGCAGACACAGACAGGTATCGGAATCGCACGGAAGGGTGTCATTATCTCACAAACAGATCACTGGCGTACAGGCAGCTTGGCACAGGAAATGTTGATCAACATTTTGACAAAGAATGAGCAGAAGTGAGGGACTCTTATACACGAGGGAGGTAACAATCTAAGTGGGGTGACAGGTGTGAGGGATGATCTAAACATTTACTGAGGGGAAAATACAAGAGGTAATTAACTATACAAAATGGAGAACAATGACAAAGACTAGTTTCACGAGACATCCTTAAACAACAACAGCTCCATTCAAGGAGTGCCTAAAAGGGGAGAGTTGGGAGAAACAGATTAGAAGAAGAGATAGTTGCAAAGTATCTGCAGAAACTAAGGAAAAGGATTGGGAGAGCAAAGCGGGCGGAGTTACAGATTAGTGTGGAAAGCAGATAGATCCAATCACTAAAGTTTGTAGTTTGTACGATAATAATATTACCCAAATTGTGCAAGTTAGTATGTTAGTTATTTACAGAATTAGTATATTAGTATGGATTAGCAGATAAACTAACAAAAACACTGACTGTTAGTGGTATTAGTACTTAATTGGTAATTAGTGTTGAAGGAAGCAAACGTGATGTGAAGGAACTCATGAAACGCTAGAAAACTTCCGAAATCACCCGAAATGTGATAGCTGGCAGACAAGGGTGTGTACTGGCAATAAACAAAGAAACGCAAGACGTCACAGGGTGTACAATGTGCACGAAACAGGCAAATGCCAATGATTTGGCAGATAATACAAAATACAACAAAACTAATAAACCATGTGAAATAAAACATAAAACCAGAACATACAGAAATACAGATCATGACAGAAGCCTTATTTTAGCAGTATTCAAATATTTTGTTGTACCAGTTTTTAAATTTTTTTTATTTTTAAATACACTGCCAGGTCAGATAGAAGGTTGCTGCTTGGATTTAAATATGTAAATACAGTGCAATGAAAAAGTCTTTGCCCCTTCCCAATTAATTTCTAATTTTGCACATTTGTTACACTTAAATCTTTCAGATCATCAGACCAATGTTGGTATTACATGTAGATTACCCAAGTAAATGCAAAATGTGGTTTTTCAATGATGATTTAATTTGTTGAAGAAAAAAAGCCATCCAACTCAAACTTGCCTTAGGTGCAAAAAGTCATTGCCAACTCCAAAAGTAATTGCCAAGTTTTGAGTGTCTTTACCTTTAATAAATGAAATAATCATTGATAAGCTGCATTTTCTGTTTATTCACATTATATTTGTCTTATATTAAAATTAGTTGGATGATCTAAAACATTTAAATATGAAAAATAAGCAAAAATAGAAAAAAATGAAAGAGGCAAATATTTTTTACTGTATTGTGAGGATGTGCTGAAGACTATTTTGGGAATAAAACTGTGGGATGGGTAAGAAGATAATAAGCTGCTATAATTTATTTCAGTGACTAAATTCTCAATGAGTGACAGCTACTGTGACTTTCCAGGGCTTTAGTTAGGCTCACCTCTGACATATGGTCTAAAACAGAAAGTAATAGTACAGTGCTTCTAGTTTACTAAAATTTTGTTTTGAGTGAGAGTTTTTCTTTGTTTTGCAGGTGTTGAGGGTGAAGATCAGAGTCCTGCCTGTATGAGGATTGTGATCTTGGGGAGGACAGGAAGTGGGAAAAGTGCCACAGGAAACACCATACTGCAGAGGAAAGAGTTCCTGTCTCAGTCAGAATGACATCAGTGACGACCAGCTGTAAGAAAGGAGTTGGGGAAGTAGCTGGCAGGCGTGTTGCTGTAGTCGACACACCGGGTTTCTTTGACACATCACCCACCAAAAAGGCAATCCAGGAGGAAATAACCAGATGCATCTCCTTTTTGGCCCCAGGACCTCATGTGTTTCTTCTAGTGCAACAGATTGGAAGAATCACACAGGAAGAAAAGGACTCATTGCAGCTTATTAGAATACCTTTGGTAAAAAGGCTGAAATGTTCACCATAGTAATGTTCACAAGAGGGGATACTCTTACAGATCAATCCATTGAGAGCTACATTGAAAGCAGTGACCCAATAATCCAGATACTGATTCAAGACTGTGGAAACAGGTTTCATGTCTTCAATAATAAGGACAACAGCAACCTCACCCAGGTGACTAAGCTGCTGGATAAGATAGACATGATGGTGCAGAAGAACGGAGGAGGCTGCTACACCAATGAGATGTTCCAGGAAGCAGAAAGAACCATAAAGAAAGAGCATGAAAGGATAATGAAAGACAAAGAAGGAGAGATGCAGAGAGAGAGAGAGAAACTGAAGGCAAAACATGAAGAGGAGATGAAGAGGAGGATGGAGGAGCAGAGGCGTATAGAAGAGGAAGAAAGAGCCCATCGGGAGAAAGAGCTGAAAGACAAAGAAGAAAATTTAAAGAAAGAGATTGAAGCTTTGAAGAAAAGAGAGCAGGAGGCAAATGAAGAAAGAGCTGAGGATGAGAAGAGGTGGAGAAGTCAAGAATTAGAGTGGAAAAGCAAATAGATGAGATGGAACATGAGAAATACAGGATGAAAGAGGAGTCACGACGCAGGGAAGAGGAAGAGAAGAAGAGATTAGGAACAGTGGAGAAAGAGAGACAAGAGCTCTTACAAAAACAAGAAAGAGAAAAGAGAGAATTTGAGAAAAAGCTGGCAGAAGAAAAGAAAAAGAGGGACACAGAGGAGCAAAGGAGCAGACTGCTGGAGAAGACCATTCAAGAGCTGAAGGCCAAACACAAGGCTGATCAAGAAGAGAAGGACAGAAAGATCAGAGAATTAGAAGGAAACTTCAGTGGCACGGCACTGGGTAAGTGTGGAGGGGCTATTTATACATTAATAATCCATCTGATGTAAATTAAATCAGGATTTTACGGTACCCTACACTACCCTTAGAGTAATAATACAATGCATTGCAGGGTGTATTACAGATATTAACTGATTGTGTGAGAAATGCAGCCATTGTAATAAGATTATTCTGGAGAAAAATAATCCCTTTCCAATCTCAATTTTTCAGACTTTTCTGACATGTGATGCACAGCTCGTAAATTTTGAGAAAAAAGAAACAGAAAAAATTCCAAAAATTATCCCTAAACTGCAAATAAAAATGAAAATCAGTACATATCTTACCAATGGTGTGGAAAATTCAGGTAGTTAGGATTTCATGTTTTAACACTTTTAGCACCCCTGTTTGCAGATAGGTACATGGCCACTGTGGCCCTGTAGGGCGTGAGTGTGACATGCCTCTATCATATGGCTGAAAACCATTAGTTATTTCACTGTGCTCAAAATTCTCTGAAATTGCTTTTTGAATTGCTTTTTTTATGCTTTTCAGGTGTATATCACCAGCCTGACTGTGTGAGGATAGTGCTTGTAGGGAGGACTGGAAGTGGGAAAAGTGCCACAGGAAACACCATACTGCAGAGGGAAGAGTTCCTGTCTGGGTTCAGTATGACATCAGTGACGACCAGCTGTAAGAAAGGAGTTGGGGAAGTAGCTGGCAGGCGTGTTGCTGTAGTCGACACACCGGGTCTCTTTGACACATCACTCACCAATGAGGCAGTCCAGGAGGAAATAACCAGATGCATCTCCTTTTTGGCCCCAGGACCTCATGTGTTTCTCCTAGTGCTACAGATTGGAAGAATCACACAGGAAGAGAAGGACTCATTGCGGCTTATTAGAGATACCTTTGGTAAAAAGGCTGACATGTTCACCATTGTGATGTTCACAAGAGGGGATACTCTTACAGATCAATCCATTGAGAGCTACATTGAAAGCAGTGACCCAACAATCCAGATACTGATTCAAGACTGTGGAGACAGGTTTCATGTCTTCAATAATAATGACAAGAGCAACGTCACTCAGGTGACTAAGCTGCTGGATAAGATAGACATGATGGTGCAGAAGAACGGAGGAGGCTGCTACACCAATGAGATGTTCCAGGAAGCAGAGAGAACCATAAAGAAAGAGTATGAAAGAATCCTGAGAGAGAAAGAGGGAGAGATGGAGAGAAAGAAAGAGGAACTGAATGCCAAACATAAAGAGGAGATGGGGGAGATGAGGTGGAGGATGGAAGAGCAGAGGCGTATAGAAGAGGAAGAACGAGCCCGTCGGGAGAAAGAGCTGAAAGACAAAGAAGAAAATTTAAAGAAAGAGATTGAAGCTTTAAAGAAAAGAGAGCAGGAGGCAAATGAAGAAAGAGCTGAGGATGAGAAGAGGTGGAGAAGTCAAGAATTAGAGTGGAAAAGCAAAATAGATGAGAAGGAACGAGATAAATGTAGAATTAAAGAGGAGCTGCAACGCAGGGAAGAGGAAGAGAAGAAGAGATTAGAAACAGAGGAGAGAGAGAGACAAGAGCTCTTACAAAAAACAAGAAAGAGAAAAGAGAGAATTTGAGAAAAAGCTGGCGGAAGAAAAGGAAAAGAGAGACAGAGACGAGCAGGAGAGGAGAATTTGGGAGGAGAGAGAAAGAAGGGAGTGGGAACGGAGAATTAAAGAGGCAGAGAAAGAGAAGAAAGAGATACTGGAGGAAATGAAGAAAAGAGCTGCAGAATGGGAACTGGAGAGAGAAAAGGAGCGACTGAGTACAGAGAAGAAGTGGAAGCAGAAAGAGGAGCAAAAAAGAAAAGAGTGGGAAGAGAAACAAAAGAAAATGAGGAATGAGTTTGAAAAAGAGAAGGAACAAGAAAGAAAAAAGAGGGAAAGAGATAAAGAAATAATGGAGAAGGATCTGGAAGAAAAGAAGAGACAGTTGAAACAAATAGAGAAGGAATGGGACAAAGAAAGAAAAGAGGAGAGAGAGAAAAGATATAAGGAGGATGAGCAGAGAAGAGAGGAGGAGAGAAAAAGACTGGTGAAGCTGCAGGAGGAATTTGAGAAGGAACGAGAGGAAGAGACCCAGAGGAGAAAGAGGGACGAAAAGGCCAGGAGAGAAAGAGAAGAAAAAGAACGGAGAGAAATTGAGGAGGACTATGAAAGGAAAATTAAAGAAATGAAGAGTAAATATGAGGAAGAGGCTCAAAGACAAGCGCATGAATTAGATGAAATGAAATCCAAAAGATATTGCACAGTATTGTAATGGTGCAATATTCCATTCTGTGATAGAAATGGGATCATTGCATCACATCACATGGGCAAAGATCCTGATATAGATTGGAATATTTTGCTATACAAGCTAGAATTGGATGACATTTTATCCAAGTATGTTTTATTGAGCCTTGAGATGTAAAAATCATTATACAGTATACAAAATATACAGTGTTCATTTCCTTTTTTATAAACAAACAAACATGAAGTATCAGCTTAAAAACTAAATTTGGTTGAACACAGTGGCATGGCCGGCGGGGGTGCTAAGACACGTCCCTTCTTGACTGCAATTAGTAGTTCTCAATCATTTTCCTTTATTGACGCGATTTCCAATCTTAATTGTCAACTGAAGACACGGTTTCTCTCCATATGCGATCAAATCATGGGCTAAATTCAGTACAGAAAAATAATTTAGCCACTTAATAGGCCAATGTTTTGCGATGATTGAACTGGTCTGCGTTCCAATGAAACGCGAACTTTCATTCTTGGTATTGTGTGGGTTGGAAAAAAAAAAAGTAGCATTCGGCAGTTAAATAGGCTATAAAAAGCCTGCGGCTCAAGCTATTTGCGTGAGAGTCGACAGGTATGCAATTTTGAATGACGTTGATTTAAATGCAGCAAATATACATCTAGATGAATGATTGTTGTCTTACCTAATCGGGGAGAACAAGCAGCACTTGTTAACTGTGGAGTGCTCTCGGAGTGAACCTTCTGTTAATTATGAAAATGACTGAGAACAGGTCAGGCCTAATAATTGTTTTAAACGGAAGTTTTGTGCAGCCCAATTCTCTGTTCTTGTTCCGCAGCTGTACTGAATTTAGCCCATGATTCAATTGCATATGGAGAGAAACTGTGTCTTCGGTTGCCAATTACGATAATTGGAAAACACGTCAATAAAGTAAAATGATTGAGAACTACTAATTGCAGTCAAAAAGGGACGTGTCTTAGCATCCCCACTGGCCACGCCACCGGTTGAACAGAAGAAAGTAGGACCCCCTACCCCAACATCATCATCACCCTGCCCCACCCCCCATGTCCCCTTCTCCTCAGGCACACTCTCTCCATTACATTGCAGTATATTGTATATTATGTATATAATATATTATTAATATTTCAGTAGCTATTTTGCAGTTGGGAATGCTACGTCTGGTCTCATTATTTTAAGTATGAAGTGACTTGTAAGCCCATCGGGGCTGGGTTCCTTCTATTTATTTGTTTTTAATGTTGTTTGTATATTTATATGAAACATGTCACTATAATAAATAAACATATCATCAAACACATATCAGTAGCAGTCAGGGATGAGACTTCTTGGTGTTCTCTTTCTTAAGCCATGAGATGAATGGCTGCCATATTGTGTCGAACTTGTGTAGGTTGTCTTTTAAAACATACCTGATCCTCTCCAAGAGCAATGTACTGTATCAGTTAACTGGTGTAACCACAGTTTGGTAGAGGGAACCGAAGTTCCTTTCCATAGTGTAAGGAGCAGCTTTTTGGCAGTAACCAGGCAATAGGAGACAAATTCTTGCTGAGCTGATGTAAATTTTTTTGGGTGTTGTGGACACGCTGAGGATGACCAGCCAAGGGTCTGGTTCCTGTGGATTAGTAATAATTTCAGATATGATTTTAAACTCATCTTTCCAGAAGGAGGCAACCCTCGGGCATGAAACAAAGCTGTGGACGAGGTCCACTTTAGAGGTAGTACATTTGTCACAGATGGTGAAACATTCGGATATATACTGTGTCATTTTGTTTTGGATAAGTGAAGTCTGTAAATTATTTTATATTCTATGAGGCAGTGTCTACTGTTATTTGAGCAAATGTGTATCTGTTCAAGAGCTCTTTGCCATCATTAGGAATCGACATACCCATTTCAGCTTCCCAGCTCAGTTTACATTTTTCAGAGGAAGGGGAGGTTTCTTTGAGTAAGATAATATAGTATATACAAGAGATAAACTTGTTCTCATGTGGAGACGTAGAGAGACAATCATCTATAACTGACTTATTTTCTATCTCAAATCCTATCATGTATTTCCGAGCATAGTCCCTAATTTGAAGGTATCTAAAAAAATTGCTAGCTGGGAGACTGTATCTCCTTTGTAGTTGCGCAAAGGAGGCAAATATGCCATCTAGGTATAGATCCTTAACAGTGCAGATCCCCAAATAACTCCACGTAGAAAATGCTGTATCAAGACTGGATGGCGGGAAGGTGGGATTATTAGCAATGGGTAAAAGAGGAGATAAGGATTTGAGGCCAAAATGTAATTTAATTTGTTTCCATACTTTTAATAAATCATGGACTATAGGGTTTTGATTATAGGTTTATCAACTGGCATGGGGGCTCGTAATATAGCACCTATAGAAGAAGGATGACAGTCCTCTTGCGCCACCTTTAACCATGTAAGTGGGGGATTTGGAGGGTTCAACCAAAATGTCAAGGACCTGATGACTGATGCCCAGTAGTAGAATAAAACAAGGAAGGGCCAAGCCCCCATTAGACTTTGATTTACAGAGCTGTTTATTATTTAACCTATGTGTTTTGTAGTTCAATAGAAAAGGAGTTATAATTGAGTCCAGCCTCTTGAAAAAGAGTTTGGTTAAGAAAATTGGGATGTTCTGAATCAGGTAGAGAATTTGCGGTAAAAAGATCATCTTCACTGCATTCACTCTGCCAAGGAGTGAGATGGGAAGAGTTCTCCAGTGTTGTATTACGTCTTTTAATTTATCCAGCAGAGGGGGAAAGCTACATTGGTAAAGAGATAAATAATGTTTTGTGATTTCAATACCTAGGTAGGTAAATCTGTCTGAAACTACTTTAAATGGAAAATGTGTAAAGGTATTTGTCGATGAAGAGCTGATTGACATCAATGTGCTTTTAGTTCAATTGGTTCTGTATCCTGCAAATGTAGCAAATAGATTTATTTATCTAATATAATTGGGATTGTGAGTTGTTAAACTCAAATTAAACCTTCGAAGAGCCTCAAATAGATAGGACCATTCAATTTGATCGAAGGCTTTTTCCGCATCTATAAGCACTACGAGATCATTTTCTTTTCTTCTTGTATACATGAGATTTAAGAGGCATCTCAGGTTACAGGTGGAGTTTCTATTGGGTATGAATCCAGTTTGGTCTGGATGTATCAGTTTATCAATCAGAAGACTAAGTCTGTTGGCCAAAAATCTTTGTGTACAATTTTCCGTCGGTGTTGAGTAACGAAATTGGGTGGTATGAACCTACTTCTTGTGGATCCTTCCCTTTTTTATAAATAACTGTAATTACTGCCTCGGTTAAGGTTGGTGGGAGACTACCATCTGATTTAGCCTGTTTATACATTTTATGTTGATAAGGTGAGAGGGTGGTATTAAATTTTTTGTAAAGTTCGCTAGGTAGCCCGTCAGGGCCTGGGGCTTTCCCGCTTCTGAGAGAAATAATGTTTTTTTGAATTTCTGGGATGTTGAATTCCTTATTGAGAAGTTGATTGTCATTTTCATTAAGTTTGGGAAGGTTACATTTGTTAAGGAAATCATTCATAACTGAGGGTTCGGCTGTAGTTTTAGATGTGTACAGATCAGAATAAAATTCAAGAAACCTATTGTTTATATCTCTGGGTTTTGTCAAAGAATTTCCATTGCTACTTTTGATTATATGTATGGTTCTGCCGTTTTCCATCTTCCGCAATTGACGTGCAAGCAGTTTATTTGGTTTTTCTCCAAATTCAAAGTACTTTTGTTTAGTGTATTGGAAAGCTCTGCTTATTTTTGATGAAAGCAATAAGTTGTATTCGTATTTCAAATTAGCTATCTTGGTGTTTAAATTAGAGAAAGGATTTTGAGTTTTCATTATCTAAGTCTTTAATTTGTTTTTCCAGTTCTTGAAATTTCAATTTATCTTTTTTCCTCTTTGTAGCTTCATATGATATGATCGAACCCCTCAGAAAGGCCTTAAAAGCTTCCCACAACGTTAAGGGTTTTATCTCTGAGGTATCATTTTTTTCAAAGAATAGATTAATCAGTGCCTCCAGGTACTCACAGAATCTTTTATCAGCCAATAATTGAGGATGTAGCCTCCAAGCCTTATATGAAGCGCTCAATTCTTCAAGGTACACCGAAAAGGAAAGTGGGCTGTGATCTGAGATTCCTATATTGTGATAATTAGTGTTCAATACGAAGGGTATGAGTTTCGCATCTACTAAGAAGTAATCAATCCTACTGTGCAAGTATGAGCTGGGGAGTAAAAAGAATAGTCTCTACCAGTGGGGTTCAGGGTTCTCCAAATGTCCAATAGATTTGAGTTTTAAAAAAAAAAAAAAATTCAGAAATTCGCTTGAGTTGTTTTTGGGGATTCTCCTGGATGAGGATCTATCTAGATACGGGTCTAATGTCGTATTAAAATTTTCACCCATTATCAAGTTTGTTTGGGATATATCTGGCAGAAGATCGAATATCTTTTTAAAGAATGAAGGCCTATCTATGTTAGGTGCGTACAGGTTTAATAATGTAAGGTGTGTATTATAGAGTTCTCCTGTTACTATCAAATACCTCCCTTCCTTATCAGTTATATTATCCTTATAAATAAAGGGTATGCCTCTCCTAATCAAAATAGCTGTACCTCTAGATTTATTTGGGAATGTTGAATGATATACATTTGCTATCCACTTGGCTTTGAGTCTATTATGGGAGTTATTCTTCAAATGCGTTTCTTGTAGAAACATGATGTCCGAAACAAATGATTTCAAATCTACCAGGACCTTGCCTCTTTTAATTGGATCATTGAGTCCTCTAGTGTTCCAGCTTGTGAAAGTTAGACCTCCTTTTCTACTCCTCCCCTGATCTCCGCTATTGTCCTGTGATTGCATTTGGTTCAAATTAAGTTTTTCCCGTTTTGATGGTCATATCTGTTTCATTTGGAGTGAGTGTGTCTGCCTGGCAAACCCAACTAATCTTCCTAATACTCCCCCCATCTCAACTGAGCCCCATGGTCCTGCGTAAAAACTAATTGAGAGAAAAGAAGGAAAATAAAAATCTGAATAAAAATAATATATCTCTAGCCATTACCAAACTATGTATTACACGAGTTCAGTGCGGGAAGTAAACTAAAAAACTAAACTTAAGTGACTTCCCTGTTGACAGCTATTAACCTCTGTAAACCTCTGGGTTTTTCTTCAATAGCTCGACATACTACTGGCAGTCACTCAAGAGAAAGTAAGACAGGGCCGGCAACGTCGCTGGTGGGACACGAGCCCTATCTGGTGGTGGCAGACTCTGCCACAAGAAGGGCAAGTGAGGGCTTGTGGTAGGTTGGGGTCTGGGGAATGGGTTCTCTCAGGGTCATGGCGTCGTCTGCTCCTCTCGGCCGTCTCTGGCTCAAGTCAGGCTTCAATGCGGGAGGCAGTCCACTTGGTGGCTGCGCGCCACTCGGGCCTGTCCTTGGCGAGAGCTTCCCAGGAGTCGACGTGGATGTCTCCAGCCTTGAGGTGGCGCTTCAGGCAGTCTTTGTACCGCAGCTTGGGTCTGCCTACTCCTCTCTTCCCTCCGTCATACTCTCCGTAGAAGACTGCCTTCGGTAGATGGTGATCATCCATGCGCACCACATGGCCAGCCCTGCGCAGTTGGCACTGGGCAAGGAGGGCTTCGACGGTCGGTATGTTGGCACGTCTCCGGACTTCAACATCAGAGATGCGGTCCCTCCAGTGTATTTTCATGAGGTGCCTCAGCTGCTGCATCTGGGTGCACTGGAGTCGTCGAATGTGGCGTCGGTAGAGGATGTAGGTATCCGCTGAGTAAAGCAGACAGTAAAGAACTACAACTCTGTACACCTTACACTTGGTTCGCATGCGAATTCCTGGCCTCTTCCACACTTTGCTTTGTAGTTTACCGTACGCTGCGGCTGCGGAGCTGATCCTTCTTTCGACCTCCTTGTAGAGGCTGTTGTTGCTTGACACGGTGCTACCTAAGTATGTGAAGTGCTGGACCGTGCCAAGTCTGGTGCCATTCAAGAGGATGTCGGGGTCCAGTGTGGTCGACTTCGGAGGGGGCTGGAACATCACCTCTGTTTTTCTCACGTTGATGGTGAGACCTAGGTCAGTTGCTGCAGCGTTGAAGGCGTTGAGAAGGCGCTGCAGTTCACCAGGTGAGTGCGCCACCATAGCCGAGTCATCGGTGTACAGTAGGTCCTTGGCTCAGAAGGTTCTTGTGCGGGTTTTGGCCCTGAGCAAAGCGAGGTTAAAGAGCTTGCCGTCTGTCCGGGTTCTGAGGTAGACACCATCATTGGAGGGACACAACTCCAGCACAGCAGCGGGGTAAAGGGAGAAGAGAGATGGGGCTAAGATACATCCTTATTTCACACCTTGGTTGACTGTGAAGGAGTCAGAGAGGGTGCCTGCAGAAGATACCTGGGCTTTCATGCCAGTGTGAAACTGGGAGATAAGGCTGACAATGCCCGGAGGGCAGCCAAAGCGTTTTAAGAGAGCCCACAGGCACTCCCTGTTAACAGTGTCAAATGCTTTGCTGAAGTTAATAAACACCATGTAGAGGGGTAAGTTCTGTTCAATGGCCTTCTCCTGCAGTTGGCGCAACGTGAAGATCATGTCGATTGTGGAGCGGTTGCTATGGAAGCCCGATTGCAATTCTGGGATCACTGCATCGAGGATGGGAGACATTTAGCTGAGGATGATTTTTCCAAGGACTTTGCCAGCACTTGCTAGCAGTGATATCCCTCTATAGTTTCCACACTCTTGTTTGCTTCCTTTCTTCTTGAACACAGGGATGACGATGGCGTCCTTCAGGTCCTGGGGGATGACTCTTTCCCTCCAGACAGTGGACAGCACGTCGTACAACGCATTGGTGATTCTTTCTCCACCGCGCTGGTATATTTCCGCGGGGATGCCGTCACTGCCGAGTGCTTTGTTCAGTGCAAGGTTCTTCACGGCCTTCCGCACCTCCCCTAGGGTCAGCGGGTCATCTGCGCTCTCCAAAATAGGTCGATGTCTGATGGCGCTTGTGGCAGAGACGTTGGCATTGGATGTTTGGTTAAGAAGCTGATTGAAGTGGGCTTTCCATCGGTCCAGAATCTCTGTTTTCTCTGTCAGTAAAGTTGTGCCGTCCTGTGTGAGGAGGGGGCTGGATATAGCACCTCGGGGCTCAAAGACTGCCTTAAGTGCTTGGTATTAGCCCCTGGTGTCCCCAGCGTCGGCGAGAGTTTGGATTTCGTCTGCCTTGTTGTTCCACTAGGCATTCTCCATGCCCCTTGTTTCCCGCTGGAGGTTGGCCTTTGCCCTGGCGAGGTCGTCTTTTGCTTTGGAGCAGTTCGGTTTGGCCAGGTGGGCTAGGTGAGCTTTCTTTTTCTCCTGTAATAGGTCGCAGATGACTGCGTCATTCTTGTTGAACCATTCCTTGTGTCTCTGCTTCGGGTGGCCAAGGACTTCTTTGGCTTAGTTGTACAGGGTGCTTTTGAAGTAGTGCCATTTCTCCTCTGCTGGGGAGTCTGAGTTGGACGCGTATGCTTCGTCAAAAGCAGTAGTCAGGCTTGTGCGGAAGTCCTCATTCTTCAGTTTGCTCATGTCCAGTTTCTTCGAGAGGGCTGGAGCTTGTCTTCTTCTTGGTTGATGGACGGAGAACTTCAATCGACATCTGATCATGCAGTGGTCCGTGCCACAATCTGCTCCTGTGAAAGCTCTGGTGATGCAGACATCACTCTTATTCTTCTGGCTGATCAGCACGTAGTCTAGGAGGTGCCGGTGCCCAGATCTTGGGTGCTTCCAGGTGAAGTAGTGGTGGTCGGGGATGTCAGCAAATGTGTTGGTGACTGCCAGGTCAAATTCACTGCAGAGTTGTAGGAGCAGTTCCCCGTAACTGTTGTTGGTGCCTAGGCCAAATCTTCCAAGTATTCCAGGCCATGAGGCACTGTCACTACCGACCCGTGCATTGAAGTCCCCCAACAGCAGAACTGTGTCTGTGCGGGGGATGTTGCTGAGCGTGGTTCTCAGTTGCTGGTAGAATGCGTCAATGTCAGCTTGGGGGCTGACCAGAGTGGGTGCATAGGCGCTGATTAGGTTGGCATGGGTCGCGTTGGACGACGCAAGTCGGAGGGTCATGAGCTTGTCAGAGACTGGTTATGGCTGCTCGGAAAGTTGGCTCAGCTGGCGGTTTTTTATTGCGAGGTCAGTGCCGGAGGTGCCTTGAAGTCTTGACCCGGATGGGACGCCGGACCAGATGAAGGTGTGGTGTTTTTCGCACCTTTCACCTGAGTCTGCGAACCTCATCTCCGATAGGGCAGCAATGTCGATGCTGTACTCATTCAGTTTCTTGCTGAGGAGGGCAGCTTTCCTGATCGGGTTTAGAGGAGGGAGCGTACATTCCAGCACACGATCTGAATTCTTCGTCTTCGTTTGTTACCACATAATTGGAGACCCGCTGACCGTGGTATGCCAGCCAGGTTGAGGGAATGGGTGAACCTTTTTTACCTCACCTTTTCTAGGGGCGTCCTCAGATTGAGGCAGGCGGGGCATCCCTAGATAGGGCTGGCTGGTCATCCAGGAAGGACCTTGGACTACTATCACCCTTAGTAGGTCCACGACCATCACTCCTGGGCCTCACAAACGCAAGTCCCTCACTACCAGCTTCCAGCTTCTCGGGCCTGCTGGCACCATGAGGGTGCCCGTCATTCGCGACTTGGCTTTGCTGGTTGACCTGCGCGGATTGCTTAAAGTGGGAGGAGCATTGCGCTGGTACTCTACCCACTCTCTGGTTTCAACAGGCAGTGGGTTCAGGCTGCAGGAAGGATCCCGACAGCCTGATTACCCAATGAATGCCCCGCAGTATCGGTCGTATCCGATGAGGTTCCTAACAGCCACTACTACCAGAGATGATTGCAGGTGCCCGACTTGGAAATCCACCGCCTGCTGCCACGGTTTACACAGTGCCAGTGCTAGACTGGCAGGCCCTCCTGGCCACTGCCGTGAAGATGTCACAGGTGCCCGAGCAGAGTGATCCACCACTTGCTGCCGTGGTGAATTTGCTATTTGACCCATAGCTGGGGTAGTGCTAATCAGCACTACACTATTTAACCTATAGATGGGACCCAGCCAGGTACTACCACCCTGGGTCAGGGTGGACCTGGGAACATCCAGGCACTCTCTAATCATTTGTTGAATTATTTGTGGGGTTTTTTTTTTTAAGTTCTTTTCATGAAATTTACATAATAAGTTAACAAATGTATTTCACGCTCTGTTTAGAGTATCACATTGCTATATTGCTAAGCTACAAATATGCACAGACAACACAAAGAAGGTGGCCACCAAAATAATGGGTCACTTTCCATTTACTGGAATCCTAACACTCAAACTAAATAATGGATCAGCAACCCGATGGTAAACCTTCTGCAGAGGTCAAGGAAAAGCCCAGAGTCTAGCTCTGATAAATAGTTTATTGAAAAAGTCCCCATGGGTCATCTCCCTCAAAACTAGTCTTTCGCTTAGGTCTGGTAGGTAAGCCCTTTACATGAGTTTAAATGAGGCTCTGGGCCAGAGCTCTGGTAACTGTGGCTGCTTTCCGAAGTTCAGTCTGCCGCTTGGGATGGATGAGCCCTTAGTGTGCTACACTATGAAGGCTAGGGAAGCATAGTGTGAATGCTTCACTGTTGAAACAGCTGACTATTATGGGATGTTTGCATCATCAGATATGTCAATGTTTACATACTCACAATGCTCTGTAAGGTGAATGAATTCATTCACAGTTTCATCAACCTTGTGCTTAAAGCTAACAAGTTACCTCCACTTACTGCTCACGATAAAACACTGTAGTAGGGTTGTAACCATGTTTAAATGTCTATGGTATGATGCATATTGGAATACACATCCATGGTGCTGTTTTGCATTATATATATATTTTTTTAATTTCCATTTAATGTTGTATTCTTACAGAGCTGCAATGACTGTGCTATGATCCACTGTCTTTTTTTATGGTCACCTGGTTCCTGTATCCACGCTGCATTATGGGATACATATGGATGTGACGCACACACTTTACCCTTCCTTCAAAATCTACCAGATTTGGGCTGAATTTCTCAGCTGTATTCAAAAGAGCCTTCACATCTGAACAACCCACACTGAAGTACGCTGTTCTAAACTGGCACCTTTTTTGCCAGTTAATTTAGCAGGCACCTTTTTCGCTAGTTATTTTATCTGTAATTTTACAAGTTTACAACAAACTTCTGCGTATGTTAAGTGTAAACCACAGTTAAATGCACGCAGGACTCCACTTACACTTAAAATAACCAAACAATGTGTGAATTTAACTGTTGAATTCAGTCAGTTTATGACAGAGAAGCAACCAAGAAATTCAGTCCACCTTGGCTGCTGCCTACACTTAGAGAAGCAACCTGTAAATCCCAACAGCTGTGGCCAGCCCGTTTGTAGGCTGGGTGCTGCTCTCTAGTGGTAGTACTCAATATTGTTTCTATCTTGCCACCACTGATGTTAAATATCTTAAAAATAATCACAATTGTTGTTGTAAAATTATTCAGGAAATTTCCATTAGGCTCGCAAAAAAACCCTTCTTTACATTCCTGCATAGGGTGATATGGTCCTTTCAAAATTAAATCAAAATTAAGTGAAATATGATTGCTCTGAAACATACATAAATATCCATTCATCCATCCATTCTCTATACCCACTTCTTCCTCATTAGGGTTGCATGGGGAGCTGGAGCCTATCCCAGCTGACTCTGCATGAAAGGAAGGGACCCACCCTGGACAGATCGCCAATCCATCGCAGGACGCACACACCATTCACTCTCACACTCATACCTTTGGGCAATTTAGCATCTCCAATTAGCCTGACATACATGTCTTTGGACTGTGTGAGGAGTACCCGGAGGAAACCCACGCAAACACGGAGGAGAACATTTAAAAAATTCCACACAGAAAGGCATCAGGCTGGATTCAAACCCACGACCTTCTTGCTGTGAGGCAGCAGTGCTAACCAACTGTGCCATTCATACAGAAATATTTATATATAATTATTCCACAATGAAGAGCCGCAGTCATTTTTTGAGCTGCTCTGCATTTGACCTGACCGTGTAAAATGCTGCTGCCAATAACCAAGGCTAGCAGAATTTACTTTGACCCCTGACATTCTAGTGCCATTGAAGGTTTAAATACGAATGACATTTTAACACATCTGTAAAGCCCAATTTGTGATGACATGCAAATGCATATAGACAGAATTTAGTATGATAAGCCGAAAGCAAAAATAATATTACTCTATAAAAGGCAGAAATGCTAAAGCTAATTATTGCAATACCACACCTAATTAATTGTATTCAACATTAAAAAAAAAGTATCCCGGCAATTCCTATTTACCAATTTACCCATCGTCAGCTGCAATGGCTTTATAATGCCATGGCTCCAATATTTCTTGAAAAGTGAATACTTTTACTTTTTCCACTAATTTAATTATTGGTGCCGTGGCTCTGTTCTGGGAGGTCCCTGCGCATCCATTCAAGTATGCTAGCATGCAAGGAGCCAAATGCAAGGGGTGCTGCACAATCCCAGTCTACCTATGGCCAAGTCTCTGTCTTCATACAGAGGCAACCAGGTTTTCTGCCAAAATTACTGAATGCTTGATGGAGTCAACTAGCCTTCTGTATTGTTGCTTAACTAGTTTTTAGAGACTATTTTTTTGAATGTTTTCACTGACTGGTTTTTCTTTCAGGTTGGATCAACTTCTAAGTAGCCACTTCCAGCACTTGGAATATTGATTCCCTCAAGAATTTTCTGTGTTTTTGTTCCAACTTTGTGTTGCATGTAGATAAGAACCGCTGCTAATTGTCAGTAATCTAATGAAATGTAATTTACAGCAGTAATTTGTGTTCAGGTAGACCAAAGAAAATGAATGTACGAATGACTTTTGTATAATGTATCATTGTAAATAACAGATTGCATTCTGAAAATTCAATATGAAGACCTGAAGGTTGGATAACATGATTTAAAAAAGAAGAACTAAAGATAAACACGTAAATCTATTTTAACTTGCCAGTTGTAAAAAATGTTGTGTATTTGAGGTCAGATTTCAAGTTTGGTGCTCATCACAACATAATGGAACCGGGGGAGAAGATCCAGGTGGCAAGAAGAAATAGGAGTCCGTAAAAACAGGGTTATTATTACAGCATGGATTCCTTTAAAATAAAATCAATTCAGAAGATTATTTATTGATTGATTGGTTGATTGACTGATTGATTTCGAAACTGTAAACACAAAAGAAAACAGCGTAGTAAAAGCTTTCAGAAAATAAGTGTTGAATTACAAAATGAAAAAGAAAAAACCAGACACAGTTTACATGATCGACAAAGAGTAGCAAAAAGTAAACACTTCTTTAACCCTACCCCCTTCCCTCCACGTCATTATTTACAGAAATATTTACACCCCATTTATCTCAGGATCATAGCCTACTTATACAATACATGCGTACATACATTCATACAGACATACATGGTCCCAAGTACTCATAATCTATTTATAAATGTTTAGCCAATTAGCAATATCGCATTTACCAATGTAGTAACTTACATTTACCTACTTAATTATGAGTAATAATCGAATTATAATCCTTACGCAATTTGCACGGTGAGGAGCGGCAATGGAAATTCTCGGCATTTCGGCTGTTGAACAGAGATGAAATTCACAGAGTTTTGACAAGAGGTTGAGGTAATCGGGCGCCAGGGAAGTAGAGGCAGCGTTCTTTTGAAATACATGATTGAGCCTGAAAGTGGGGAATTCGGATGTATTTATTTATTTATTGTTATGAGTTGAAAATCACAATAAAGAGAACCAGCAATGACAACTTAAACGAATTTATTCTTCACTGAATAGGTCCAAAAATTTCTCTAAATAATCCACTGTGTAATCTTATAATAACACTCTAATGCCTCTATGTAACTCTGATTCAAAAACAAAAACTCCTTTCTACTGACCAAAATCACGGCATTTATATAAACTAGGAACATACTGGAAAGATCTACAGGAGTCCTGGGATCCGGCCCCCTCCAGGCAAGAAGATGCCAGAAACCTCTAGAAAGCACTAGTCTATTTCATCACAAATAAGTGGTATTGCATCAGATCATGTTTTGCTACAGACGTACCACCAGAGGGTGCTAAATGATGAGCAAAATAAACAAATAGCTGACCAGTAAGGCAGCACAAATAGTATACATCTCCATTTACAAATGATATACAGTGCTTTACATAAAACACTCATACATAACATTATTTACTTACTTACTTATTTACAATACAGAACAAGAGCACTCAGAGAGCACAGCACTTCCGCCCAGGGCTCTAGCCCTAACCCTTACCCTAACCCCTAACCCGGATCACTCCCAAAATCTAATCAATTGGTCCTTGTGTCATTTCTGACCTTGTCTGAAAATTTCATCAAAATCTGTTCATAACTTTTCGCGTAAAGTTGCTAACGCAGAGACAGGCAGACAAACAAACCCAACCAACGCCGGCAAAAACATACACCTCCTTGGCGGAGGTGAATTTTAAGCAATATACTCAGTGGGAGGCGATAATTCACAAAATGTATTGACTCGTCTCAAAGACGGCGAAGAAGAAGAAGCGCGTGGTATCCGCTTTCATTTACGACGATTTCACAGTGGATGCTTATGGTGAACCGCCATCTTCTTGCCGGAGTTTTGCGGAGACCAAACCAGTTTGATTGATTTCATTTGTCGCTTTGTAGCTCATTTTTTTTTGTCTGCAAGCTGTTTTTATTTAAACAGAAAAGCGCCGCTTGTGTGGGGTTTTGTGGCAGATACTGGTGGCAAGCAAACGTTGTCTCTGTGACGTTAGCTAGCTAGCTGGCTCGTGCTATCGTACCGTGCCGACAACATCGTACTCAGCAAGCAAGCAAGCAGTCATCCTTTGCAACTCAAAAATTTGAACTACGAGTCAAAAAGTCATCGCTTAACTTGACAAATATATCTTGGTAAAAAATTGTTTTGGAAAAATGAGAGGAGGTTCTTCGTACGGAGACAGAGATCGAGACCGTGGACGCGATAGAGGGTGAGCTGGCTCAAGTTTATTTTTGAATCGTCATATAGCTAATTCGCTAATGTTAACGTTTGTTAGCCTAACTAGCTAGCGTAGTTAATTTAACTCGAAACTTTCCGTTTCGTGTTTTAGTTAATGTTGACTACTGGCTATAACGATGTTACCCAGTGTGCCCATTGCCGGTGACAAGGCTAGATTAAATTTAGCCACGTTCGGTTGTTCAATGTCTACTGTAACCAGCACGATTATGTTAGCATGTCTAGTTGACTATAATTCCTGGAAGTGAACCTAGCTAGCTGGCTATTTATCTTATTTCGCCCATTGAGATGGCGAAGTGGGGTTAAGTTAAATCAATGTTCGCGCTGCAATTGGTGGTTGTTCAGTAAAAAAAATCGTCAGATGATGGTATTGTTTTACATATCTGAAGTGTTTGATTTGCTGGCTACCCGTAGCTATTTGACTGGAAAATATTCGCGCTCCCTTTCGAGCTGATCTTGTCCCTGCTCAGTGGTCTGTAGTTAGGCCTCATCTCACGTGCTGTAAGAAACTGCATCAGCTCCTGGGCCATTCTTTGAGAAGTGAACCAAAATGTCACACACATGACCAGATGTCATCAAATAAAGAAATACTTTGAAAATTAATGAAAGGTATCAAATTTATTCCTTGCTATTCTCCATACCCCAAAACTATGAAAATTCTAGATTTTTCAACTTCTCAGAGTTTTTGAAGTCAAATAGAGTTATGAAAAACCTGTTTCCGTGTGAAGTCACACACGTGACCAGTCGTATTTGACCTCTGACCTTAAGTAGTTAAAGTTAATGTAACAAATAACATTTTTACTTGATAGACTTGGATAAGTAGTACTCTTATACAAGGTCCACAATCATGAACCTCCAATGCTTTTGTAATTGGAGGAGATTTTTTCTACTATTTGTTACATTTTTGGCCACACACGTGACTGAGAATGGCCCTCCTCCATTTAGGTTATTTGGCCGTGTCTTTTGTTTGCCTGTTTGTCGTTGATCAAAATATTTCAATTAGTCGATTTGAACCAAACTTAACAGGGAGGTCGGCAATATTACAACCTGGAACCTGTTGAATTTTCGGGATTGTATGATATGCCCTGATGTCCTAAAAACGTAAAGTCGTTTTTGGCGATATCTCGAGAACTAAACGTGACATCGACTTGATTTTTACACTAAAATAATTTCAGTCCAATTGGTGAAATATTCTTATTTAACGAGTCCGTGTAAGACATGGTACAGTGCTTTAGGTGGTCTAACGTCAAAGGTTTACTTGTTGACGTCAGGGGGTTCAGACGTGGGTTTTTTTTGTTTTTTTTTTCTTAGTGAAGTTGACAAATTCAATCAGTGATATAAATCTAACTGAAGAACAAAATTAAGGTCAGATGCTGGCTCAGTCAGCATCAGTACATATCCCTGGTATGTTAATTGTACAAAACCCAAAACCAGTGAAGTTGGCACGTTATGTAAATCGTAGATAAAAACAGAATACAATGATTTGCAAATCCTTTTCAACTTATATTCAATTGAATACACTGCAAAGACAAGATGTTTAATGTTCAAACTGAGAAACTTTATTTTTTTTTTTGCAAATAATCATTAACTTAGAATTTAAAGGCAGCAACACATTGCAAAAAAGTTGGCACAGGGGCCTTTTTACCACTGTGTTACATCACCTTTCCTTTTAACGACACTCAGTAAACGTTTGGGAACTGAGGAGACCAATTTTGAAGCTTTTCAGGTGGAACTCTTTCCCATTCTTGCTTGATGTACAGCTTAAGTTGTTCAACAGTCCGGGTCTCCGTTGTCGTATTTTTTTAAGCTTCATAATGCGCCACACATTTTCAATGGGAGACAGGTCTGGACTACAGGCAGGCCAGTCTAGTACCCGCACTCTTTTTACTACGGAGCCATGCTGTTGTAACACGTGCAGAATGTGGCTTGGCATTGTCTTGCTGAAATAAGCAGGGCGTCCATGAAAAAGACGTTGATTGGATGGCAACATATGTTGCTCCAAAACCTGTATGTACCTTTCAGCATTAATGGTGCCTTCACATATGTGTAAGTTGCCCATGCCTTGGGCACTAATACACCCCCATACCATCACAGATGCTGGCTTTTGAACTTTGCGCCTATAACAGTCCGGATGGTTCTTTTTTTCCTCTTTGGTCCGGGAGGACACGACGTCCCACAGTTTCCAAAAACAATTTGAAATGTGGACTCGTCAGACCACAGAACACTTTTCCACTTTGCATCAGTCCATCTTAGATGAGCTTGGGCCCAGCGAAGCCGGGCGCGCTTCTGGGTGCTGTTGATAAATGGCTTTCGCTTTGCATTGTAGAGTTTTAACTTGCACTTGCAGACGTAGCGACGAACTGTAGTTACTGACAGTGGTTTTCTGAAGTGTTCCTGAGCCCATGTGGTGATGTCCTTTACACACTGATGTCGGTTTTTGATGCAGTACCGCCTGAGGGATCGAAGTCACGGGCATTCAATGTTGGTTTTCGCCCTTGTCGCTTCACGTGCAGTGATTTCTCCAGATTCTCTGAACCTTTTGACGATATTACGGACCGTAGATGATGAAATCCCTAAATTTCTTGCAATAGCTCGTTGAGGAATGTTGTTTTTAAACTGTTCGACAATCAGCTCACGATTTGTTCACTAAGTGGTGACCCTCGCCCCATCCTTGTTTGTGAATGACTGAGCATTTCAGGAAGCTGCTTTTTATACCCAATCATGGCACCCACCTGTTCCCAATTAACCCGTTCACCTGTGGGATGTTCCAAATAAGTGTTTGATGAGCATTCCTCAACTCTCTGTCTTTTTTTGCCACTTGTGCCAGCTTTTTTGAAACATGTTGCAGGCATCAAATTCCAAATGAGCTAATATTTGCAAAAAATTACAAAGTTTACCTGTTCAACATTAAGTAACTTGTCTTTGCAGTGTATTCAATTGAATATAGGTTGAAAAGGATTTGTAAATCATTGTATTCTGTTTTTATTTACGATTTACACAACGTGCCAACTTCACTGGTTTTGGGTTTTGTAATTGTGCCTCCTTCCCCCTTTGCTGTTTAGCTCTCGTTTTGGATCGAGTCGAGGTTCCCCCCCAAGAAAGTTTGGGAACCCTGGGGATCGCTTGCGCAAGAAGAAGTGGAATCTGGATGAGCTGCCGAAGTTCGAGAAGAACTTCTACACAGAGCATCAGGAGGTGCAGCGCATGAGTCAGGTACGTCTTGCACTTTTCTGCTGCCAGCAATCACTTCGTGGTTAAATCTCCTGAAACTATTGCACTGACTACCTCATAAAGAGAATTAGTACCCCTCATCACACACACTACCTGAATTGACTACAATACATTTTGATTTAATCGCCCTGCATACAATTATCCTGTGATCTGGGTAAAACCTAGTACGTATGTCACTTTTGGAAAAAACTGAGTTGGACCCTCATTTGCGGTAATTAAGAGTGGTGAAAATCTTAAAACGCAAGCTATTAGTGTTATGTGAACTGTCAGAATCAAGTTTCTATCATTTTTTCCTGTCGGGAATAGTCTAGAATCCAAAAGTTTGTGTTCAGTTGTGAGAATCCTTGCCACTGATAAATGCTCTAGGTCTTTCCTGATCACAGGAGAATTCTTCTGCGCACCCCCCCATAACATGTACAGTAAGCAGCCCCCGGCTGACATGTTATATGTATATTTTTGTTGACTGCTGAATCACTCAGAATGCACATTTTGACCCATTGTCTCCTTTACTGACTGCTTTATGCAATATAATTTAGGGTTAGTCAGTGTACAACATTGAATCAGAAGTTCAGGGCATGACATTAACTTCTTGAGGCACTTGTCCTTCGGGCAAGCAAATTTACCTTTCACTTGTCCTGGATCAAAAATCACTGGTCCGGGTATAATTGACAAAAATTTACTTTTTATGCCCTCGGAATTGAAGATTCGGGGGCATATTGTTTTTGGCCTGTTCTTCTGTTTGTTTATTTGCCTGTGGCAAAAAACTTTAACCTGCAGTACTTTAACTTGCCACCAAATGCAGGATTTTTACTTTAATAAAGTTGTTTCTCAACATGCCGCTATTAACATCACTAAATTAATTAAACACTTTTTTTTCCAACCAATCCTTAGTGCACAGGTGACTGTAGGCCTAACTACATAGTAAAAACTGGCATGTTTGGGTTCCTGCCTCTGCATGAGTCATTTAAAATTTAAATGCCTTAACTTAATAATTCAACTACCTATTTCTAGACCGATAGACCAGGGCAGTGAGGTTCTGGAGGTGAAATCCCAATGATATTCAGTGACTAGGTCTGCGATTATCAGCTATAAAGACGTAAACATCGAGGGCAGACTGACCACGAGCTAGGATACTGTAAAATAATGATATTTGCTCCTGTAGAAACTACAAGTCTGCATGAAATCAGCCTTGTTTTGAAAAAAAAAAAGTTTCATACATGTCACGGAGAAGTACTACATTACCCACAATCCTACGCTGTTACCTTGGAAACGTTTAATAAACCCACGAATGTCTCCGTCAACTAGTGAGTTAGGTCAGTCACGAACGAAGCACTGGCGATGTAACTGAATACAAACAATATGAAACACTAAATATACGCAGGACACAAACTAAAAAATATTACAACGATAAATTAAACAAGTAGCTAAACTATCAATGCTGCAGCGAGGTGGCATCGGTCTCACTCTCTTTCATCGCACAGGTGCTATTACAGTTCATTTTTCATTCATCGCACAGACCAAGTTTCACGTTGCACGAGCGACATAAATGTCGCATTGTACAGCCCTGCTATGTGTGCGTATGTGTGGGTTCGATTTTTTTTTAAAAGTTAAATATCAGCTGAAATTAAATGGGCAGTCCCTGTGCCGTGATTCGTGAAAACAGTGTTGCTGACGCTGGCAGTTGGTATCATTTACTTGTCAGCCAAGTTGGCATGTGTCCAGTGTTCTGCCAATTTTTGCTGCCTATCAAAAGCTGCCTCGCAGTTCTGCGGTTGCGCAGACCGAAAATCTAGTGCTCTTAATTACTTCAAAAATCATTAAAAAAAACATTTTTTAGTGCGCCTTTTGACTTGTAAGCATATGGCACTGAACAAAAATATAAACGCCCCATGTCAAATATTGATGCCACATGGAGTTAACAACTCTAAGTGAGCATATGCTGACTTTTACTTGTACAATAGGGATATTTCTCTTGATTTGTGTACAGTTTTTTAATCCATCTCTCTGTCAGTGAGCATTTGGTCAGTGATGTAGTGATTTCACTCAGTACATGGGTGTGGCATTTTCAGAAGGTGATCAGACAGAATGAGCAGTACCCAGACACTCTTTATACTGGGGACAATAAAAGGCCACCCCAAAATGTCAAATTTTGTCAAAAGTCATCATGCCTCAGATGTCTCAGGTCATGCGGGAACGTGCCATTGGCATGCTGGATGCAGGGATGTCCTCCAGAGCGGTCTGCATGCAGCTGAATGTTAACTATCGGAAGATAGGCCGTTTGAGAGTTCGTTTCCGACAGACGGGCAGTACTGCAAATCGACCTCATCCACGTCGGCCACGTGCGACCACACCTGCACAAGATCCCTACATCCGGCTCGTCCACCTGCGGGATCGGCTCAGATCAGCGACACGCACAGCGGATGAGACCGTTGGTTTGCACAACAGACGCATTGCACCACAAACCGCCTGCGAGAAGCCAACTTGCACGCTCTGCGTCCTCACCGTGGTCTGGATCTCACTGCTGTCCGGCGTCAGAAAACCGACTCGCATGAGCAAATGCACACGTTCGATGGCCCTCGGCAAGCTGGAGAAGAGTGCTATTCACAGACGAATCCCAGTTCCAGTTTTTTGTTAATAAAAACTCAAAAATTTGACATGGGGCGTTTATATTTTTGTTCAGTGTATATTTGCATGCACACGCTAGGTTTTCCTGAAAATGCAGAAATTAGATGATAATGACGTGCGGCATATATCTTCTTAAACAAACTTGTCTAACTCATAACATCCTGCTTATGGTATAGCAAGCTAACAAATAACAAAGACTGATGCATATTGCAATAATAAGGCGAAAACAAGGACTTTACGATCGCTTTGCATTACGGTAGCACTCTTTGACAAGGCAGCACAAACTGTCAGAACACTGGCAGATGTAACAGAACATTACACCTCCCTCGTACTGCACCCAGTTATATTCCTCCCTCCAGCTCTGTACAAATTTTCTCTCCCATTTCAATTCGTACGGCTCAGTTGCAGTTGCTGTTTTTCTTGGAGCTCTTTCCTGGAGCTGGCTCGGGTTGCGGAGCCTTGAGAAACATCGCAGGTCCTTTGATGTAAGCGGTTCCTACTGTATATGTGTGCACCCGCGTCTATGTATCTGATCGGTCAATCAAAGCATTCGAGATGGACGCTGGTTAGACGTGTCGTGGGGGAAAAAACATTTTTGTTTCAAATTGGTATTCTGAGTGTATTCATTTAGCGAATTGAATTCAGGGGCACATAACGTGAAGACATGGTATTTTTCAGCAACTTTTAACTTGTCCAGTGGGGCAAGTAAATTTCTCTTCCACTTGTCCGACAATAAAATCTACTTTTCCCGGACAAGCGTTAATGTCGAGCCCTGCAAGTCTTTTTTTTTTTTTTTTTTTTTTTAACGCTTGCGTGGTGCGAGGGACAGCATGTACTGTGATCTCAGCGCAATGAAATGCACTCAACGAAACGTATCGGAAATTTGGTTCCTTGACAAGTAGGTAATTCTGTGAATTTTTTGCTGCATCTAGTATGACGTGGAGGAGTTTCGCAGAAAGAAGGAGATCACCATCCGGGGCTCGGGCTGCCCCAAGCCTGTCACCAGCTTTGGCCAAGCCCAGTTTCCCCGTGAGTATCCTCTGAGCGCGCTCATAAACAGTCTGTTGCTGCAAAACTAAAACGTGCTCAAGTGCTCTCTGTAAGTTTGTTCTGCATGGTTTGTGTTTCTCATTTTTGCTTGTTTGACTTTTTAAATTTCTGATAGAATTCTGTTCCATGTACTGTTTTTTACAAGGAAAACTGCTTGGTCTGTGAGAGGTCTGGTTTAAACAAAAACAGCTTTTTTTTTTTTTTTTTTTTTTCCTCAATGTTGATAGAATCTCAAACACTGGACTCATAGACTTAGGCCATAGGACTGCTCTGCTCTCATAATCTCACATTTGCTCATGCTCGGTACTTTGTGATGCAAACCTGAAATTAATGCTATAATGTCGTCTGTGTCCATCTGCTTCATTGTCAGAGTACGTGATGGATGTACTGATGCAGCAGAACTTCAAGGAGCCCACGGCCATCCAGGCGCAGGGCTTTCCCCTGGCCCTGAGCGGCCGCGACATGGTGGGCATCGCCCAGACCGGCTCGGGGAAGACGCTCTCGGTGAGTGGCCGCTGTCGTGCCTGTGCACAAACATAGACGGCCAGGCCTGTTAGAATTTACGTATGATTGCTTCATCACATATTTGGTATAAAAAGGCATTTTCCTTGCTTGCAACGGCAGTTGAATAGGCTCAGAAAACCAGCCTTGCAGAAGGGCGGGGATACATGACGAGGTGGTTGGGTCTGAAATTATTGGCCCTGCCACATGAACTCATTCCATTGTGCCCAGTCTGCGATATGCAGGGTGATCATCTGCTATACCTGAGCCTTAGGATGCTTGTACTCCTTTTTAGCCAATCAGGGCTTGCTTAAACACAGTCACAGAGAGAAAGAGAAGGCAGATCAGTCGCGGAGTCCCATCGGTCTGACAGGGCAATCTTTGTGCAAATGTTCAATTTGGCTCATTTTGCCCTTCAAAGTGTTGAATCACAATTGCAAATACAAGTATCGACTTCTAGGTCTGTTGTCAATGAATCATGTAATTACTGCATCAGTGTTACTGTCTGGTTATTCAGAGGGCACTGGCGCTCTTGCGCACAGGCAGTAGGCTGTGTTTTTTTTTTTTTTTTTTAATTACTCCCAATAATGCGACTCTTTGAAGGGTTAGTGTTAGTGCTGCCAAAGTTGCCCTGGATACTGCTCGTCAGACTCATTTCCTCTAATCTGTAATTCCGTTTCTGCCTCAGTATCTCCTGCCTGCTATTGTGCACATCAACCACCAGCCCTACCTGGAGCGAGGCGACGGACCCATTGTGAGTATTTGTTGGCAATGCTTGTTTGCATGTTTGAATCACTGTTATCAGCTGAGTCTTCCTATAGTATTAATGGTGGACCGCTGCGTCTTTGTGCCTATTAAGAGCACTGCTATGTATCTCGATATATTTAGATTGTGGGTAAGTTTTCATGTTTATTATAGTGTATAGTACTCTTTTGCTGGTTTCCTTCACTCATATGTTTAGTGCTTCCTGGCAGTGGGACTTTGGGTCTGCATGAACTGATTACCGGTTGGCACTCGGAACAGGGTGTACGGTCTGTGCTGATCTCATTCATCCTGGCTGTTTTGCTGTTGCTTTTGCTCTTTTGCTGCCAGTGCCTGGTCCTGGCCCCGACCCGTGAGCTGGCCCAACAGGTCCAGCAGGTGGCGTTCGACTACGGGAAGTCCTCCCGCATCAAGAGCACCTGCGTCTATGGCGGGGCCCCCAAAGGGCCCCAGATCAGGGATCTGGAGAGAGGTGAGTGGATGGGTGGCTGGATGAAACTTTGCCGTCAATGCATAGTACAGGAATAAGGGCCACGAAATGTAGCATCTGTAATAATGGAACACCTACGGTGGACTGATTGTTTTTGCCTTCCGCAGTCTTGGCCTTCGAACAGTTTCTGCGGAGTCAGTTATTCATATATTTTGCTGTTTAAGGTGTCTGTTATACTTCGTATTTTATTGATCGATTGTCGTTCTTCATATCGCAGGAGTGGAGATTTGCATCGCCACCCCGGGGCGTCTCATAGACTTCCTGGAGGCCGGGAAGACCAACCTCCGGCGCTGTACTTACCTGGTGCTGGACGAGGCCGACCGCATGTTGGACATGGGCTTCGAGCCGCAGATTCGCAAGATCGTCGACCAGATTCGGGTGAGTCGCTGGAGGAAGTCCTTTGCTCAAGCTTGACCTTGTTCTTCACATTGGTCAGGTCAGGTTGTGCCCGTCTGCCCCTCGCCCTGCCTCTAGATCTAAATGTATAAGAACTGGAGATGGCTTCTCCTTACCTGTTCTGTAGGTTCCTGTTGGAGCTGCTCTGTGGAATATGAAACCAATTGCCAGTTTGTGAAAGCTGCCATTTATGATTACGTGGGCTTTTTTTGGCACCCAAGCAGGCCTGGCAGGTATCCGAATGGGAAAAAATAAACGTGGCTGTGGAGAAAATAAATCCGTTCCTGGAGAGCAGTTATACAATATTAGAAGTACGGTTCACAATACTGTTTTGCCTGGTTGATGTCATGGTATTGAATGGAATTAAATGGGCAGATTTGCTGTTATGGCTTCAGAGGCTGAATAAGTGAATAAGGCTGAATACCTTTAATAAACACTCGTGGGTTTTCTTACATTGTTGGTGGCCAGTTTTTATCCTTCATTGAAAACTCATCCCTCCATCCTTACACCCGACTGGGAAATTGTTTGCCATGGTAAAGGGATTGTAACCCGTCAAGTGAGTCATGAAATGGGATTAATAAGGTTTGATGACTCCATCTTTTGCAGAAGTATTTCTTCTCTTGAGTATTTACTCCCATCATCTACCAGGCTTGTGACTGGTGTTCCTTTGAACTTATGTTTAAACTAACATAGATATTCTGTTTCTTCAATTCCCATGCATTTACTTCTCCTCCCCTTTCCTTGGATAAGAGTAAAGGAAGGACGGAAAGTAAGAAAAGTTGAGTGTTTGGTATGGACCTAATCTCCGGTAACCAAACGCCCCCCCCCCCCCAGCCGGACCGGCAGACTCTGATGTGGAGCGCTACCTGGCCCAAGGAGGTGAGGCAGCTGGCGGAGGACTTCCTGCGGGACTACGTGCAGATCAACGTGGGCGCCCTGGAGCTCAGCGCCAACCACAACATCCTGCAGATCGTGGACGTCTGCATGGAGAGCGAGAAGGACAACAAGTGAGGCCTAGTCATCTCAGTATTTCCAGTCAAGAATTGTGCCCTCCTCACCCCCTGATGGCTTTATTATGGACTATGTCTATTTACTTAGTGAAAGATCCTTCTTTCCTTGCAAGTAGATTGCAACCATTTGTGTTCGTGGCCCTACTGCCATCATCACAGTGCTGCATGTAATGCATCTTTCAGTTATTCCACTGTAAAGCCTGAACGCCTGGGAATCTGGCCAAGTTATGTCTTCCAAACTTCCCAGGAAGTGAATCATCTGCTTTTATTCGGTCAGTTTTTGTGTCGCTGGACTGGCGGTGTCGTGGCGCCAGACCGCCCCTCGGTCAGTGACGCCAGTCTCACCAAATCGCCTCACTTAATCTCCCCATCCTCAGGCTGCTGCAGCTGATGGAGGAGATCATGGCCGAGAAAGAGAACAAGACCATCATCTTCGTGGAGACGAAGAAGCGGTGCGATGACCTCACGCGCAGGATGAGACGGGACGGGTGAGACTGCCGGCTGTCCCAGCCACCTCCGTGTTGGATTTGGTCTCGCTGTCTGGACCTGGGGTAGTGGAGTAGACCAGCAAGGGACTGGTGAATTACTGCTGATTTATGTTGTCACTCTGGACTTACTGGATCAGATGAGGTAGTCGATTGCTATCTCACCTGGTTTCTTAGTTGTGAAGTGATTGCATTTAAAGTGAAAATTTAGCCTGCAGGGTTGGCTCCCCTGGACCAAGTTTTTCTTGCCAGGATTGTTAGCACCATTACCATGCGGGCTGCAGTCGTAGAGAGGTCTCGTATATCTCACATGGCCAGGTGCAAGTTCTTAAAGATTACTTTTGTCACAGACTATCATTGTTCTTAAGCACGTTATTGGTTAGTAGTCCAGTCAGTTGTGACTGCTGTCCCCTCCAGACGTGTCCAGACAAAGCGCCTCAGAGTGCTGGATGGACTCCCACTACTACTTCTGACACTGTCCTTCTGGTTGTCTTTTAGGTGGCCTGCGATGTGTATCCACGGTGACAAAAGCCAGCCGGAGAGAGACTGGGTTCTGACTGGTGAGAGATTTCACATTCTAAGCATCTTGTTTGTCTGAAGGTTTTGGTCTGTAAATGATACTTCTGTGCAGGATGAAACTTGTTCTTTGGTTTTCGACTTCCTAACCTATGTGTGTTCTGTGTTCTTTCGCGCCTGCTTTCTCTGCCCTCTTTCCCAGAATTCCGCAGCGGCAAAGCTCCCATCCTCATCGCTACGGACGTGGCCTCCCGTGGTCTGGGTATGTCTCTCGCAGCAACTCAAATCTCATTGCCCCTCAGGTCACTCGCGTACAGCTGCAAGAAGATGCATGATAACTGGTGCATTCAGAGGGCTGTCACTTTGACTTCCACAAGCTGATATGATCTGTCGTACCCCAAGTTAGCCTAGCAAAACCCTGAAGCAAGTTTTATATCAAATGTATTCTATTAATGAATGTCTGACAGCAGGCATTACTATCCAGCATTATCCTCTCAAGCTGCAATAATCTGACTTTTTTGTCCTGAGTGCGCATACTGAAGATTTGTACAATCGGTAAAGCGTCTTGATTTGTCAAGTAATTTTTGAGAAAGCGGCTTGTGTTGCGTGAGTGATGTGGGCCTGACATGGATATGGAAGTGGAGATATTGTGTTCAGTGGTGTCCCCTGTCGAGAAAAAAAGGTCAGAGCCGAAGTCGATGCTTAAAATGTTTGTGTAGAAACTGTATGTCTGTGCTAGAGTTGAAAACTTGGTGTGCTGGTTGAGGACTGTGGAGTATCTGTGACAGGGGGGAATATTTGAACATTTATGAAAATGTTTAAGGCAGTTCTGAAGCACAGACCCAACATGAGTCGATTCTTTTAACCAATTTTTTTTTCTGTGTTCATTTTTATTTTATTTTTATTTTGTTTGTCTTTTTGTTTCCAAGTCTCTCTTCCGGCACTAGAAGCACACAGGCCCACGGAGCCTGCAGCCGGACCTAGGCATGACTAATCCAAGCCTGAGTGCCGGAAAGACACAGGGGAGAGAGACGGCCTGTTAAATCAATCCCAGATCACAGTCATCTCTCCGAAAACCCAAAAACAGCCCTCGAAATAAGCTCTTACCTGCCCCCCCTTTCAGGGAAAACCGACTTCCTGGGCTGCGAGGGGGGGGCGTGGCGGGAGCAGGAGGGGTGCTGCTGGGATTCCAAATTTGACCCTGGGGTGGGGCGGGGCAGTGAGCTGAGAGGGGCTGCCAGGGGCGGGGGAAGGCGTTACCTCCTTTGAAGAATATGCCAAAAGCTTGCTATAGTAGTTCATGTCACGCCATGAGGGTCAGCAGTGTTCGCTTTGTAAAAGCGCTGAAGGGAAGCCACTCTAGCGTTCGTCATCGCCCTTTTTGAAAACGATGCTCTACTCAAGTGAGTCCTCTGCCTTTTTTTCAGAAACGTCCGCTAAGGCACTGATATTGCATGATGCTCCACGCTGACTTTTAACACCCTGTTTAGTAGTCTGATTATTTCTTTAAACTCTTTGGAAGCTTTATGCTGTGGGTCGTTGACCGGAGCAGAGATTGTAGTACGGATTAATTTGGCTTTAGAATGTAATTGGTTTTAGCTGCTACTATGCCATGGTAGTTCAATTGAATTGGACATTTTCATCTTAAAAAAACCTTGGAAATCCACCCCCAATTGAGCAGTTTTCTGATGACCATGTATAATGAGGGCGTGTTTCGAGCATTGCTTCAGTACTGCATAATGTTAAAGGTAGTCGTACAGAAGCACGAGGTGAAGCAAGCAACCAAAGTGGCATATGGGCAGCGTCTAGAGGTCCCCTTCTGGACTGCCCCTGTGGTTCCCCCAGATACCAGCGTTGCTGACACCCCCCCACCCCCACGCGTATCTGTGCTGGCCTCTCCCTCTGCGGGCGTCATGTCTGGTCCTGGCTGGCAGGAGTCCTGGCCTTAAGGAGCTGCTCTTTCTCCCTCTCGCTCGCTCTCTCTCTCACACTCGCTCTCTCCCCTTCTCGATCCTGCCCTTGCCTTCCTACTCTCTTAATTCTCTCCGTCTCTCTCTCTCGTGCTGTCTTTCTAGTCTTTTTCCTCTCCCATGGTTTCTCACCCTAACACGTCAAACTGTCAGTCACATGATCCTTCTCCGTCTGCCTTCCTCTTTCTCTTGTGTGCCGAGTGCTTTTTTTTGTGTCCAACATGCTAAGAAAAGCAAAGCGAATGGCAGGTGACCCCCATCTGTAAATTTACTGAACCCACATTAGAATATGAATGGGTCATTCTCTGCGCCCTTCACAACATCAGTTTCAGGTATTGGTGTAATGTCCAAAGCCCCATACCCCTGAAAATATCAATTTCAAATCCTCACTCGCCAACCTCGCCCTCAAGGGTGTCAGAGCATTGAGGCTCATTCTCACAGCCCCATTGTCACATTCTTGTTACTACTGTAAGATAGATCCCCTGCCCCACCAAAAGTGTAACTATAAGGTGCACTTCTGGATTCATGATGGCCCTTTCTCTTGGACCCCTCCTACTCGTGTGCAGTCTATCCCTGCCTTGCCAAGCCCACTGTTTAGCCCTTTTAATGAGGTTTATTCGAAGTAAATTCCCCTGTCGGTTATCTTGGAGTTTCCCCCTCAATGAAGCATTTGAAAAGTTACCAAAAAATACTGATTTTCAAGGGAGGTGATGCAGCCCACCGGTTTTCCACTCTAGTTGGTTTAGATGAACCAATTTCCTGGAAAAAAGACCCGGACCTCTTAAACATCAATGAGTTGTCCTCTTTATGATACCTGTTGGTTATTTGGGACTTTTGAAACCTGGTCCGGGAGTGTCTCCTGAGGGCTGGTTGGGAGAGGAGGGGTGAAATCTCGGTGTTGGATCCAGACTGGTCCAGTTTGTGGGGGTCCTGCAGCTCCAGGCGCGAGGTGCTGGGGGTATGCGTGGGGTGGGGGAGGGACTGGTTTGTTCCTCTCCCCCTCCCTGGCCCCTACAAATGACCAAGGACTGGTCAGGGGGTGACAAGAGGGAGCTACTTGTATGGCACCTCTTAAACAGGGTAAGTAACTCAAACCCCCCCTCCCTCCCTTTTAAGTGCACTGAATTCCTGTACATTTCTAAATCTTTGCCCCATCAGGTAAATTACAAAAGTTTCACGTGATTGCCCATAACCCACCATTGGACATTTTCACCTCTGCCCATAAATTACCCTCATGCCACTGGGGTTCCTCTAGGGTCACTTCTTGACCCCTCATTTTTTTTCTCCGGAGCATTTGGGGGATACTAGTAGTTCAGGGATGGGGAGGAGGGTAGTCAAGTAATACTTTGAGCAATACCTGCCCTCAGTCATTCTGTCAGATTGATTGATGTCCAGAATTGAGTACAAGATGTGATGTAAGCACTTTTATATTTTATAAGGTAAAGGGATTTTGAAGTCTCGGGTAGTTTGGCAGCAGGTGTTTAGGGGGGACAGACAAAATGGTGTCTTTTAAATTGGTGTGTAAAGTCATTAATCATTCTTGCTTGAGCGTAGCTTTACCATTGTAAGCTTGGTACTTCAGTATTTATTTTATCATTTGAGTGACATGTTTTGCAATTTCCACCTGATTGGTAAGTGGAATTGTATATTGGTTCAATGGTTCCTCTTCATCTGAACTCCCGGGCATTTCTGATTCATTCTAGTGACATTTATTACGTGTGCTGGAACACGGCATGAAATTTGCTTGTGCGCAATAGGAACATAGTGCAGTTGTATCCATCCCATTTACTAACTTGGCCCTTCCTTTTCCCCCTTTCCCTTCAATAATAAACCTCTCTCCCCAACCCTCCCATTTCCTCTGCCTTCTTCCTCAATAAAGACGTGGAGGATGTTAAGTTTGTCATCAACTACGACTACCCCAACTCGTCGGAGGACTACATCCACAGGATTGGCCGCACAGCCCGCAGCACCAACAAGGGCACGGCCTACACCTTCTTCACCCCTGGCAATCTGCGGCAGGCTCCGCGAGCTGATCCGGGTCTTGGAGGAGGCCCGGCAAGCTATCAACCCCAAGCTTCTGCAGCTGGTGGATTCTGGTCGTGGAGGAGGAGGGAGTGGAGGTGAGCGTGAAAGAGGTTATGGTGGGGAGGGAAAATTTGATTGTGGGGTCATTTGTTAACGGTCTGTAACTTTGTTTGCCTCCCAGTTTGCACCTTGTTGCTCTTAAAATGCCTCAACCTTCCACTTCTTGTTTCCTTTGTGACTTGGAAACTGATTTTGGCATTACCATTTTTATTGCTGTCCCAATACTGTTGGAAACAAATTGTATATCAACTCCGTTGTTACTGACTGATTTGTTGGGTATCTGCCTGTGGGACCCTAGTCTAAGCTTTTTCCCCGACCATTTGTGTCCTTCACCCAGGTGGCCGATCTCGTTTCCGTGGTGGCGGCTCCAACTCAAACAACCCCAACCTGATGTACCAGGACGAGTGTGACCGGCGCATGCGCTCAGTGGGGGGAGGGAGCAGGGACAGTCGAGGGGGCAGCGGCAGCACTTCCGGGGGTAGCAGTAGCAGCTACAGCCGCGATGGACGAGGGGGAGGCGGAGGCCGCGACGGTGACCGGTCCTCCTCCTCTTCCTCCTCCTCTTACAGGGATCGGAGCAGCAGGGATGGCCGGAGCAGCGGGAGCTACACTAACGGCTCCGCCTCCAGCTCGTCCTTCGGGGGAGTGGGAGACCAGTACCAGAGCTATAGCGGGGGTAGTGGGAGCAGTGGGGGCCAGTACAGCTCCAGGAGCGGGTCTCAGTCCGGGGGCTCGGCTACCGGCGGGGGCAGTGGGGGGCAGGACCAATCCGCTCAGCAGCAGGGGCAGTTTGGTAACAGGTCCAGCCAGCCCCCCCCTCCACCATCGGGACCCCAGCCCCTGATGGCCCAGCAGTTCTCCCCACCTCAGCCCATGATGGGGTTCATGGGACAGGGTCCCTACCAATTTGCAGCCCCACCTCCTCCTCCACCACCCCCACCCAGAAAGTAAACACATTCCACCCCACCCCACCCCCATGCTCCACCGAACATAAGGATGTTGAACATCACTTAGAACCGATAGGCTGTCATTTATGTGCAACTATATGAAGTGTAGGTATGGCCATTTCTGGTCAGGGCATTTGCAAGGTAAGGGTTAGTTTTTCTTGAGGGAATACTGGATACTGCCCTGCGACCACCCATTTCGCTTATAGATCATTAGAAGTAATATATGTTTGCGTAATGAGGTCATCTGTGTTTCTGTAATATCTCTTTTCCATTAATTTTGGAGAAGGTGAAGATCACTTGGCTGGACTGGCTTTAAAGCGGGATTTGGCTTTTGTATGCTGATTAAGAGGAGTACTGAGGGTCTTCTGTATTTAGATTTTTTTGACTGATGGATGAGGGGGGTCCCTGCTCTGGGAAGATGATTGTCTGGAAGACTGTTTAAAACACACTGGCTTTGTTGTTCCTGGAAGATTGTAAGTCTTGCATGAACCAGCTTGGGGCACCTTCATGTGAAGGCGATACTCGATCAGAAGAACTTAACTGCTCGGGCCATTGCTCTGAAGAGGATTAGTGCGGCCAAAAAGAGGGAGGCGGGAAATCTTATTTCATTCCGCGGTATTGGAAATGGGTCCTAACACCAAATTGGATTTTCAGTTGTGCGTACTTATATATTTGATTTTTACTGTACTGTTCAGCTTTAGTCCTTGGAGACTTGAAATGGGTAGTCCTTTAGTTTACATTTTAAGGTTTTTTTTTTTTTTTTTTTTGTACTGGACCACTTCTCTGCAGTAGTGCAATTTAGTTTGACTGTATTTGTTACTTGACAGTTTTCCGATTTGCCCTTTTGATCAGTGGAAGAGGTAGGTGCTCTGGTTTTAAAAATATTTTCTTCAGCATAATTGTGATTTTCTTTTCTCAGTTGTGGAACCCGTGTTGCTATGGATTTCTTTTTTTTTTTCTTTGCCGTGTATAAGTAATGCTGAATGGCTATTTGCTTATTAAAGGGTGACAATTGCACAATGTAAATATTGGGGTTCATATTTTCCAAGGCTCTTTCCCATTCAAAGTGGTATTTTAATTGATAAAACTGAATATTGCTGAAAAGATACACCCATGTTCTGTTTTAGTATCGCAGTGGAATTCAGTAGTTATAGTTGGACCTTTGTGAGTGGTTTGGTCACCCCTTGAAAGAATGTCCGATGTATCTTGCTTACGCTCTGTCTGTTTAACACCCATAAGCAGTCCCAATAGGATTTTTGCTATTAGTAGATGGGCTTTGTGTAGCTAAGTTGACTTTTTTCACTTTTTATACAATTTTGTTGTTTGAGGCTAAATAAAGAATCTCAACATTGGCATTCTGAAATGCGGGATCTTCAGATCTGTGCATAGCGCAATCATTATATGCATGTTTTTCTGCTGCTCAAAACCACTCGCCCGTGTAGTTGAATCCAGGTTAAATCCTAACCTGCTAAGGAATGCAGAACGGAATAAATAAATTTCATCTCACACTTAACATTTTTTTTTCCTCATGGATTAAAAACTTAATTTCCCATAAATACATATTCTCTTCTCATTACTTTCACACTCGAGATTTAATCTCCAATAGGCTGTTTTGTGGTACCTGAAGGTGTTTTACATCATACTTACTTATGCTTCCTTGCATCTTCTCCTCCGTGACTCTGGAATTGTTCCCCTCTGACATCTTCCTGGATCCTCTAATCCCTTAATGCATCTCGAGGAAAAGAGGCTTATAGCAAGGAAACGCATCCTTAGTAGATGTCTCAAGTGGCGTGATGTGTAAATGCCACACCTCCACATGTGATGCACAGTTTTTAGCTCATTTGGTCCAACAGACCAAAGGGAGCCTATGCGATCACGCTGCGGCGTTGGTGATAACTTTAATCATCTGCCAAATCACTGAAGGGATCAATGTGAAATTTGGTGGGGAGATACATATGGATGTACAGATTATAAATTGCAAGATTGGCGCAAACCCGTCCATAGGTGGCGCTATAGCGAACTAATGGTCATAACTTCTAAACCACTTGACCGATCGACTTGAAATTTTGCATGCTTCATGTTTGTCAGGGTTGCTACAAAAATCTATTGGAACAAAGTGATGAATGAAACAACATGGCCTACATCAGCCAATCAAATTTTGGTAGCCCTTCTCACTTTAGCTGTCATCATTAAACTTATTCTTAAGAATGTATAAAAGAGCCATTTTTATCAAAATTACTTTGATTGGCCATATGGTGGCACTAAAGAGAGGTGCAGTATATCTTGGGCAATAACTTCTAAATCAGATTGTAGAAACAAAATTCTGTTTTGTTAGATTCTGTGGGTCATGATGAATCAATCCATGTAAGCCACACCCATTTTTGTATTTGCAAACTTTCTCCCATTTTGAATTAATTGTGGAACCTTTAATTTCTATCCCCTTCTAGACAGTGAGATCAATTCACAAAAAATTTAAGGGCGTGGCTTATATTAACATAAAGAGCTGTAACGCCTTTATGCAATTTTCAGTCATTACGAAACTTGGGATCACATATGTACAGGCCGTGCAACTTCACAGCAATTTGTTTTCATCCGTTTATAGGCAGCTCTACAGCAAACAAATGGTCGTAACTCTCAGACCAATTGTGCAAGCAATTTAAAATTTTGCATGCTTAATAATGGTGAAGGTTGCCATGAAAACCTATTAGAGAACAGTGGTAGTTTGAACAAGATGGCTGGCATCAGCCAATTAAATTTCATTAGTTCCTATACTTACTTTCTGTCATCAATAAAAGAACTTATAAAAGAACTTAATACTATTGTTAAGGATGTGCCAAAGGGCAGTCTTAATGCAAATTACTTAAGATCAGATGGTGGCGCGATAGAGGTACAACAGATTTGATTCCAATTAGCCAATATGTGGTGCTGTAGGAAACAAAACTGTAAAATTGCATGTATGTTATTAACCATTTGACTCGATGGTTCTAATTTTGCATATTGCATCTCTTCATGAGGATGGAATAGTCTTTCCAATGCGCAAAATGAATCTGTAAATATCTGGCTTCTATTTGTCACTCTGATAACGGCTGCTATTTTAAAGAAATGGCAATGACTAGTCAACCTGAAATTTGCAGGGCAAAGTATACCATGCACAGTTATGAGCCATGAACTGGAAATAGTTTGAAAAACTTAGGCAATTTGTGTCCTCACTGCTTCAAAACTGATGATTACCTCATGTTGCTTGGACCCCGTACTTACCGCTTGCAGTTATATTTGTTTTTTGTGTGCTAAAAAATAACAAAAGGTGTCTTCATTGTCCCAATGTTGGACCCAAGCATAAAAAATACAACCACTTGTGAGCTTACGTAACACTAAAGCCTGAAATAAAACAAGTGATCGACAGTTCTCATGGCCCTAATTTTCCATTGTGCTAACATCTCATTTCTCACTCGCGTCTTTTATCCTCACCTGGAGTAGCTAAGACGCAAGGAAGAGGTGCGAATGAGTGAAGCGAGGAGATGTTTTGTAATGAAAAGCACCCCCAAGGCTGGAGATGGGAAACAATGGCAGGGCTAGAATAGTATGGGGGGTAGCTTTCTGATGCCGCGGATTTTCGTGAATGTTTAAGTGTCCTGTTAATGCAGAACCATCTGTAATTATAACACTGAATTGTTTTGCTTCTCTTGCAAAAGTATCCAGAAACCTACAACCCCAAATTCATTTGGCCATCAGCCTCCTCCAATTCCAAATCTTATGAAAACAGCACTCCCTAAACTGCATTTTCTAGATTAGAGACACACGATGTCTCGGCATACTTTAAAATACAGAAGAACATAAAATACCATTCAAATAAGGCAAACGGCTCATTAACGTTTAACTTAAGTCCAGGTAGAGTTCAGCTATACGAGCGGCTGCTCCCAGACTGGCAACTGGGTGGAAGTGGTCTCAATCAGAAGCCGTGCAGCAAGCAAAATCTGCTCTCCAGCATGGAGATATAGTCGGACACGTTCAGCAGGGAAGAGCTGGGTTCGGTTATGATGCATATCGACCAACGTGGCAGTGATTGAGCAGGTTCGGCGCCAAGAGGAGACAGAAAGAAACACAAAGGCAGTCTCGCAATCCAAACAGGGCCAGGGACCAACTGGGAAAACCTGGAACATCGCAAGCTCACTTAGAGGGATCTTTGGGAAATGGAAGGAAGCGGACTCAGCTTCATAATCAGAGCCACCTGTGATGTTCTTCCTACACCCAAAAACCTACATCAGTGGACAGAAGATCCAGCATGTACTCTCTGCCGAACTCCAGCAACTCTAAGGCACATCCTTACTGGCTGCAAAACCAGCTTGTCCCAGGGTCGCTACACTTCGAGGCATAACCAGGTCATGCGACAACTGGCAATCACCCTAGAAGGAAGAACCACCATCAATGCCCTCTCTACTCCAAATCCTGGGCTACAAAGCACTATTCCCTTCGTGAGAGCAGGAGAACATCTAGTTAAACTATCAGTAAGAATGAGCACGACCCTCCTTGACCCAGCCCATGACTGGAAGATGGAGGTCGACCTTGATCACAAACTGGTCTTTCCCACGGAGATAACAACTACTCTTAGGCCAGATCTCATCTTGTCATCTTTGCACAAGATACTATACATCCTGGAACTGACAGTACCATGGGAAGCTGCAATTGGAGAGGCGTACGAACTGAAGAGCTTAAAGCACTCTGAAATGGCGGCCCAGGCAGAACAACGCAGCTGGTGTGCCAAGGTGTTCCCTGTCGAGGTTGAATGTAGAGGAGTTGGATGTTCGTTGCTAAGACTACGACCAGGCTCCTAAAGAGAATGGGGGGTGCGAGGACAGGCCTTCCAGCAAGCAGTGAAGGCACTCTCTGAGGCTGCTGATCGAAGCAGCAACTGGTTGTAGATCAAGAGGAAGGACTGCAACTAGGCTGTGGGATGACCAGTGTGGGGTAATAGCAGGGGGGGGCACGCCTGGGACGCCAGGTGTTGCTGTTGAGCCCTCTGGAGGCGTCTTGGGCCTAAATCAACGAAACACTGAGGAAAGAGGGTGCCCATCTGATGACCCCAATGAAGTATTTAACCCTCCCCCACTCAAAACACCAGACAAGAACCAGTGCTGATTATTCAAGGGATTGTGCCATCAAGTCCTATAAGCTCTACAACTTGGGGGGGGACTTAACCTGCCGCATTAATGTATCGTGGAAAATTGATTGGACAGTAAGTGTTATTACCTTGGTTTTCATGAATTCCCAATTAATAGTATTAACATAATGACGACCTTTTCACGGTACCAAACTGCAATAAAGTATTACACCTAAGAATTCAGTGCAGCGCAAAGCAGCAGCCTTGCGCTTTAAACTTCTGGATTGTTCTATGGTCAGCAGCAGTTTGCTTTATCAATAGCTGACTTGAAGTTGGTGCTGAAAAAGCATGGGAGGGCGTATGTGACAGTCTTGACTTAGAAGGTCCATTACCCCCTAAGTTTGCCTCAAGTCTCTGGCGAGGGATAGTGAAATCCCCAGTTTCCTCGTGGTCTTTCTCATCCTCGCTGAAGCTAAGCACGTAGCGCAAACGCACTTTCGCCTGGGGAATAAGAGGGTAAGTGAGACAACTTCAGTATTTTGGGGAGTATCAAGATTGGACTGTGAAGCAATGGGAAAAGGTCATGTGGTTTGATGAGTCCCAATCTGCCCTATTCTAGAGCAATGGGCAGATGATTCAGATGGGAAGCCCATGAAGTGATGCACTCATCTAAGTAATTTATTTATATAGCACTTTTCACAGATAAAATCATTAAGTGCTTTACAGTGCATACCAGGAATAAAGGCAAAAGCAGATCATTAGACACAATGGAAAAAAGGTAGCATCAAAATTCAATAAGTAAATTGATAGAAGCTAAAAACCACAAGCTACTCAAAAGGCAATTCTAAAAAGATAAGTCTTCAATCTCCCTTTGAAACTTCCTATACTGTCTGCAAATCTAATTTCAGTGGGGAGAGCATTCCAAAACTTAGGCGCAGCCACGGAGAAAGGTTTATCACCACAAGTCTTTAGGCGGGTATAGGGAACAGCTAACAAGTTTTGGCTAACAAGCATCTTATGAAATGCCCACTGAACAAACCTCCAGAGACTGTGTTATAAGCTGGGGTTGATCCAGTTGTTCATGTCTAGGATGAGCAATTCTATGCAGCACTAAAATGAAGCTTAATAGACTGCCTGAATATACTGAATGACCAGATCAGCGGATGTCCTATCAGCAGATATTTTAATTGCAGATGGCACAGGCATAGTCCAGGATAACAATACTGAGATTCAGCGGGCTCAAATTGTGAGAGTGGTTCTGTAAGTGTAAAGAATCATTTTCACTTATGAGATGGCTGTCACAGAGTCCGGACCTTGACTGATTTAAGGTCTTCAGGATGTACTGCAAAAGGCTTTATAGAGTGACACAATCTTGGCCAAAAATAATTCCATGATGAATGCATGCTGCGATCAAAGCTAACAAAATATTAGTGTGTAACTACTTTTTTTTTTTGGCCAGGTAGTGAACAAACCACACTAAAAATGCTTTGAACTTACTGCAGCGATGCTATTCAAAACCAGTGTTCTTCACTCCTGTGTAGGTTTTTGGAACCATATATTGATATGCAAAACATGTTAAACCCTGTAGTTGTAATAAACATTTTACCATTGAGTTGCTGACCCCCCCCCAACTTGAGAAACCTACGAAGACGGAGAAGGAAAACTTAATGATGCTGATATTAAAAAATTTTAGTCATTCAGGTACTGAAAAAGCAAAAAAGCAAGTCTACCTAGAATCTTCATTAATGACCACAAAGAAAAGAAAAACTGGTGCTTAGAACCTTCAATTGCCTAAAGCCTTAATTATGCCTTTGTGACACAGTATAAAGGAGGCAAATTGTTTTCCAGTTGTCTATCCGTCCATCACAGACATCTTGCGTGTTTGATGTCTTATGAAGCAATGGACAGATTTTGGCTAAATCCCTACAGAGGGTAGCTGAACTGATTGACCTTTGACCTGGCCAGCTGTATCCAGGTATCGAACATCAACTTTTGGGGCACATGAAGCTATGGCACGTGGAGGCAGTAGCAATCAACACTTTTGTGGGCTTCACCTTGTTTGCCCAATTTTTTTTAATTATCTGAAATAGTTAGCCAATTGAGCTTCCTTAGCTATGTGTTAACGTAGTAGATAACAGTCTGAGCAAATTATTAGATTAAATATTTTTACAGATTGTTAATTTTGTGCAAAACATTGATCCTTAACCCTTTTGGTGGATCAGTGGATCAACATGTTCATTTCAAAAATTTGAAGCTGTGTGTAACCCCGCAACTGCATGCCAGCACCAGATCTTTCCTCTTCACCTGCTCTGCACCTCAACTACTGAGGTATTAAGAGATGGTAAGACGACAAAAAAGAAAGTGAAGATACGGATGAAGGGGGAAAAAGTAACGATATGGTGTTCTTTGAAAAGCACTGCAAACTTGAAAGAGGAAAAGAATAAAGCAGATAATGGTGCATGCTCAGACCCACAGTGAGGATTTTAACTCCATGAAACCAGGCACCACAATAACTAACAGCTGCCTTGATAGTAGACCCATTTGTACTTTGCATTAATATAGGATCTGTATCTGGAATTATTTTCCACAAACAAAAACAATATAAAATACTGAATGTCAATACAAGCTGCAAATGCACACAGACAACATTGCAATCGGAATACAATGCAATCTGCAGGTTGCTTGGGCATCTAATCTCACCTTGGTGTAAATACAATTCGAACACCAGGGACAAATTTAGAAGACAGTCGTGTAAATGGTGAAACGGTCACTGTGCCTTGCCAAACTGTTGGCTGTAATTCTCCAAGTATTTATGTAATGACACCTCTTCTGCACTGCCAGAACAGTCACTTAAAGCACTCTCTGGTTAAGTTTTATTTTTCTTATTTTATTATCTATAATTAGTTGTATGTATTTTTTGCTTTGGTTACCATAAAAACTGTCAAACAAGGGGTGCCCCGGTGGCTCATCGGTCTAAGCGCGCGTACCAGAAAGGCTGTGTCCTTCCCGCAGCGACCTGGGTTTGATTCCAGCACAGGTCATTTGCTGCATGTCTTCCCCCATTCTTCTCCCCAACTTTCCTGTCTCTCGACACTTTATAACTGTCAAATAAAGGAAAAAAATCTTTATAAAAAAAAAAAACCTCAAACAACCCACCAGCTGAAATCCAATCACCGCAGCAATACATGCAGCACTTCCGCAGTGCCTTGGAAGAGACCACTATGATTAGCTTGTTTTGAGAGCAAAGTTTAAATACTCTGGATTGCAAGTAGTGCTATTTGCTGTATGAAACAAATGCAAAATATCAACTGCATCAAATCTCATTCATCACATTGGATGCATTTATTTTTTTAAGTGCTCATTCATAATCACAAGTGCATTTGCCGAATAAAATACCAGCTATGCACTCGTTGACTATTTAATACTAATTCTTGAACATACTGGATGTATTTATTGTAGGCTGACAAACACTCATGCATGGAATTTTACATTTGTCAATCCACTGGACTTAAAGACACACTGTATGACCACCTTACCACTCGGTGCTGTCCAATCACTTTGAGCATTTGAGAGGACGATGGCTTGTAGGCCAGAAGCATGATGGCCAGTTGAGGGTATTAACAACAACAAGTAAAGAAGACTTAGAATAATGTTGGACTGACCTTTGTGCATGTTGGGCATGTGAGACTTGAGCAGATAGACCAGTAGCAATGGGAACACCTTTTACTGAAGCAGGCAGACACTGCAGCCCATGCAATACCACACAGGTACATGCTTGCCTTTACACTGCACGAGGTCAAGGCACATTTGCTTTCAAGTCTCATACTATTTTTTTTTTTTTTTGAGGTGTCATTTCTCCGTGTTCTTTGAGTGAAAAGAGGCTGATGGTTTTTGCAGTTTTCAGGGTTATTCAGAAGCCTCTGGCAAATATATGAAAAACTATTTTGAATTTTAGCCGCGACACTGAATATTTTTAGCTGTGTCCAGAACTGTTTAACACCAGTCTTTTCTTACCCCTCTCGTTCATATTTACTTACTTGAAGAAGGCATGGATGCTGGCCCTGTCTCTGGTCCCTGCAGTGGGTTTGTGGCTTTATCTGCACAAGATGCAAATGAGTGGAAATGTACAGCCGCATTCTTTATGTACATACGCCCAACATGGCCATCCAGAATGCACCCACAGTTTGCTGATATGCAGCCGGTATGTTAACCTTGTGGTTCGTATTTTCACTAATCCCTTTGCATAAATGTTAACAAAAAAAAAAACATTTTACCACATAAACAACCACAGTATGGTGATATCCCATTTCAAGTTTTCACTGCATTACCTTATAAATAACTTTACATTTCAATAAGTGTGCTAAAGTGGAGTTATAAGCTGTTTGATTCAAGTTCTTGTATATTTCATTTGCATTTCTGTGATATTGATGAATATTGAAATGATGACTTAGGCACTTCTTACTCATCCACTTACGTGAAGAGAATGTCGAAAAATCAAATTCAAACTTAGATTTTTTTTTTTGATGAACAACAACAGATGTGGAGGAAGTGGCATTAATCTGGAGAACATGCAAGTCCTCAACATATTTCAGAAAAAAAGTATGTTGAAATCTGTAAACATTGACATTTAGGAAGCCTACTACCTCAAAATTATACAGGCAAAAATACGGTTCAATGCTTTCTTTCAACTTGGAAAGTACTCCTTTACTACAAAACAATGTTAATCAAAGTTCAGCATCTGATACTTCGTTTCAACAATGGAAGTCCATGAAATGTAAAAAAAACAGCTGTTTGCAACCAGTTTGTAATTTTTTTTCCCTAATTTGGCACAGCAATTATAGATAAAATAACTTTTCCTTGGGATTCTTGAATATGCTGACTATTTGTTTGAGATAAATAAATAAATAAATATTTCTTACTCAAGGGATTGGTAGTTCTCCTTTTCATGTGAGCTCAATTTGTTTGGTTACCAAAGAGTCTTTACTATTGATAGTAATTGTTGTTTTGAAAATATGCTTTATGTCTTTGGCCCATTAAAGCCATCAACCAAAGTAACTGGATCTTTGATCATGCTTTCAACAGTCTCCAACTAAAATGCAGCTGGAAACTAAGCTCAAGTAGGTGGATTTTCCAAGTGAATTTTGAAAGATTGCAGGTTGGTTTATGTATGCATTATGCAACACATTTTTTCCTTTTTTATTGTATGTGTTTACAGGATGCAGGACATGGGGATTTGTGGAAATTGGGCATGCTATAAATCATTTATATGACATGAATTCATTAATTGGTCGAGTTATTTGCATCGGCCGCAGCAGCATATATTACCGGTTAGGGTATTTCAGGTCCAGCCAGCCTGCATGTAAATAACAGGATCAGGAGTTCAGTATGATCTGCATTTGGAAATGTTGTGCAGGACTACACATGGCTTTTTCATTTTTTAAGAAGAAATTTGGAAAGGTAAGTAATGCTGAACTTTTTTTGATATGCCGAGCTTCATTTAAGTCTCACCAGCACTTAAAAGAAGAAAGCTCCTGTACTTAAGGTGTGTACATTCCAAATTACATTAATGGCTTTTAGCAATAAAACACATTGCATTTATTTGCACAGATTCCATTTAACAGCAAGTAAAATATATGAGAATAATGTTCAAGTACATTTATAAGCATCCTTGTTGTCCAGGGTTCTCTTGGTACACTTCTGATAACAACAATGGCTATTATTATGAATGTGCCTTTAAAATGCAGTTTCCAAAAAACTGAAGAGCAACTGGGGAGGGCTGTGAAATGAAAATTATTTGGTTATATTATGTGTACTGTATGTTTGGCCAATTAAAACAGTCACCGCCATCTTGCCTGCCATATAGTTTAGAGCTCCAGTGCTCTCAAATGACTTAGGTAACCCTACAATACAGCAGTGTTTATGGCTCGTGAGGGTGCACACACGCTCAATTGCTGCACACTACATCTGTCTGCTGTGGACTAGCGATTGCTCTTCCTGATCAACTCTTTGGAGGGATTTCTTTTCGTCACTGCAAAGATGACAGAGACAGGGATTGTTTGTTCAAGTGTTTCATGAGACTTTCTTAAAACGAATAAGTCAATGGCTAATTCCTAATGCGACTATAACTAAATAAAGCATACTCTTCATATGTTTCGTGTGACTTTTTTTTAACATACTGGGCTCATGACATTCTTAGGCAAGTTTTGCTCACTTTTCTCAGTTCTCTGACCATTTTGCCAAATGACCGTTTGATTCCCCATCATAAGCTAGCTTGAAATACACAATGTCATTTTTAAATGGATGAAAGTTGAAATGGATTCTTTAAAATTAATATACCTCCCGGCCTTCTGTTATTCTCATATGCACAGAACACTGAGCAGCAAAACAAGTTAGTTTTCTGAGTATTGGTTCCTCGTGTCAGTATCGGAATCTGTCTAGCTTCGTTTAATGTGTTTACGTATTTATATTTTTTATGTCTCGTTCTATGTATTAGTCTAATCATCTCCTGTCATTTGTCACTTACTTTCTGCTTTCACTCCTGCTCTTGCACGACTCCTCATTCTTTGTTATTGTTGTTTGATTGTTCCCCTGTGTGTCACCACACCTCCCTGCACTTTCCTCCGCACACCACACCTATTCCATATGTTTCAGCCCCTTAGTTTACCTTTACATTCCCCCATTTCAGTGTAGATCCTCGCGAGTTTGTCAACCAGTTTCACTGTCTTCCCTACGGGCATTCCTTGATTCCTTGTACTCACGGTTACAGTTTGGTTTCTTTATGGCCGTACGATTCAGTCCTGTCCCTAGTGATTGTTTGATTACCCATGCATTACTTCTGATTGTTTTTTTTTTTAATTTTGATCTCTCTCTTTGTGATTTGGCTTTGGCATACCTACTTCCTGTTGTTGACTCTTGGACTGAACACTGATTACGATTCTTGATTCGCCTCTCGGTGCTGCATTCTCACTGCCTGTTAATGACCTGGATTGTTCAACCTTGAGTACTAATAAATCATATGAACTGAGTTATAGTCTGCGCCTAAGTTCTGCACCTGCCTGGCGTCACCTTGTGCTTCAAACCCAGTAGAGAAGTTGTAGGGAAGATGTGCGTCATGTTCAGTGTTAGGGGTAACGCAATACAAAGTAACAAATTACAGTTATCAGATTACATTTATCAGTAATGCAGTAATGTAATGCATTACTTTGATAACGTAAGTAATCGGATTACAGTTACTAACAAATAAATTATCTAGTTTCTTGCATTACTTTAAATTCTTCAACTATTGGCAGGACAGGAGGCCAGAAAGATGTCCTCTATGTCATCATCTTCTTCTTCTTCTTCCTTTTGAGTATATTGTGTATTTCATTTGTGTTTATGCCAGTACTGTAGCCTTGTACTTGACTCACTTTTTGGCGAGGAGCTGTTTGGGCTGATTTGCATAACTTTGCTGTTGGCTTTGCCATATTAAAAAGCACGAAAGAGAGATCTTGTGTGTGCCCTCCTTACTAGAATAAAGATTTGTGCTGATCTGGGCTTATGCCAGGTTTTAACATGATATGGTTAATAAATTAACCTATGGTGAATTTCAGATGATGATGCTGAGTAATCCAAAAGTAATGTAACTAGTGGTGTAACTATTTACTTTCAGCAGTGAGTAATTAAGTAAAGTAAGGGATTACTTTTTTTAAAGTAACTATTAATTTGTAATGCATTACTTTTTTAGAGTAACTACCCCAACAGTGGTCATGTTTACCTCTGTGCATGTCCCCCTCTATATTCTTTGTAGGGGATTGAGAGTGCTGAGCTGGGCACCCCCACTCTGTTGAACCCTGAAGATATGGTGCACATGAAAGCGCCTGATCGTCCATGTGCAATCAGTTCTATCTCACAGAACGTCAAGATCCTTACCAAGTCCCGAGGTGTGTGGAATTATGGACAATGTATAAACTTGTATGTGCCTAAATACAGATACCGTACGTCTGGACATAATCACTTCCACGTGGACACTCACCTGCAGTGGTTCCATCAATGATGAAATAAACATGCAATTGTGTTTCCATGTCACTTGGCTTGTTGACAGCCGGTGATATACATCTGTCTCCTACAGCTAACCTTGCTACCTCGGGAAGGACAGATGGTGGAGTCCAAGCCAAACTGGATGTGAAGAGGCCTGGAGCTCCTGTCCGTGATCAGGAGGAGACCAGGGTAAAGGTGGGAAAAGTTAAGTCATTACTACCACAGACCTATATTTTCTACAGAATCACGTTCTCCTAGTGTTTATAGAATAATGCTGTTACCCTTTCATTTTCAAACCTGATTACTGAAAAGAGCTATTTGTCATTTTTAAGGAGAGAACAAATGACCAATCCAAACGGGACGCTTTGAGCGATATCTGTTCTGTCTGTCAGAAGCAAGTCCAGCTGACACAAAGGCACCTGGTTGCTGGAAAACTGTATCATCACAAGTGCTTCAGGTAAGCAAATCATTGCAGTTAAGCTACAGGGCTATATTGATTTGCCTCTTCAGAAACGGTGTTGGAGGCCACAAAATAATCTGCGACAGACAGTGTTTATCACTTGTCTTGAAGCTTAGTATTAGTATATTCAAGATCAGGATCACTGTTGTGAAGCTAAGTATCACCATATCGAAGCTTAGTCTCACTTCACTAAAGTTCATTATCACGCTAGTGAAGCTTAATAGTAATTTACCAAACCGTAAGATTATTGCAGTGAAGATTTGCCTCACCATCCTGAAGCTTCACCTCAGTTTAATGAAGCTTAGTATCAGTAGGCCAAAGCTTAGTATTTGCTCTGGAGACTGTAAGCAGTCCATTTAACTGCTCACACACAGGCTGGGGTTGAAGGCTTTGTTGTATTGTGGAAGTTGGAGTTCATTCACAGAGATTCCTTATTCCTTCACAAATACCTTTAAAAGACTATTGTATTCCACTTAAGTCTTTGTCTTTATTCATTTTGTCCCTGTCATAGTTTGTTTAAAGTTGGTATACTTCTGCAGGTCAGGAGGACCAGTGATGTCACTCGGAAAGAGGGACCCAAAATCTGAGACCCCACCTCCTTCAAAAAGCCAGGAGAAGACTCGTCTTCAATGCAGACCATCTATCAATTCTGAATCTGTCCGAGAGGCCGAACTACGAAAGTTAAATGAAGACCGCACAGAGATTGATGTTGGGAAGAGAGAGAACCCAGAGAGATAGATGGAATTTCTGAGAGGGAAGAAGGTCAGAGAGAGATGGTTGTTTGCAGACATGAGAAGGAAGATGAAGTGAAGGAAGAAGATGCGAGAGGAGAGGTGCGGGATATAAAGAATAAAAAGGAGGTAGGCAGTGGGATTCATGAAAGTGAGGATCCTAAACTCAAGCCGCAACAGCCTCTCAGTATTAGTGAAGACGGCAAAGGGCAGTGCCAGCAGGACACTGCAGAAGCAGAGAAGTTTCCGGAAAAATCTTCCAGTGGGGGTGCCTTTCCTCCATCCGCCCATCATTTGAGAAACAGAAGCTGGCCAGGCCCTACCCCTCAGCAGGCCACAAAATCTCACACTAATCTGTGCCCCATACCCAAGACCCTCCCCTCAGACGTGACGGACAGGGCCACTGCCTATGGTGAGTCGGATTAGCAGTTTTCCTTTGCTTTCTGTGCTTTACTGCTGTCCTCGTTCTTTAAAAAATGACCTGATCTGATGTCATTACATGCAAATAATTTTTTTTTTAAATATCCTTCTTATCTCCTTGAATGCGTGAGCCAGGTGATCCACGTTCGGCCAGTAGAATTTGTCATGCCCTCCCAGACCAACTGTTCCTCCGATGGAGGTGAGAATCCTCAGCAGGTTTCAGCCAAAGAACAGGAGTCTGGATCTATAGAAATACAAATGCATTGCTTCCTCTTAGCTACAGCAATGCACTTCGGGTATTTAAAAAAAAAAAACATTTTAACACACATACACACGCAAAAAAATAAATAAATAAATAAAAAATAATAAATGAAATAAAATGCAAGTCACATATCTATTGTTGTGTACAATCCCCTTTACATATATACATCAAGAATTATTTCATATTTATATTATTTACATACAGTGCACATTGGGAAAAAATAAATAAATAAAATGTACATTTGGGTATTTGTTCCATAATGCGTATGTCTTACTGTAGTCTTTTGTTTCATTGAATTGTTTTTGGAGGAAAATGCGAGTGAGGTTGGGATGGAATTGGTATTCCACCAGTAATTGAATCTCACTCTTAATGCACTCTTAACTCATTGATTCAAGTTTTGGTGAAGCAGTTAACTGTGATAAAACAAATGTTCACATCCTAACATACTTGCAGTTGGTTGTTAAGACTGAATTTATCAATAGGACAAGCCAAGCTTTAGGCCTTCAGCCACCATTTGGTGAGGAGGAAATCCAAACTCTACTTAGCAGATAAAACAATGTTTTTTGAATCATGTGATGTTTTAAGGGTTCTTACTCCGAGCTGGAGACAGAGAGAGGGATCATGGGGAATCGTGAACTGTGAACTGTTAGTATTTAGTAGTCTTTCTTTTTTTTTACCTGTTCTAGCTCATTGAACCAAACTCCTCAGCTTCTGTTCTTCTAACAAGCATTTTGTTCCTTGTCCCTGTTTCAGTTCAGGCCGACCCAGTGGAAACCTCAAGCATAGAGATCATCCCTGGATGGATTTGGTGGAGCCTGGCCCATGGAGAAGACTGCCACCTGCTCCCAGGGCCTCTCTCCCTCACTATGGCTCAGTACCCTGCCTACAGGGGCGCAGATCCAGTCTGACTGTCTCCACCAGCCCACTTGATGCGAAGAACACAGATCAAGACTCTGTACAGGAATGCGGTCCAGTGCAATCAAGTTTAGTGGCTAGGCACCCCTGGTATGAGCTACCTCGGACAGCCAGTGCGGTTAACATACGTGAACTGATGGCCAAAACCAACCGTCAGTCCTACCATGGTGCCAAAACAGGCAGTCCAGCGAAAGGAGAGGCCCAACGTGATTCACCCTGCACAGGTAGTTCAATCTCTCATACTGCCAGTCCTGACCACAGGAAGATTTGGGAGAGCCTATCACATGAGGTTTCACAGTCCTCTCCCACGGGTCAGACTCTGGGTCATAGATATCTGTTGACAGACATATTGTTCCTTTGTCCTAAAAGGGCATTTGAATGCTTCAGTGATATGACTGGTTTAACTTCTTGTGATCTTTGACAAGATGTGGTCCTTCATTTAAATAGCATATCAAGTGGCATTTTCTAGAAAAATGAATCCAGAAGTTATCTCTTTCACAACTACGTATATACCCAGGGCATAGTCATCTTGGAAGAAGCTAGGTCATGAATTCATTCTATTGGTTTGTTCTTCCTGCTCAGGTTATTCTTGTTCCTAGGTAGCTGTCTTTGAGTAAGCTAAATGATTAGTCTAGAGTGTAAAGTGAAATGGGGGTAGCAAGAAGGGTCCTAACTGAATTTAGAACTTCTGGGGAAATTAGGGTTTGGAATCAGGGTTATTTCGTTTGGAATCAGGTTTGATCCATTGAATTTTGGTGCATTGCATTATGGTTTCTCTCACTTTCCTTATTGTCCTTTCTCTTTTTGCAGTATACTTTGACTCTTCGGCCTTTGTGCGATCCATGTCTTACTCCCCTTCTGCTACCGAAAGAGGAGAAAACCTTGATGCTCCCATAGACTGCTATTCTGCTGAAGACCTCCCTGATAGCCCATCTCCTGCTCATCCCCTGAGTGTGTCTCTACCAGTCCCTATGGAGCGCATGTCTTCCTCCCCTGGTTACAAACCAGCACAGCCCAGTGGTGCTCCATTGCCAAAATCATTGGCCAGCATCAGCTCAGCTCCAGAGAACCCACATAGCATTGGCAGAGATGTGTTTAATGCTGCATGTCCCGCATCCACAGTTCTCTCATTACCATCTAAATGTGCAATTTCTAGAAACCTATCAGTCCCAAACCTCTTTTCAGCTGAAAGCCCTCGCTCCATCACCAACTCCCAATCTGTTCCCTGCCTACTATCTGCCCCAAGCCAAACATCAATACCAATGTCCTGATCAACGCCCAGTTCTACGTCAATATCGAGCCCCTCATCACAATCCAGTTCCCCATCAGTTCCCAATCTCCTATTGATGATAAGACCTCCCTCAATACCTAATTCTCTACAAAGTCCTGAATGCATTTCAGCCTCCAGCATTTTACCAATACCAAGCCACTCGTCAACTCACAGTTCCCTATCAGTTCCTGATTGCTTACCAGACCCTAGTAAATTTCCACTTCCAAGTCCCTCATCAATTATGAATTCCCTACCAACTAAGGATTCCTTACAAGACCTTAGTAACTTAACAAATTCAAGTCCCTCATCAATGCTCAATTTCCAACCAATTCCCAATTCCCTGCCAAACCCCAGTACATTTCCAGTTCCTAATCCCCCATCAATTATGAACTCCCTTCCAATTCCTGATTCCCTACCAGACACTCATACTTTAACAAATTCAAGTCCCTCATCGATGCTTGAGTCCTTACCAATTCCTGATTCCCCAATAAATCATGGTTCTTTACCAATACCAAGCCCCTCATCAATCCTCAATTCCTCAGCAGTAACTGATTCCCTACCAAGACCCTGTTCTATAGCAGCACCAAGTCCATCATCAGTCCTCCATTCCCTACAAATTCCTGATTCCCAACCAAATGCCTGTTCCCTACCAATACCAAGCACCTCAACAATCCTCAATTCCCTGCCAAATCCTGATTCCCTACCAAGCTCCAATTCTTCACCAATACCAAATCCCTCCTCAGTCCTCCATTCTTCACCAGTGCCTGATTCCCTGCCACACCCTCGTTCTGTACCAATACCAGGCCCTTCATCAATCCTCAGTTCTATGCCAATTCCTGATTTCATACCAATTCCAAGTTCTTTACCAGTCCCAAGCCCTGCTTCAATCCTGAATTCCCTACCAATTTCTGATTCCCTTCAAAATGCCAGTTCCTTAACAGTACCAAGTCCCTCATCAGTCCTGAATTCCCTTCCAAATCTGGATTCCCTACCAAACCCCTGGCCTTCACCAATAACTAATCCCTCCTCAATCCTCAATTCCTTAACAATGCCTGATTCCTTACCAGACCCCAGTTCTGTACCAATACCAAGACCCTCACCAATCCTGAATTCCCCACCAATTTCTGATTCCCAACCAAAGCCCAGTTCTTTACCAATACCAAGCCCCTCATCAATTCTCAATCCCCTACCAATTCTCAATTCTTTGCCCATCCCAAGTTCCTCATCAATCCTGAACTCCGTACCAACTCCTGATTCACTTCCAAATCCCGGTTCTTCACCAATGCCTAATTTGTCCTCAAACCTCACTTCACCACCAATGCCTGATTCCCTACCAAACCCTGGTTCTTTACCAATACCAAGCCCCTCATCATTCCTGAATTCCCTACCAATTCCTGATTCCATATTAAATTCCAGTTCTTTACCAATGCCAAGCCCCTCATTATTCCTCAGTTCCATATCAATTCCCGATTTCCCGCTAAATCGCACTTCTACAGCAATGCCAGGCAGCCCATCAGAGCCCAGTTCCCCGTCTGTTCCTGATTCCTCACCAGACCCGAGAACCATACGTAATTCAAGTCCCTCATCAACCATAAATTCTCTACCAATTCCTGATTCCTTACCAATTGCTAGTTCTTTACCTGCCCCAAGCCCCTCATTAATCCTGAATTCCTTACCAATGTCTAATTTTCTACCAAATACTGCTTCCTTACCAATACCAAGCCCCTCATGCATTCTCAATTCCCTACCAATTCCTGATTCCCTACCGAATCTTAGTTCTTCACTAACACCAAGCTCCTCATCAATTCTGAACTCCCTACCAACTCCTAATTCACTTCCAAATCCCAGTTCCTCACCATTACCTAATTCGTCTTCAAATCTCACTTCCCCACCAATGCCTGATTCCTTACTAAACCCTGGTTCTTTAATAATACCAAGCCCCTCATCAACCCTGAATTCCCTACCAATCTCTGATTCCATATTGAATTCCAGTTCTTTGCCAATATTGAGCCCCTCGTCAGTCTTCGGTTCCTTGCCAATTCCTGGTTCCCTACCAAATCCCACCCCTATAACAATTCCAAGTAGCTCATCAGTGCTCAGTTCCCTATGCATTCCTGATTCCTTATCAGACCCGAATACCATAACAAATTCAATTCCTGCATCAATCCTCAATTCTCTACCAATTCCTGATCCCCTACCAATTGCTAATTCTTTCCCCTTCCCAAACTCCTCATCAGTCCTGACTTCCCCACTAACTCATGAGTCCCTACCGCATGCCAGCTCCATGCCAATACCAAGCCCCTCATCAGTTCTCGATTCCTTGCCAATTCCTGATTCACTACCAATTTCCAATTCTTTGCACGTCTCAAGCCCCTCATCAATCCTGAATCCCCTACCAATTCCTGATTCTCCACCAAATCCCACTTCTATAGCAATTCCAAGCAGCTCATCAGTGCTCAGTTCCTCATCTATTCGTGATTCTTTACCTGACCTGAGTACCATAACAAATTCAAGCCCCTCATCAATCCTTAATTCCATACCAATTACGGATTCCCTACCAAATGCCAGTTCCTTGCCAATACCAAGCCCCTCATCAATTCTCAATTCCCTTCCAATTCCTGATTCTCTATCGAATGCCAGATCTTTACCAATACCAAGCCCCTCATCAGTCCTTCATTCCCTAACAATTCCTGATTCCATATTAAATTCCTGTTCTTCACCGATACTAATCAACTCGTCAGTCCACAGTTCTATGTTAATTCCTGATTCCCCACCAAATCCCAGCTCTATAGCAATTCCAAGCAGCTCGCCAGTGCTCAGTTCCTCATCCATTCCTGATTCCTCACCAGACCCAAGTACCATAACAAGTTCAAGTCCCTCATCAACCTTCAATTCTCTACCAATTTTTGATTCCTCACCAATTGCTAATTCTTTACCTGTCCCAAGCGCCTCATCAATCCTGAATCCCCTACCAATTCCTGATTCCGTATTAAATTCCAGTTCTTTACCGATATCAAACCCATCATCATTCCTCAGTTCCATATCAATTCCTGATCCCCCACCAAATTCCACTTCTATAGAAATTCCAAGCAGCTCATCAGTGGTCAGTTCCCCATCTATTCCTGATTCCTTACCAGACCTGAGTACCATAACAAATTCAAGCCCCTCATCAATCTTTAATTCCGTACCAATACCTGATTCCATACCGAATGCCAGTTCCTTGCCAAGACCAAGCCCCTCATCAATTTTCAATTCCTTGCCAATTCCTGATCCCCTACCAAATCCCAGTTCTATAGCAATTCCAAGCAGTTCATCAGTGCTCCGTTCCTCATCCATTCCTGATTCCCAACCAGACCCAAGTACCATAACAAATTCAAGTCCCTCATCAATACTCAATTCCCTACCAATTTCTGATTCCCTACCAAATGCCAGTTCTTTTCCAATACCAGATTCTTCTTCAATCCTCATTTCCATGCCAATGCCTGAATCCCTACCAAAGCCAAGTTCTTTACTAATGCCAAACTCCTCATCAGTTGTCAATTCCCTACCAATGCAAGATTCCCTATCGAACTCCAGTTCTTCACCAATTGATAATCCCTCATTAATTCCCAATTCCCTACCAATGCCTGATTCCCGATCAAATCCAGGTCCTTTAATGCTTGCCGAGCCCTTATCGATGTCCAATTCTCAACCAGTTCCTGATTCCCCACCAAACTCCAGTTCTTTACCAGCACGAAGCCCCACATCAGTCCTCAATTCCCTACAAATGCCAAATTCCCAACCAAACCCCAGTTCTGTACCAGTCCCCAGCTCCTTGTCAGTTATCAATTCTCTTTCAATTCCTGATTCCCATTCAGACTCAATCCCTGGTTTTGTGTCAGTTCCTGTTTCGCTTCAGCACCCAGTCATTTTATCACCTCTAAGCCCCCCATCAATCCCTAGGCACCCATTAGTCCCTATTTCCCTGTCAAACCCTAATATTCTATCGACACTAAACTCCTCCTCTATACTCGGTGCTCAGTCAATTCCAGTTTCCTACTCACACCCTGACTGTTCTTTGACCCCAAGTACCTCATCAATTCCCTGTTCCCCATCATGCCCAAACAGTTTACCACACTCACACACATCCTCATATTCTAGTTCTCTGTTAGAACCTGAATTCTGTCCTACAGAACACGGTATTTTATCAAACCCAAACCCCTCATCTATTGTCAGTTCCCACTCAATTTCAGTTTCCCCCTCCAACCCTGACCTATCTCCAATCACCAGCCCTTTATCAAGTCCCAGTACCCAGCCGATTTGTGATTCCCCTCCCATCCCCAGCATGTTATCAGTCCCGAGCTCTTCATCGATCCCTAGGTACTTGTCTATTCTCAGCTCCCTGTCTTGTCCCAGTTTCTCCTCAATGCCTAGTGTCTTCAGCAAGCTGGCTGCTGCCACGTCGACTTTTCCACTTTTGGAAAGAAGGGTTGGTAATTACAGTCTATGTGATGCAAAACCTAACTTTGAGGTTTTAATGGAGCTTTAGCAATGGTGGTAAAACTGCACTATAATGTTGCAATGTACTATACTCAAAAGTTTTAAAGATTATTCCAATGGAATACATTTTGAGTCCTGTTTTTTAATAGTTATGACCTGATAGTATGAGTGACTGTCGTCAATCATCACAGACGTGTTTTTCCTTTTCCTTGCTGGAAGAAGTCTTTCAGTCAAGGTTGTTGGCCTTCCCACACCCCAAAACTCCAGACCAGAGAGTGCCATCATTCCACCCATGCTCCAGTGTCAGGATTCGACTGTCCCCAAATCAGGAAGAAGGTACCTGTGCGTGAGTGGAAGGGAGACAGCAAAGTTGAACTCATTGTTTCATTACATCACGATATAGGACCGCGTTCTGGCAGTGTTTCATTCATTATCCTTTGATAAAAACTCAATGGTTTACAGAAGTGTACAAGAATAGTGATTGTGTATGACCATACTCTACTGGCACAGTCAGCCTGTTGGGATCCAGTGGCGGACATCCAGGTGGAGAGGAGGGCGTTGCAGTGCCGTCTGGACCTATTAGAGCAGAGAGGTGCGGAACTGGAAAGAAATCTGAGAGGTTGTCAGAGTGGTGAGTTTACTTTAAATTGATTTAAGTCGCTATCCAAATTACAGCTGCAGTATCTAATTGTAATGCGTATCTGAGTTACTTCCATTTTGAAGCAAACCATTTTTCCATTTTTTTTTAACCATCCATTTTTGAGATAATGTTAGTAATAATGGCCTGGAAAAATCCATTTATACTATTATGTATGTCTCAGACATGCTCGCCATGGCAGATTAACAGGAACCAGGCGTTCAGTGCTGATTTTTAAAAATTGCCTTTGTTGAAATCCATTGCACCCAAGATTGCAAGATTGAATATGGATTGCATTCCAATAATCCACAGACTGAAATTGAAGAGCCTTGTGTTAAAAGTACTTAGGTCACGTTTTGGACAAGTCAAGTTCAGCATTAAAATATGTGCTTGTCGAGCCAAAGCTATAAGTGAAGACTCCAGTGCTAAAAGCACATCAGTCGCTAAATGTCCATTTTGAGAAAATCGAAGCGGTGGGCTTACGTAATTATAAACGACCTTTTCCAAGCCTTACCTCCCAGTGCATTAAAATGTTACTTAAGTACTTTTAACACAAGGCTCTTCAATTTCTGACCCCCAATTTGAGGGTATAGCTTTTTTTGCGCATCAGCACTGATATTGTCAACAGTTCTCCTTTTGAATGTCTCGTATGGATCAAGTGCATTTTTCTGTGTAAAACCTGTGAGGAAACAACTTGTTTTATTCTTGAAAAACTCAGAAAAGAAAACAGGCGCTTCAGGCGTTTGTGCTGTAAGAGTGAGCTCTAAGTGTGTTATGTTTCGTTTAGATGAACAGAAGGAGGGCCTGATGGTGGACTGGTTCTGTCTGGTTCAGCAGAAGCATATGATAGTGCGCCAGGATGCCGTGCTGGTCTACACGTGAGTGACCAATATCCATTAACGTCACTTAGTGCATAGCAGTCAATTACTCGCTGGTGTGATGGACACAGCTAAGATGGTGTCTGGTGATACTACTCTGACCCAAAGAGCTTGTATCCCCAATTTAGTCTCACATCGGCGGATTCAAATGTTATCAGTCGATTGGATGGGCATTATCATCTGTTATAAATAGCTTATTTATGGGCTAGTAGGGCTCTACAGTACCTACAAGTTGTGTGAGTCATTACCTTCACTTGATACTGCTGATCAGTTAGACGGAAGTTGCGTTTTCCAACGCAATGTTTGCTACAAAGCAGGAAGTGATGTGAATTTATAGTGCAAAAGTTTGTGCTTGGATTGAGGTTCGGGTGCTGGGGCGGTTGGGTGGCATGTAAAAAGAATTTTCCCCGAGAGATCCAGGTTTGATCCCTGGCAGCTGAACATTTATTAGCATGGGGTACGATTGCCTTAAAAGAGTCAGCTATGTTTTATAATCACAATCACCTCTCCCAAATCCTCATCTCTAAACTTTACCTTTTAAAAAGCATGATTGCCTGTCCATAACCTCAACCTTTTAACAAGACTACCTTTCCCTAACCCTGAAACATAAGACTAATTTCCAAATTGCTTGTAGTAGGTACAGTAGAGCCTTCCTAACCCATATCTATCGCTGTAATACAAGTGATAACGCCCAATTGATCAGCTGATAATGTGAGGCAGCGTTCAGGAACCAGAAGCGAGACTAAAAATATCTAGTAAACTTGTTCTTTATTGGATTTGGGGTGGAAACCCCTGCAGGGTAGTAAACAACGGTACAGAGTCCACAATCGAAAAATCAGAATCCAGTAGTCGTAATCCAATTTGTAAACAGGGCAGCAAACACAAAACTCAGGGTCGGGCAAAGCAGGTTCGGTACACGGGCACAGGAATCAGAGACGAAGCCAAAGCCAAAATCCAGTAGAGGTAATCCAGTTTGTAAACAGGGCAGCAAATGCAAAACTCAGGGTCAGGCAAAGCAGGTACGGTACACAGGCACAGAAATATCAAAGACAAAGCCAAAATCAAAATCCGGGACGTTCCAGTCAGAAGTATAACACAAAGAGTACAAGGCATAACATCACAGCACAAGATAAAACGTTCTGACAAGGGCTGGCTGTGAACAGACTGCTTAAATATATGTACGGGAAGTCACATGCTATAATAGGGAACAGGTGAGCTGGATCAGACTAATTAACAAAGGAATGAACAAGAGGAAGTTCCTAACCACATGAAATTGGCAAAAGCCAAAACGCGGACAGGGATTACACAGACAGCCTATGACAAACAGATGACTCCGGTTAGGGAGTTCTAAAGTGCACAGAGTGAGAGGCAGAACAGTGTTTAACCAGGTGCGGAGAATCCGCTGAAGCGCAGCAAAGTAAATTGAGTGAAGGCAAGGGGCGGAGACTAGAGCAGAGCGAGTGCTGAGAGCTTGTTAGTCAATTAGTAATGTGCAGCTATACAATCCCTAGTGATCGTTAGTATGTTAGTACGATAAACAATGTTAATGTTAGTAATTTATCTAAAATAATAAACTGTTAGTATTTGTTAGTATAGATAGAACAGCAAGGCGAAGGAAGCAAACGAGATTGGAAGGAATTTTTGGAAAGCCAGAAACCATGAAATCACCTGAAAGCGTGGCACACAAGACTGGGGAATAAAACTGTCACATCACATATGACCAGACAGGGGAGACAATGTGCAATGCAGGGCATGAGACATACAAAAACCAGAATGATAATCTAAACTGTGAATATGGGAAATGGCAGGCAAAGGACATAACAAAGAAAGACAGGCAAAATACAAAACATGGCATGGACTAAATCAAAAAACATGGCTTGGAATCAGAGTCATAACGAAAACATGGTCAGGCACAACAGAATCATAACAGTTAAGATTCAATGAGGGTGTTTCACTTTACTATATTGCTGTTTTGTATATTCAACAAAAAAAAAAAAGTTAAGGACCACTGAATCCTTTCACTAGCATTTTTTCTTGCTCTGAGCTTTCCAAGACGCTGTCAAGCTGTGGTGAGAGCATGTGATTTTTACACGAGATTTTGAAATGGCTTTTGACATTATTTGACATTTTGATTTAATGGTCAGAACTTGGGGTGATTCTCATCTTCCCCGTGTATACCCTGTTTTGGGGTAGTGAAGTCATCTGATCAAATTTTTTGATGCAATTTGTGTCTTGGGTTAACACCAATGCCATAAACAACACCTGGGATTTATGTTCAGTTTGTACATTTCACATTCTCGGGATAAAATACAGTGTTCCATCACTTTTTTTTGTTGAGCGTATTTACTCAAAAATGGAAAATGATTCATGGGTGGTCTATATCCGAATGGCTAAGGTGCCGGGGCCTTGGAAGTCAGTTTGTTTCAAGCCTCAATGTGGTCGGTGCAGTGTTGGGCCCTTGGACAAGCCCTTAACTCCTGGCCCAGTTGACCTTCAGGACACACTGGCCCTCTCTTTGTCTAGTCAAATGTTAATTGCAGTATTGTAAAGTGGGTGGGGAATAGGGCGTTTATGTACAAGCTTGTCTCGTGCACGCAGTATTGTACGCACACAAAGTTGTTTGTTAAGGCATCTGGGCGTGTATCATTTACGTGCATAAGGGCCCACGCATTTCTTACAGGCAAAAGCAGCGGAATCTGGAGGATAGGCGGGTGAGAGTGGAGTTTGAGCTGAGGCGTCTCTTTGATAAACCAGGTGAGTTATGCACAACATGTCCCTCCTGGCCTAGGGTCAGGTGGGATCATCTGTGCAATGTTGGCTATGCTGCTGAAATTACAGCATGTAATCAGAGATGTTTCAGGGCATTAATGATTCTATTCTGCTTCCTTGCTTCCTGTTACTGGGTCCAAAAATAATTGGCTTCTAATGAGCTCGAATCAGAAGGGAAATAATTATGAAATTGGTCGGTGCAACAATGATGAATTATATCTTATGAACTGTCTTCTTTTCACTCTTGTTGTCTCTCTCTCTCTTTGGCTCTGAATCTCCAGTGAGGGAGTGGGCTGATGATGATCGAACGAGAGAGCAGCAGCTGATGGCAGAGTTGCTCGGCATTATTGAAGAGAGGGACCACATTGTGAACACAATGGAAGATGACAGGCAAAGGTAACGATCCATTAATAAAAGAGAGCCTTAGAGTGACCACCCACATGCGCTGTGAGGAGCACTTATCCGTCTTTCAACCACCTGGTATCTGGAAAAGTTCACACAAAGAGAGAGTAGATAAAGCTTATTATCTCAGTATAAATGTGGTTATTCTCATTAGATCAAATTTCTTCTGCAACAGTGAATTCCTTGAATTCAGTGATAGATCCCGTTTCTTGCCACTGTAACTGGCACTGGACCACCCTGTTCTGTAGCTGCGTTCGATAAGAGAGGAGCAGGGTGGAACGTTGGCTCAGCAGGTTGCGCTGCTGCTTTGCGGCAAGAGGGTTATGGGGGCTATCTGTGTGGAGTTTGCATGCTCGCCCTGCAATGGCACGGGTTTCCTGCAGGTACTCCGCTTTCCTCCCCAGTGTGAAAATGTCAAGCTAATTAGAGACCCAAAATTGCCCACAGGTAAAAGTATGTGAGTGATTGGTGTCCCTACAAAGGATTGGCGAGCTGTCCAGGGTGTGTTCCTCCATCTCATCCATTGTTTGGTAGGATGGGCTTTGGCCCCTTCTAGACTCTGACCTGGAATTTCTGAGTCACATAATGGATAGTTGGGGATCACAGCTGAGGAGCGGGTATCTGCAACATCGTTTTACGAATGCTCGTCTTGTTTGTTTCAGGCAAGTAGTGGAGGACAAGCTGTTTGCAGCCATGATCAAAAGAAAAGGTAAGGAAAGAGACTTGTCCTTTCTCATCTGCATCCTTTCTTTCAGTTTGTGTTCATTTTTATCCTTTACCATTTTTGCCTATTTGTATCTCCTCCTGTATTGCTTTCCCTAAGTGTGTGTGCATTTATCTGTGTGTTCATGTGTGTGCTGCTCATCTGTCAGCCTGCAGAAGTGAAGTCCTCAGAGACAGACTGTCAGTTCTCTGGCTTTTATTTTGTAATTCCTGTCTTTACTTCCATTTTCCCCTGTGTTCTTGTCACAAGACCTTGCATACACCGCTTGTTACAGACTACTACTCTGTTTCCGTGCAGGTTTCCATGACGAGTTGAGCAGTGCATTGTGGACGAAGGCGCTGAACTTGCGGCTCGTCAAAGCGGCGAAGACGTCGAGTCATAAGGTAGAGGGGGGTCAACAGTAACAGCCATCACTCCAGGAAAAGCTGAGAGGTGGGGAGTTTGTGTGAGAGCCTGGGCTTTTACAGAGCATGACCTCATGAGATGATGTTGAGCAGTAAGACGGCCCACTCTCTCTTCTCCCCCCTCAGTGTGTGTCTCTGGTCAATTACGTAACGGTTTCCGTGACTCCTAGCTGCCCTTTGCTAAGTCAAATGTGAACTGTAATGCATTAGAACCGCAATAAATGCAGGTGTGTAGACAGTGGGGCGCTAATGCTAACGATGATTGCTCATAGAATCATCCCAATGAAACAAAACTCAGGAACATACAGTACTGTGAAAAAGTCTTAGGCACATTTAAAGCAAATTTGTAGGGCAAATATGCTTGCAAAAATGATGAAATTAAATAATTAATAATTATAATTACTGAGAGATGTACTATACAGAGCTGTGAACTGTTAAAAACTAAATCAAATCAATATTTGGTGTGAATACCCTTTGCCAAAAAATTTTGAACACTGCCCTGCCGTGCTGCAGTTTTATAAGATGATTGGCTTTCTGCTTGTTCCAGACAGAGCGCAAAACTTGCCACCGTTCTTCTGTATACTGACTATCTCACTTGTGTCCGTCCGTCCAAGTATTTGCATACAGCCATGACGATGTTGACATCAGGACTGTGTCCGGATTATTTTATCTGTATCGGCTGTATTTTTTTTTTTTTTTTAATGAAATGCAACCATTTATTCATGAAACCTCTCTTTTAAATTAGTATTTGGAATTTCAAATTTACCTTTTATCTTCAGAAGCTCGAATGTGGAAAACAAAAAGTAAACATCTAAAGCAGATTTAAATTTAAAAGTTGCAGGGTGCCTAAGACTTTTGCACAGTACTGTATATTTCTCCTGCTCTCAGCTGCATACTTATTTGGGTTCATTCTGTAGAATTGATTTATGTAACATGAATTAAAAACTGCAGGTATCCGTAGCATTTAAAGATGCCGATTTTGGTGATGGGCATAAATATAGCTTTTGCTGATTGACGTCTACCTTCGGTATTATTGCCGAAGACGTGGAGCTGATCTCGCGTTCTTTGTTATAATTGTGAATACAAAGACCTAAATCAACACATCTGGCCTTTTGTGCATGATCAATACTGGATAACGTTTCTTTTCTGGGTCTGGAATTGTTTATCAATAATACAAAATATTCCCGTCAATAGTGGGATTTTTTGGATGCTGACAGATTAAGCAGATTCTCCACAAGGGGGAAGTGTTTTCTCTCTTGTAGCAGAATGGTGCTTCCTAGTGAAACAGTGTGTTATTGATTTTTTTTTAAGAGCTGAAACTACAAAAAAAATTATACCAGCCATTTTATAGAAGCATTTGGATCTGAATATGCCTGCATTTGCTGTATCGGGGTACAGTGGCTCTCGACAAGACTCTTCAACCCTACCCAGATTTGTCGCTTAGTAGCAGCACCAGTTCTAAGTGTCCAGGCATATTAAGAATACAGTTTAGATGGTAGTGGTAATATGGTTAAAAGACTAAGTGTTCATATTTTTTTTTTTTTTTTACCATGTGCAACAATTAATTTTAAAATGCTGTATTTTACTTTCAGTGCTCTCTGTCCATAAAACTGAATCTAAAAATAGATGAATATGACTTTTTTTTAAATGGTCGTTTGGTTCCAATGAAGGTGCCCAGCCCTTAACTGCCTTTATGTTGTTAAATTCTTTATTGCAGGTTAGAGCAGTTACCTGAACCATGAAGGCCGTGACACGATTGCGACTACGGCAAGGTCACCACTTAGAACATTGCTTTTAAAATGATACTTGAATTGAATCTATATTTTAGTGCCGTTTCAGTGAAAAATAAAAAATAAATGTATGGTTTTAAACCTCCAATATAAACAGAAAGTACCAAGAGCCAACTTATTTTATATAACTCTCATTCGGGCCTGCACTCTGATTACATTACAGGCATTAAGCAGATGCTCTTATCCAGGGTAAAGCACAATGCACAAACAAGTTTAGTCTCTGAACAGCCTCCATTATTCGAGGGACAGTCTTACTATCAGGCATGGCATAAAACATCCAAAAGGATGCTAATAATGAAAGGATAATGGTTAGAAATTCAGCAGCAAACACTGATCTGAATTATTTGTACATATGAGCAAGTTAAAATAAATCAATTATGGCATCCACTAATCTGTCAGGCTTCACATTATGATATTAATTACCATTTTTTAAAGTATTACAACACAGAGATTCTTTTGTTTTGTCAGGTTCTTTGTTATTGATGTACTCCCTTGAACAGTATGTTGAACTGGGCTGAAACAAAAAACTTTTATAATGGCAGCATCAACTAATCAAGCACTTTTGGGAGAATCGACGAGTTGCTGTGTTTATGTTGCCGTAGTGTAGAGACAATCCTGATAAATGCTACAGACAAAAAGCACTTAGCCTGAAAAATCCAATTCTTCCCTCTATCTACCTCGGCAGGATTTTATGTGATGGTAGTTTAAAGCATCGCCTCAAAACAAGAAGGGCTTTGATGTCGTCGCTTCAGGGACTGTGCAGTCATTTCTGCTAAATTTCATCGACCTCCTCTGCTTTATCACAGATTGCAGCCTCGATATCTTTGCAGATGCAGGGTCTAATGCGTCCATGGTCTTGCTGACACCTTTGCGCTTGGATTTTCAAACAAAAATACGGTTTATCCTCTTTTTTTTTTTTTTTTTTTGAGTGGTTAATTGATGCATCAGCATCTGCTGATGTTAACGACAAGATATTTCAAGACTGGGTGCAAAAGATTTCATTGAAATATCTCTCGCAGTTAGCTCCCTTTCCATATTTTTGACTGAAAAATCCTGCCCAAACAATATGCCCAAACTCTGCCATGTTTAACGTAAACAAAGCTATATCCAAAAACTACAAAACCTACTCACAAATTTGGACAGAATGGAAATACATATAAACAGAAAGCAGTGAATTTTAAATTTACTTTGACTTGTATTTTACTGCAGACAGTATATTTTTTGTTTTGTTTGGTCAACTTCATTTTATCTGTGAGTACACATTCAATCCTGCCATTCAGGCATGCAACACATTTCAGAAAAGTAGGGATGGGGACAATTCAGGACAAGTAATAAGGTAAAAAAAATAAATAAATCAATAAAAAATTAATGCTAATATTATTTGAAACGGCTGCTGTCAGCATGTGACTGTAGTTTGGATTTAGAATAAAAGCACTATCCAGGAATCACCTAGTCCTCTAGGAGGAAAGATGGACCAAGGACCAGCAATTTGCCAACAAATGTGAAAGAATATCGGTTTCAAAATGATGTTCCTCCAGAAAAAATGGAAGCAATTTGGATATTTCACCCTCTACAGTGCATACTGTGATGATGAGATTCAAGGAGTCTGGAGGAGTTTCTATTCTTAAAGGGCAATGATGCAAGCCTAAGCTGAATACTCATGATCTTCGATCACTAAGATGGCACTGCATCAAAAACCATAGTTTATGTGGTGACATGACCGTATGGGATTAGGATTACTTTTGCTAGCCTCCATCAAGTATTTTGGTACATAGTCACATCCACAAATGACAGTTAAAACTTTACTGTGCTAAAAGGAAGCCTTAAGTGTCCAGAAGAGTCATCAACTTCTCTAGGCTGAGAGCCATCTGCGATGAACCGTCACGCAGCAGAAACATGTACGGTGAACAGGCAAATTAAAATTTCAGGTCTTTCTGGGAACAAATGGACACCATGTGCTCCACACCATAAAGAAGGACCATCCAAATTGTTACCAGCAGCAAGTCCAAAAATCCCTCTGTGTTAGGATGTGCCCAAGCCCTGAGAGGTAATTACTTACACCTCTATCAAGGCACCATAAATGCTGAAAAGTATTTTGGAGCAACATATGCTACCTTCAAGACAGCATATTTTCCAGGGACACCCATACGTATTTCAATAAGACAATGCAAAGCCACATTCTACACGCATTACACAGACATGGCTGCAGAGCATAAGGGTGTGGGTGGTGGACTGTCCTGCCTGCAATCTAACTTATCCCCAGTGGAGAATGTGCCGCATTTTGAAATGCTTAATATGACTACAAAAACCCCCTGCTGTTAAAACTTGCTTGCAGGAAGCATGGGACAGAATTACTCCTGATGAAATGCTTTGGGCTGTATCTCCACAATCTAAGTGGACGATCTAAAGTGGATGGCGCAAATGCATTTAGGCCTTGTGCAAATCCACTTTTGCCAGTTTAATGGTTGGTAATCTGAGTGCAGTGTGAGATGTATGGCTTAAGAGGGTTGTTCTTAGTCTCTTCATTTATCATAAGTGTGTTTTGTGCATAACAAGAAATAAACCAATCTCCATTTCCCTTTCCGCACCTTGGTGGATTTATAACAGCAGATTTGCTAAGTAGCAGGAAATTGATCTGCTTGTGCACGGAGGAAAAGTGCATTTTCAGCTTGAGATGACAGTTGGTCTTTACATGTGTTTTTGGTTGGAAAAAAATACAGAATATACAATGTTATCAGCCTTGTCTTAAATGTATATTCATTATCCCCTAATAGCCACCTCTGCTAAGGAGATCCCCCTGGAGGACTGCAAGAATGACAGAAGTGGCCAGTGTAAAGGAGTGATGGCTTGATCCAGGGTAATTGGATTACACTTGTGCAACCTTACGCATTGCATCGCAAATCACCTGGATGTTGATGGAATGGGTTCCCTTATGGCTTGCATATGTCAGAGCATTCTCTGATGGGGCATGTACTCGCATGTGTTTGCAGACATACTCAATAATCTTTCACATAGTAATCTTTTTATTTTTAATCTTTTGCATGTTTATGTGCTGTTGCATGTCCCCGTGTTTACAACAAGTAGAGTGAACCAACATTGTGTTCTTGCCTATGTAGGTGTATATTACTATTTTAATAATGTGCCCTTAAAATGCCAGTAAAATACTTCATCATTGACTGCAGACCAAGTTTTTGCAGGTTGGTCGTGCAATTGCTTTCTGCTGCCTCAAGATACATGGCAATGCACCAACAATGTGCCAGACCACACCTGATTTTAAGACCAACGTGCCCATGGGCACAAGTACATTGCTTTTCAAAGAACAAGGGGGCTGGACGGGAAAAGACAACTTTGTTGATCTGAAACTAGCAGAGACAATTGTGTCGCATATGGAGCCACTTTGCACTGTGTGTAAGACAGGGCCCTTAATCACTCGGTGTCCTCAGTCTGTAAATGTTTCAGTGTTCTGAAAAGGAAAAGAAAAATAACTAAGTGGTAAATACTTTACTGTCCACTTTTTTGGAAATGTCTTTCAAAAAACAAAAATAAAATGTGTATTTTGGTTTAATTTGAAAAGTCAAATAAAATTAAGGTGGTGAAGCATTAAATAATGTGCTGTCATGTTAATTTCAATGTAACAGCAGTCGCTTCTTTCAGTTTTAATTTTAATATAACATACTGTCCCCACTTTTCCTGGTTTGGGGTTGTATTTTTCACAATATTCCATTTTTTGAAGTTTTTTCCATCACTGAACTTATACTGTGTGACACGATTTTAATTAATTTTAACAAAATAATTGTCCTATACATAAATGCGATTTGATCAAATTTCTTGTCTGGCTTTGGAAAGTATAAAAGTTCCACCATTGCTACTACTGCAGTGCTGAATAATATCGTTGATTGAAGCATTTTGCAACAATGTACTTCAAGTTTTATGGATTTATTTCAGGTCTTTGAATGTGAATGAATAATTTAGGACAAAATCATCTTAATCCACATAATTGTCTTCATTTTTATAACACTGAAGACTACTGTAGTGCTTGTAGTTTGAATAATGCCTTGGAAACCAACAAGTTGCTTCTAATTCTGGAATCCCCACTGAAATTGGTTATAAGCCTTGAGAAAAGTGGATAGAAATGTGATTTCCCTCTGCAGGAATCCATATACTCATATTTATTTTATTACTCCAGTGATTAAAAGTAAATATTTACACAAGAAAATCAAACCTTACTAGGAATTTTAATTTCTCTTTAAATACACTCTCATCTTAAAGGCCCCCAACCTCATTAGTATGTATCCCATAGCACAGTGAACCACAATCATGGTACAGAGCATATGTAATGAATGCATATCCATCTTTGCTGACTATATTCTACACAATGAAGCCTGAATGTGAATTTTGCTGTATTGCACAGATTTCCAGTGCCAGTTCATTCCCTTAAGAAATATTTAATTTATGTGAAAATATAAAACCACACTGAAACAAAACTGAGGAGTTGAGGTTGCCTGAGCATTATTATGATTTTATATCAAATTACATTAGACTCACAAGAAGGATGAGTTAATGTCCTACAAAAATTTTTTTTTTCACTCCAAGTAACATCTTGGGGTTAACAAGTCTCTAAGACTACCATGAGATGCCACCTCCATACTGGGTAGACTGTTTGGCATGGAGGTGGCATCTATATGTTCTATGGTCTGTGAAAAGATTAAATTAAATTTGAAGTTTTTGGTAACAAACACTTGACGTGGGTTTGTTGTTAAAAAGAAAGGGTGGCTATACTTAAAAGACCCTGATCCCCACTGTGTAGTATGACGGTGTTCTTTGATCTTGTGGAGCTACTTTTCCCTTAAAGGCCCTGGGAATTCCATTCTAGAACATACCGTCATGGATTCCATGAAATACGAGGACATTTGAAATCTAAATCTGGCTGCCTCTGCCAAAAAACTGAAAACTGGGCTTTTGTTGGATCTTCTACCAGGACAGTGATCAAAATAATATATCCATATCAGCACGGAAATGATTAATAGCGCAAAATCACGCTGCTGCCATAGCGGTCTCAGACCTGTGATTGAGCTAAAAAAAAAGAAGAAGAAGAAGAGTACATGAGTGCACTGGATGATCTGGAGCAGTTCTATGAAAAGGAATGGTCTCAGATTCCCTGCCTGGTATTCTCCGACCTTATAACATTTTATAGTAGAAGATTCAGTGCTGTTTTATTGACAAAAGGAGGGCGAACAAAGTATTAAATGCAGGGATGCTGAAAATTGTTACACTTGTGGTTTTGTTTAAAAAAATAATAAATCTTGATGAGGGATATTTTTCCCCAAGAGTAAATTTACCTTGAACTTTGTTGCATTCTTTTTTTTTTCAGTGTGAGACTAAAGACTAAAGGCCTTTTGGTGTTGGCGTTTTGACATGGTGGGTCGTGTCGTTATCTTGGCTTGGTCTTGGTAGTTTTTAGCGGAGGTTGCATGTCGTATGACAAATCTCCTGTCAGTCAGAAGCGATTTCCTGTCCAGAGTCTGAGCTTTACTCGACTTGCAAGAGCAGGATAGTGTGTCGTAATGCTAATCTGTGCAGCATTGAGTCTAACGGTGTGTATGACTTCATAGACTCATACGTGTTGCTGACAGCCCCAAGGACACAGATGGACAACAGCAAAGGCATTAACCATTGATGTACTGGTGACATTGCCCCTGACAGAGGCCCTGCCTCAGAATGGGAGTTGTTCCCACCTGATGTGTCCAATTCAGAGGACAAAATGCTTTATGAGGTACTCTGAAGTTTATTTAGTCTCATCTTGGTTTCAATTTGACTGTAGGTTATCGCCGTAAACTGACATTTTGTCATATTTTCATGCTTTGTGTGGAATACCTTCTGCTAAAATTAATGCGTGGAAGTCTACGTACTAATAAGAACTTTAAGTATTATTGGAGCTTACTTCATGCACTCTAACCACTTTATAAATACCAAATACTGGATCTGGGGCAATTTTATTAACATCCAGGGAGCGCAGTGAGCAGACATATTTAAATGAGTCCCTGTCAGAGCTGTGTATCTGTGATAAGAATGTTTTTATGTGGTTGAAGGGTGAGGCTCATGCAGCAGTTATCGCTGGAATCCCATGCTCAGCCCTGGATCTCATCTCCTCATTAATTGGAACAGCGTGTCCGTGGGAGCCTTATCTTCAGATGTTTCCATGTAAATCCTCCCGCAACGACACCAAAGTAAAAATATGGAGGATCTGTTACATAATAAGAGCAATGATTTTACTGGTAAAAACAGGACTGATGGAAATGGGGGGTTGTTTCCATAGAAACGGGTGCGGATCGGGCTGGTGAATAGCATTTGCTCTCAACGTCAGTCCTGGGGGCCCATTGTGCCTGCTTGCTTTTGTTCCAACCACAATTGCAATTGCAGGATTTTAACAAGCTATTAATTTGTGTTAATTAGGTGCATTCAATGTTCATAGCAATTTCCCTCTTAAGCCACGTATATCCACTCATGCTGTGAAGAAAAAAAAAAAATTCCATATCCTTATTGTGATATAAAGTATTGGAAAAAAAATGTAGGTGGAAACCCACACGAACACGGGGAGAACATGCAAACTCCCCACAGAAAGGCCCCAGGCCAGATTTGAACTCATGACCTTTATGCTGTGAGGCAGCAGTGCTAACCACAGCGCCACCTGGTAAAAAATCTCATCTCTTGAAATTACCTGTAATACTCATTGCCCGACCAAAAAAAAATTGTGCACTGTTATATTTTGTTGGGTCATTTTTCGCTTCTAGCACAGTGCACATTCGTTGTGGTATTGTTTTTAACCTAATAAAATATTACAATATTTATTTCCGACCAGATTTGCATTCATTTTTATTGTGTCAATAATGGGTGAGTCAAACCACTTCATTAAGCCTTTTCCAGCACAACCCTGGTTAAAGTCCAGACTCAGAGGTGGCCAATGCATGTGTGAATATGATTCCTCATGCTGGACGAACCACTCTTTCTCAATTTGCGCCCGATGAATCTTGCCATTGTCATCCTGGAATATGCTTTAGCCATCAGGGATTAAAAAGTCTATTCATTAGTAAGTGATTATTCATTGTATTCAGGTAGTCCGCTGCTGAGCCTAGACCTGACCAATTGAGGCAACCCCAGATCATAACACCACCTCCAGAGGCTTGTATATAGTGGGCACTATGCATACATCACTTAATGGGCTTCCTTTCTTTCCCTGATGTGCCCTTCACTCTGGAATTGGGTAAATCTGGATTCATCAGACCACATGACCTTTCTCCATTGCTCCTCAGTCCAGTCTTTATGCGCCATTGCAAATTGAAGTCATTTTTCCCAATAAGCCTTGATAACAAGTGGCTTTCTTGTGGCCTCAAAACTGTTTAGGCCCAATCCAGCATGCTCTTGTTGCATCATGAGTGTGCAAATGCTCTTTCCTTTATGATTGAACAGCCATGAATTCTACTGTTGATTTTTTAAGATGACACTTCACCAAGCATCTTGGTGATCCCGATCAGAATCAGTCATAATTTTTCTTAAACCCATTTCTTCCGTTAAGTTGACAGTTCACCACTATCCTTCCAGGTTTTAATAAATTGTTGAACAATTCCTGGCCCAATTCCAGTAATTTTGGCAATCTCCTCAATTGTTTTCTTTGCTTGATGCTGGCCAATAATATGCCCCTCTTGAAACTCAATAACCTCTTTACGTCTTCCAACACGTATCTCATTTTCAAGAAATGAGAAGTTACGCACTGAATCAGTCTGGATTAAAAGAATTATTGCCAGCTGAAACGTATTCATCACTGAAATAGTGATTCAATCATATGCTCATGATTATTTGCTTATCTAAATCCAACCAGCGTCTTTTTTTTTTTTTTTTTTTTTTTTTGGACGGGCACTGTAGAAACAAGGCACAATATATTCAAGGGACTTTTATTCTTGGGGGCACACATGCCCATTTCTGTCCAAATGTGGCCGAAGAGAGTAGATAATGAGAGAGTAGATAAACATGAAATGCTCCTAATTAAGATAAATCAACTTGTTAAAATCCTGTGATGACAATTGGGACAGAACCGGCATTTTCAGTGGACCCCACGTAACAGACGCGAAGAACCGCGTATATAGCACGGGCATGTGAAAGACGGTCGAAAGGAGGAGACGAGCCGAAAAGCAGCCGATGAGAGGTTCCCGCAGGCCGCAGTACATAATCGCGATCCCAAACTGTGATGACTCCCGCTGTTCTCAGCACGTTGTTTGCGGATCTTAAAGGCGCCTCGTGCTGTTAGACTGCACCGGCAGTAGGCTTTCCCTTGTCCTGTCTTGCGCGTGATATTTCAGAAGTGTTGGACGTCGCTTATATTATGTTCAACGGTAAAATGTTTTAGTTGTGGCTCATGGTTTATGATCAGTTATTTATTCCCACGTATAAATTCATTTACTTTGAGCTATTTATTAAAATTGTGCTTAGGCCTACAGTGAGCCTAAAACCATGAAAATGTTTAAAGCTGAGTAGACGCTGTAGATGTGAGGCATTTGGTGACGTGAACTTCTTCTACAGCGCACGGGATGCCTTCCAGACTTCGCCAAACGTGATCTTTCTGGAGATACCTTAATCCGTAACACTATCTAGGTGCTGGCCACGCTGCTCTCTGTTAATGCTACCCTATCTGCTGAGCTGTGTCCCATTACCGAATTACAGTAACAATCGCAGCAGTGCAGCGCGCGCACGTGTGTGTGTGTGTGTGTGTGTGTGTGTGCGTGCGTGTGTGTGTGTGTGTGTGTGTGTGTGTGTGTGTGTGCTGGGAAGGGGGACCTGAATTCCCTTTTGCACCTGGTGCAATATGAGCTACTCAGACATTTGAATGAATTGTGGCTAAGTGGTGGAGGAACAATGCGTTTAGATTACCAGTGAAACCGTTGCTGGAATTGGTGTTTTTTTTTTTTTTCTTTAGTTTGTTTTTATTTTTACTGTAAAGGCGGATTACTATACCACCACATTATATCACAGCGCTGGGTGCTCCTCTAAAAGTTTTATTCGTATAAATTCAGGCTTGTTGCTATCTTTTGTCTTTAATTGGATAAGTATACTGTTTTGCCATTTATTCTTGACTCAATGAAAACAGTTTGACCAAACTGGATCTGAAGAAAGATGTGAGAAAATCTAAAGTCACTCGACTGTTGTGGGTACATATTTTGGAATAACTAGGCTGTTGTTTACAGCCAACATTAATGATTTGCTATTCCATGATGCGTAAATTTGCAACACATTACATTATTACAGACAAGAAGCCTACATATGCACCTGTTGGTTGTTTGAAAATGAATTGTGTTGTGTAAACCCAATGGTTAGCACTAGTTCCTTGGGATTGTATGCCTGTGCAACAATATGTACCATACATGCCTGTACTGATCTAGCTTGAGTAGGAGTTACCGTGCTGATGAGCTGTCATGGATCTGGACTTCAGCCAGCACGTGTCTGCACGTGGAAAGCCATAGAAACGTCTCAATTTTTGCAAAGCTCAGTATTTGCTTTTCAGCCTCATAAGAATAACTGACCTTGATTCGAACAGTATGTCTCCTCATGCTCAGTTTGTCATAAGCTGCGGTTTAACGATGCGCAGCAGAGTAGAGTCATGGTGGGAATGGGGGGCGGGGGCTCACAGGTGTTTTTTTTTTTTTTGGGAGGCCAAGCCCCCCCCCATTTTGTGTAATCAAAAACCACTAGGAGACTGATCACTGAGGTAAGCCTGAGGGCTCTTGAGTGGAAATAATTGCCTTTGAAAGCTCTGCCTCCAGGGAACCCTTCATAGCCTCAAAAAATAATTTTACTGTATATATAATGTTCTACTTTGACAATTTTTGAATAAATTTACACACTTGCTAATTCAGTTTCAAGATTGGGGGTGTACTTCAGATCCAGGAAGGGAAAAAACATCGCGACTTATGGACAATTTAAAAATAACAGCTGAGAGAATTGGCTGTGCGGTGCAAACATGGTGTAATTCAATCAAGAGTAACACGAACATTTTTCTAGGCAACTTGGCGCCAATTTTAGTCTTGATTCAGGAGGGAAATTCATCCTAGAATTAATTTTCCTGCAACAAAAATTGTTTCAGTCAGGGTTTTGAAAATGGATGTGGAGGAAAACGTAAGGGAAAATGGGGAAATGAAAACCGTAGTGCTGATGGGGTTGTCGCACGGCTTGTCCTGCTACAGCAGTCAGAATGAGGTTTGAACGGATTCTGGGTTTTTAATGGTTGTGTGGGTCTGAGTGGGAATGCTTCAGTCGGCGCAGAGGTTGGCAGCCAGTGGAGTAGTACGTGTTTCAGATTTTCAAGCCAACTTCTGTGCTTTTTTTAATTAGTCTCCAACAGCAAGTGCCGTCACAGTCCCTCCTGAAATGTAAGAGAGGTCTGATGTAAGGGGAGAGACCAGTTACTGTTACAATGTTTTATATTTTGGTACTTCAATTCCCAATCAATTTTCATGCTGAAGTCAATTTGAAAATGAATCAGAGCTGTTTGGTATTTTTCTTTGTGCGCACAAACACGTTTGATTTTGGCATCTAGCACTGACTTACTGATTGAATGCCAAACTGTTAATGAAGATGTATACTCACACTTGCATTTAATTTGGGAGTCAACATTACCGGAGGATTATTGATTATGCTCAGTCCAGGGACCTGACTTGGACCTTTAAATGCCTGGGTAATGGCTCTTTAATTTAAAAAGTATTACAGAAAGCAATAGAGCTGCCTAAATGCGATGAGCAGCGCAAGCCAAAAATGTCCCTGAGGTTCCTTCTTATTATACACCTTGCTGGCATCCATTCCTTATCTTCTGTCCAAGGATTACATTTGGCGTGAATATCATGTACAAGTTCTCTGTAGGTGTGTGTCTAAACCAATCATTCCAGGGGGAGCAACTGTGAAGCGCTTTACCATGTGATGCAACAAACAAACGGGATGATGCAACGGACAAAGAATTAGTATAGCCCACCAATCATGGTCCTTTTTCCTACGATCTGGAAAAACCTAAATAGACTTTCAGTGGCAAGGGTCTCGCAATTGAACAAAGACTCTTGGATTCTGGACTTTTCCTGACCAAAAAAAAAAAAAACTTGATTTTGATAGTTCAAATAACACTAATAGCAAGTGTTTTAAGATTTTCTCCACTCTTAATTACCGCAAGTGAGGGTCAAACTCAGTTTTTACCCAAAGTGTCATAAGTACTAGGTTTTTTCAGACCACAGGAGCTTTTCAGAGACCCAAGAGTATTCATTGAAAAGGGAAACCCTGAGACTAAGTGTGGGTCAGATTTAAAAAATATATATAAAAATGGACTTGGTAACTCATATTGAGAAATGAAAAACCTTACATGAACTACAAATTTAAATTAATCTCAGATAGCATCAACTAATTTCGCACCCTGAAAGTAAACACATTTATACATCATGATACAGCAACTGAGACTGTCAAATTTAAGTGTCTAAATTTAGCAATTAAATTCAAATATTCTATCTCTAACTGCTTTAAAATTGTTGCTGTCCAAATATTTTTGTTGGGAAGAATGCATTTCACAACCAAGCAACTAGAATTACCTTAAGGCGAGAGGACATAAGGCAAGAACAGACAATGGCCGACAGAAGCATAACAAAAAATCTCAGTTTTAGATATTGGTAATCAGGTAAATGTATCAAAATGGAATTTATGAATTGTAACCGGCTCAATACAATCATGGCCAAATACAAGGGTTTGGGCCCATTCATGCCAAAAGTTTGCTGATGATCAACATCCTCTTGACCATGAAACCTAATCTATAGTGGACACCACTCATATGTGACCTGATTGAGAGTAGACATCACCCAAAACACCATATGCCTGATTGAAAGTGGACACCACTCACTAAAGTGGACACCACTCACTAGCCCATGTGACCTGATCTGAACTGGACACCATTCACCAGCTCATGTGACCTGATCGAAAGCGGACTCAACTCACCGGCCCATGTGACCTCATTGAGGGTGGACACAACTCAACAGCCCATGTGACCTAATTTAAAGTGAATACCACTCACCAGCCCATGTGACCCACTTTAAAGTGAATGCAACTCTCCAGTTCGCGTGACCTTATTTAAAGTGGGCACCAGTTTGTGTGACCTTATTAAAAGTGGACACCATTTGCTAACCCCCGTGACTCTGCTCATGGCCTGATTGAGTGTGAACTCCTCGGTGGACATCCCTCACCACACACCATTTCAGGGAACCCAAATCTGATTCAAAAAGCGGCATGATTTACATTCATGAGCCGGCAAACTGGAAAATGACCTTTCTTTCCGGGACACAAATCATTAATACTGCATGCAATATCTGTGCACAACAAATGTGAGTGTGAAAGACAATCGCTCCTCTTGACAAATTGTTTTTTTTTTTTCTTTTTAATTATCCAAGCAAGAAAACAGCAGAAACGTTTCCATCATTTGGCCTTCATGCTACATGGGTCTCAAACCTGAAATATTGACCAATTGGGGATTACCTCTCTGGTGCTGAATCAAAGATGTCATGTTTATAGTCCAAAGTGAAATGATTGACTTCTTTTGCACAAAGAGATATATGAGTAATACAGTTATTGGCCAGTTCAAACTTCTTGGTTAGTTTGATAGGCAGAGATGAAGCTTACTCCAAGGATGAATTTCGTAAACGTACGCGAAAGGGAGTGAATCTTATATTGAGCATCTCCATTCAAAATACAAATCAGGCTCGGACGAGGCTTAAACTGTATCCGTGAAACAGGCACTGCGATATCCGTTATGTTTTTACAATGGCAGAGAGGAGAGACCGAAACGCTTTAGTTCGTCACTGGGTAATTCCAGAGCGCGTCTCTGGTTTCAGACCGGCAGCACTGACATGGGCGCACTTTGACACCGCTCCCCCCGCACGTACAGTGAATCGGGTAAGTCCTTCCGTACGATTGGTGGGAGGGTTCGGGGTGTTTGTCACTCTATCCATTAACCTGTATATTTGCGGTCTGGTGTCCATTAGTGCATTTGTACGTGTGAATGCATCAAATAAAAATTGACGATTGTTGACAAACCGTGTGTGTGTGTGTGTGTGTGTGTGTGTGTGTGAGACAGAGGAGAGAGAGAAACTGTACCAAGGAACAGAATGTGAGCCAAGACCCCACAAATGACAGAAATTACACCTCAGCTTCTTAGTACATGGCTATTATTCCAGCTAAAGCACTACAGCACAAACAGTTTTAGTAGAAGGCCCATAAAACTTGGTTTTATTTCATCTGAGGAAATGGGCCGAACACATTATCCATTTATTCCTTCATGATGCCATCAGTAACTCCTTCAAGACTAGCAGGAAACAAATTGTTGAACAGAGCTAAGAGCCAGAGAAACAAAACTTCAGCATTATTGCAGTATTAAACTCCGGGAATGGTGCACTTTGTGGCTAAATGTATGTAGACATTTCCATGCTCTGGGCCTGGTTTGAATGCAATAAGCTCAGTTGATTAAAATCATGACAGTACAGCGTACAATGACAGAACTTGAATAAAATCCCTGCCCTCAACCCCAGCAAACACCATTGGCATTACATGGAAAAACTACTTCAAGCCAGGCCTAATTATCCAAAATTACTGACTGACCTCAGTGAAGCTTCTCTGACTAGAATGAAAGCAAACTCCAGCAGCAATGTTCTAACATCAAGTTGAAGGCCTTATCCGAAGAGTGGAGGCTATTATATCACAAAAGGGCTGGCCACTAACAATTAATTCCGAGGATTTCCCAATGAGATGTAAGGTAAGTAAAGGTCCACATACCTTCAGCTATGTAGTGTATGTGTAGCGAAGCTAGTTTGCTAATCTAGTGAATTTTGAAAGACAGGACCCTGACCTGAAAAAAGCAAAAGCTTTTTTTATTTTACCATGGAGTGTTAAACATAAGGACTCTGAAATAAAGTAAATGAAAATTGAATGCACTCTGATTTGTCATGCAGCTGGTATGGAAATGCCAGACCTAAACGACAGGGTACAGCTTGTGTAGATGCCGATAATGCAATCAGCTGTTCCATATTCATTTTGTGTTCTGAATAACCAATGCACAAATCCCACTGTTTCCGCTTCTTTGACAAAGATCGGCTCTGAAATGCAAGTGCAAGGTGTTCTGACATACTGGTACTCTGAGGATTACGCGAGACATAAAAGGAGCATTATAGCGCAGACAGCATGGAAAATTATGTTTTGTTCCCGGCTTTGCCAACTTCCTGATTAAGTTTCATTCATGTATTCACGTGAAATGTTCAAGAAGTACAGGACTTACAGCATCTTAACAAATCCAAGACTAAATGACAAAGAAATAATACACTCATTAGCAGGAAAAGAGTTTGGTCTTGCCAAATTATATACACAGAAGACTGGACTGGACCTGTAAATGCAGTTCACATGCATAGCTTTCTGAGACACAGGTAATGGAATGACATTACCTGTAAAAAAGGTCTTTCCCAAAACAAGCGTGACCTTATTGCAGTTGCTACTTGCTTTCTGCGCAACAACTCACTCTCCTGAGGCACTGAGTGATGCATCATGGGAGAACTGGTGTCATTAGATTGGTGGTTTTTAAGGGGCTTTATTTTTTACCGCGGTGCTCTCCTTGCGCATACTGCTCAAGTAACTGGGGCTTTTAGTAGAGTGCTCGTGAATGAATAATTAAGATGGACCTCACCAGCCGGAGCTCGTTCCTTTGTCACCGGACTCTACGCTTCCTGCACCCTCGGTAAAGTACCAGGGCTGTATCCACTAAGCCTTGCTTTCATAAATAGCAGCTACAGTTGCTAAGCTGACGCATTTTATCCAAAGCTAACAATTGATTAGATCAAATAGGGGCCTATACCCCCCGCAGCTATGTAGGGTTGACAGGTAAACTGATCTGGGGCTTGGACCTTCAGGATTCCAGGATACAGGTTAAGCACCTAAGCCAACTGGCTCTGGCCAACACCCAACATTGTTTTGACAGTGGAAAAAAAGCAGCTATAAAAATAAAACGATTTGATTTTGATTTGTTCCCCTGGGTTTGACTCAGGGCCTCCAGATGCTAGAACCCAAAGTTTGACGTGTTCCTGCCCCATTGGTCAAATTGACCCTCACACCACAGTGCTGAGGGTGGAGGAGTTTTCGGACCTTCCCTGCCTGCCAGGCAGAGACTTGAGATACTCCATGTGTCGCCGGGCGTCCTCCTGGTTGTGTCGGACGTAGTAGACCAAATACGAGATGACCATGGCGAACCAGCCGAACATGGTGACCAACATGGCCACGTCAGTGGTCTTCTTCACGGCCACGCACAGGTTCGCTCCGGCGACAAGGAGGAAAGGGAGGCCCTTGACACCCGCCTCCTCGGGCTCGGAGGTCTGGCAGACCACACCGGCCAGCGAGGTGGGCTCCAGGTCCAGCAGGGTCATGGCGGTCTGCAGGCGGCAGTCGCAGTGCCAGGGGTTGTGGGTGAGGTTGGCGCGGGAGTGCAAACCGTCGAAGGCCAGGGGGTCGAGGGCCACGAGCTTGTTGGAGGAGAGATCGAGGAACTCCAGGGACTTTGCCAGGCCTCGAAAAGCTGCCGGCTCCAGCTGGACCAGCTCGTTGTGGGAGAGGTCCAACTCGACGAGCAGGCTCAGCCCCCGGAATGCGTCAGTAGGGATGGTGGTGAGGCGGTTGTAGTCCAGGTAGAGGTGTCGGGTGTCGTTGGGAAGATCCCGGGGCACGTGGGACAGTTGGAGGCCGCTGCAGCGTACCGCCAGGCCTCCGTCCGGACTCTCTGAGCAGTAGCAGCTCTGCGAGCAGTTGGCGGAAACGCCATGGATGCAGACCGTCATCAGGACCAAACTGAGCAGCAGCAATCGAGTGTCCGCTGAGGGGCGCAGTAGCCAGTCTCCTGGCAGCAGCATAGTGGGATACGAGCATTCCCCCTCAGAGCACCGAACTCCCCGTCAAAGACCGGGGCGAGACAGCAGCGATGTCATCACAGGCCAGTTTAGAGCACCACTGCAGAGGGAGGAGGGTAAGCCATGATTAATGCAGCACAAATCATATCCTTAGATGTGCCCTGGCTAGCTTCTGGCCAACTGTCTTCGTGAATAATGATAAAAGCATCTAAAGAGCCACAGCATGTTACACTGATTCACTTAAGGAGACAGGCTGAGCTAATTACTGAACAGTAATCATGAGGAATCCATCTCCAGCTGTATGCTGCTTTTGGGAATCGCACCCAGCGAGGCAGGTTACAGCAGATGATGCACATATCGCCTGATGATACACAATCAATGTCACATTTACAGCCAATTCCAGAGCTACAGCACATTAACCCCTTTGCACAGATTTAGAAGCCAGCATCCGTAAATTCCAAAATTTAATTCCTAAATAATTCTGTAATTGAATTTCCAAATGTCTTGCTTCACTAGAATAAGTTTCCAGAGTCTCTGTGTCACAAATACTGAGTTATAAAGCCCAAATAGGCTCATGCTTAGCAGGAAAAAAATGGCACTATTTGTATACTGTGCAACGGGGTTAAAACAAACACAGGTAGATTCCCTAAGGTCAGGGGATCTGAACTCAGTATTCTGGTCGCAAACATGAGAAAAGAGAAAATGGCATTCTTCCCCAGCTACAGTTTCCACACTCACATAAGAAAGGGTTTCAGAAAGCCCCTCACTTTTCACAACAAACATAGAAGGTTCCTTGAAGAACTTATGAGTTCCCCAGAGGAGAAAGGCCAAAGAACCCCTTTTTTACTGAAAGTGTGCATTGAAATTTCAAGTGGTTTGAACTCAGGTCCACACCACAAGAAATCCATTTCAGAAACATTTTTAAAAGTCGATTACTGTCTATCTGACTCTTTTGAATTGACAGTTCTTCACCAGCTCCATGGAAAGATAGGAAGTCTTCAAGCATTGTCATTTTTACACAGGAAGTGATAAAATGACACAATACTGTCCCATTAGCCTGAAACTAACAGAAGCCAAAAAAAAAAGAAGTTATATTTCAGTTTGTGTGATTTTATAAACTGTAATTGTGAGGAATGCCAAAAATTTTGACATTTATGGTTTTCATTTAAAAATGAAATTGCTAGATCAGTAGCACCGAAACATTACAGTATGAAGTATTCAACTGAAAAGATACGGCATGCTTGAATTTAAATTACGGATTATAAACTGTATTTATCATATTCAACCTTTTTTCTCCATTTTTAACCAGAGTGTTGCTAATTCCGGGCCTGATTATGCAGAATCATATTTTGTAACGTAGGACAGTAATCTGTAATCAACCGTCCAAGAGGTTGTTCTCAGAACATTTAAGAAATCATTAAAGTATCATCTTCTGACGGCAGTGGCTCTTTTATTTATTCGACACACCTAAACCTTAGAGAAGGGGTATAGAACTGGTCCATGAAAGGGCCAAGGTGCTGTACGTTCTCATTCCAGCAGTGCAGAAGCACACCAGATACAACAAGCAAACTGTGCAGGCTGAGATCAATAGATTAAATTAGTTGTATCAGATGTGCTTCTGCTTGGTTGGATTGAAAACCCGCAGCCCCTCGGCCCTTTCATAGACCAGTTTTGAACTGCTACCCCACAGGGAAGTTAGCGGTTTCCCATCAAAATGTGCAGTTGTTAATTCTTGGACTGGAAAACCTGTAGTCACTCATTCACATACTCCCTTATGAAGGCTAGCACCCTTGTCAACATTTGTACAAGGCGAGAAAAAAATCAAAAGCTTCCGCTGCCCCATAATCTGAATAAGGCTATACTCCAAACTTCAACAGAACCGCCATAGAATAAACAACCATTTTAAATCGAGGAAAAGGGTTTGCACTTGTGAAAAATGAGATACGACAACGGGGGAATCACTTATGGAGATTGCAAGAGAAATCAATAACAAAGAAGCTCTTAATATTGAGCAGATGGGGACTTGTCCCGGCCGAGGACAAACTGTAGTAAGACTGATGATGATTCACCATCGGAAGGCACGGTGGTGAACAACATTTCATTTACATTAGCACTGGGAGGGGCTAAGGAGTCTGTGACTTAACTGAGGCGAGATTAGAAGCTTCCAAATGAACACAGAATGACATCCATTAGGAAGACATGGCAGGTTCGTCTGAAACGCTGATTTGGACATCACAAGTAAAGGCTCATGTAACTGGGCGATGTAGAATGAAACTAAGAGAGAGTTGAAGTGATCCATTGCCGCATTTCAAGATGTTTTTGATCCAAAGGGATACCCCAGCAGGAAGTGTCGTCTTAGTGTTTCCTCTTTGCAGGGGAAGAGAGGGGATGTGCAAAAATGATGAAGGGTTAAGTAAAGTGGGAAACAGAATGTAGGCAAAAAAAGACCGTAAACGGCAGGAGGAAGAGAATAGAACAATGCATTTCAGTTGGAGCACAGGTGCTGGATCGCAGATTGGTGACATAAAACCCAGGATTATATCTTCAGTGAAAAGAATCGTGTTATTTCAAGAGGTGAAATAAAGCTTTTGCACAGTCCTCAGATTCATAAACATCACGACACCATAAATGATGGCGCCTGCAAAAACAGGGGAGGTAAAAATCAGGCCAGTGGTGTTCCATTTCCCTGCAGTGAAATACTGCGGTGATGACACAAACTGCGGCGATAAATCACGCATTTCTGCTAACCCTGACATTTCTGGAATTATTTTACCGCTGTCTCCTGCCCCTGCCCCACCTGCCCTTTCTGTAACCGCCACAGTCCAAGAGTACACCATTTACTCCAGGGAAACGGAGACAGATACAAACCTCTAAAGCTATTTGAACAGTTAGCTGCATGAGCTTAAAGTTGATTCAAACAAATTAAATGTGAGGCAACCGCAGGGGAAAGGCACAACTTCATTATTTGTTATTTTTTTGAAACTCACGTCTACCTAAAGATATGGCCATAAAATAATAATAATTTTTTAAAAAGTCCTTCATCAGGATCTAAAGGTTATTGAACCTTCCTCGCTACCACAAACATCACCAAAACTTTTTGTGAGTACGTAGGTTGTGTTGAACATCAATATTTCGGTCATTTTTTCCATTTTTAACCATACCAGGCAAGGATTTGACGCATTGCCCTGTATAGCCTTAATTATAACTTGCGCTCGCAGCAAGCCCCCATGCAATTTTCCATGCAAACCAACAGTCACTGAATGCATAATATTAACATTCCAAAAAAAAAAAAAGTAAGAATACTAACATTACAAAACCTGAACCCCTTAGACTCTAAGGTTTTCCTTAAGTTTTCCCTTAAGTAAGTTCAAAGAGAGAAAAAGCATTTCTTTCATATTGTAGGACACTGTAGCACAAATATTCTTTATCTGCTGGTTGCAGTGCTTCACTGAAGCTACATCACACTTAAACTGAGAGAAATATTCCATCCCAGGACACCGTGTTTTCGTGGGCACAGCACTACAACAAACAGAAAATATTGAAGATCCCACACATCATTTCATACACATTTCCCTGTACTTCAGCAAGACATATTTTATCATTGGAAACCTTGTCCTGATGCATCGCAGCTTTGAAAACAGCAGCTGCATTTGACGGGTCCATAGGTTTTATGGAGTTAAAGCAGGGGTATCAAACTCAGGTGACGATGAGCTACCAAATCTGTTGGTCAAGACGTGCCTGTACTTGGGTGTCAAATTTAGGTCACTGTTTGGCTAAGGACTCTGCGCATAGTGTTACCAAGGTCCACGTTTTCTGCTGCTGATCGAATGGACACTCCAAAAACTAGCAGCCACTGCACTTCTCCAGCGGTTTAGTTTGAGGACCCTGCCTTAGAGTCTAAAAATATATTATTTACCTGGCTTGGCTTTACACAAAATGGAGGAAGAATGAAGCGCAGAGTGAGGAGATGGACGTAATCGAGCGGAGAGGGGGACAAACAAGACACCAGCAGGGAATCAGAGAGGCTGCTGATTGGCCCATTCATTCACTGGCCATGAGGCCATTGGGCTATCAGCCCCCTGCAGCATACACTCTGTGTTGAGCGCTACGGGCGAACGCCGGTCCTCGTCCACCCACACTCCGGTCAAATTAGCCATCTCAATGAGCCGATGGCTCCAATTCATGCACAGAAAAAGGCATGTTTTCCCGCAGCGCAGCTACAGCTTCTGTCAGGCTTCTGTCGCTCATGCAGGCAAGGTGCTTGCATCATCAACAAATATGGCTGATGTACTGATGCATTGATTTATTGATTGATTGTCAAACTCCAACTTCAGCAAAGGTTTTGTGCACACCAGTGTGGGAAACGCAGCAGCTATAAACTCCCTTGGAGGGTCAGTGATAGATTTATACTTTCAATAACCTTGCAGCACCCTAAATATCTCCTCCAGCCGTACAGCTTAACTTCAGCAAAGCAAAACTCAGTTATCAGATTTGGTTGAAATTACACATGGTGTCTGTGCCCAGAGTACAGAGAATCATGACTAAATTTAGGGATTTTTTTTTTTTTTTTTTTTAAGGTTGAGAGTTGATTAAAGAAAAGAAAAATCTGCTTTGATAAGGAACACCTCTGAGAGTAATTTATGTACACCCTACACCTTGGGACAACCAAAGAGGATGAGAGCCATTACATAGTATAGTGGTTCTCAATGTCATTCCTGGGGGGCTGATTATCTATGCTGGTTTTCGTACCAGCTGCAGTTGCGATCAGAGGATTTTAATAAGCGGTTGATTTATCTTAATTGTGTGCATTTCGTGTTAAGAGCTGTTATTAACTCTCTTCAGCCGCATTTCAAAAGAAATACCATGCACGCCATGAAATGAAATGCTTTTTCTTCTATATTGCAGGTAATTTTAGGTAATATTTTTTTTTTTTAGATCAAACTTAGCAGTGAGAAAATAATTAAGCCCTAAATGATGTTGCTGGACACAGTGTTTCAAGTTCATTCAAGATAAATTGCACGAACTTAAGAACATATGATACAAAACAGGTTTGACTCAATAATGTGCTTGCCGAATAAATGATTATCGATTTCACAATCACAACTAGCAAATAGCATTCTTAAATCGAGCTATTGCAATCATGATTGGAACACAAAAATGCCGGCATGCGCTGTGGGCTCCCCAGACCTACGTTGAAAGCAACTGCCACAAGAAATCCAAAATGCGAGACTATGTTAATTTTAGCCCAGAACCTGGCGTCTTGGACTGTTTGCCTACTGGTAATGTTTTCAACTGCATTTAAGGAAAGCTAGACGTAGGCCTAGTACCGTATACTGCGCAGGCTAGGTAATTATAAAGTAACAAAAAAGTACAGTCACGAAGCACCAGCTGTTAAATCTTGAATAGCCTACAGCGAGACTGCAGATCGATATTCCTGCTCTTATTGCGAGCAGCCCCCAAGACAGAGGAGAATGTGGCTTCTGTCACCGCAATCCTCTATCCTCTTCGACTTACATTGCCGCTTTCCCAGACTCAGAAAGTTGCGGAGTGAGGACCAATCAATTGGCTCTCAAGTGCCGCACCTAAAACCCGATATCACAAGGGAGCATATTTAATTAGACTACGTAAAAAACAATTTCATGCTTGATGCTCAAAGCCCATTAGGCAAATATATTCATTACAGTACCTCTGCTTCAAAATTAAGTATGCAAAGGTCAGGCAGATCTTTAGGATTAACAATGCTCCAGTACAAGTCAAACGAGACTAGCTACAGCCCATCTGCTTGCGCGGCTGTTCAAGGTCGATAAAGCCCATCATTCAAAGCAGTAATGAAATTACAGAAGCAGTTTGACGTGTTGTTTCCTCGTGACGTGGCCCATAACAGAAACGCAGGCTTACTGTCGATCTGCAGCTCATCGGACTTTGGGGGTTTATTATTATAGCCAGTCGATCCTACGAGCCTTGGGGCGCAGATTAGAAAATACAATTAGCATACCTCCCTTTTTATTAAAAAAAAAGAAACCTCAATCAGAAACATTTTCCAAAAAACATATATATAACAACAATTCCAACACCTTTCACTAAAGGAAGGGAGTACAGTCGCACTTGCATTTTCATTATAGCTGCCAGAAATGTAATAGCCTTCATAGTAAAGTTTTTGCGTGCCACCTCACCCGAAATGCACTGCGGCAGGCTTACCTTTTCCGAATATCTGCCCGATTATCTTCCTCTTCCAGTAGATCCTGATTAAACCGGTGAAAACTTTTCGAGAATTAATTTACGGAAATGTGTGTAGCCTGCAGTGAGAGCGCGTTTGCAGCTTGATCCGGTGCCAATAATATTCCTTAGAAACGCTCTTGCCGGTATCTACCACTCTACCGACCATTTTTACTTATTTTCCAAATTAGAATTTATGTAATACTTTAACATCGCAATTACAAGCATGTAGTGAGGGAAAAATAAAAGACGGGAGGCCGCAAGCATGCCTCATCTACGTAAATTAAGTAGGTTCCTCCCAATTCTTCTGAAACACGAACCCTCGCATTCAAGAAGGTACAAACTTGCATTGCAATTTTGTCATTAGCGTAGCCTCACAGGGAATAAAAACTAACGAAGGCAGCGTTCGGCGCAGAGAGATGTATTCCCAGCCTTCATGCGCTGTGTCGTTCCGGATGCAGCAGTTGTCAGCAGCTCTTCCCTGCGTGTGGCTTAACTTTGTACTTCCAGAAATAAGCATATGCCAATAGCACGGACTAGTGTACGCGCGTACAGCGGAACTCATGTCTCTTCGTTTCTAAATATGGAAGGAATACGGAATACTATGTAGTTCACTATATTGTAAGCTATCGCTGTGCGATCGGCCAAATTGTGTCTAAACGTAAGGTATTTTCCATGTAATTGATGTGGGACACGTTAGACTGCCAATACATTTAGCTCATTTAATTGCACAGAGTGAGCAGAAATTATGGCTGGTCAAATTACAAAATCAGCAGCTGGGTGGCGACCAGATATAGCCTTCTATTTTACCATTTTAGCACTGTGAACTATAATCTAAAAATTTTTAGTTCATCAATTGCTTGATAAACAAACATTGCTACATATTTACCGTAGTCTATAATCCTATCGCCGCCTCTGCCTATGCTCTGACAAGAACTGTAAATGGCATTACTCGGACGTCAGTTAGTGAAGCCAATACTGTAGCCAACTGCTGGGTAATTTATTTATTTATCTGTGCATAATTATGGAGCTCTTGCGGGCTTAATCAGATGCTGTCTTGCGTTTGAGGATAAAATGAAACGAAGTTTCATCTGAGATCTGTCAACTTCCGAGTCACCAGTGTCTCCGATAAATTTCATCGGCTCTGTCCACTAATTGTTATTGTTTGGTTTAAGGATACGTCCAGGGACGTGGGCAGTTTTAACCATAAAAAATGTCATAGGGCCCATTTCTGCCCACAGCTACGGACGTTTAGTGTTAAGTTGGCGTAAGATGCATGTTTTAGGTTGAGGGAAGTCAGCGAACTACCAGGAGGAAACCCGCTGGTGCGCAAGGAGAACAGTAAAGTCCCGAGGAGAGCTCGGCACCCTTAACAGTGAGCATCGTTGCCAGAAAAAAAAAAAAGAGGCTACCTTATGTGATTGCTCAATGGCTTTCTTGAAGTATTGTGTCATTACACGCTAGTTCGTTCAACGACTCAATGTCATGATGGGTTGGTCACAGCAAATTCTCCTCATCGTAATAATCCAAACTTGTCATGTAAATGATGATATCATTCATCGCACATTTATATTTTGAAGCAAAGCGTCATTTTTCCACTGCCAATTCAGTGAAATTTTCAGAAAAGGGCTGCATCCTCCTACAGAACACAATAATGTGAAAACTGGTTCATCCAACTCAACGATCCTAACAGAGGACTGGCTTCGGATCAGATCATCTGACTAGGAAAAGCAATGTTCGAAAATTTTCCTCATTTTTTTTATTCGCCGTCTTCAGTTGACTGTTATAAAACATGCCCATGCTTCTTCCCAAAGCATCAACCAAATTAACGGCCGCGAATTTAAAATAAGCTATTGAAATGTTCAAGAAGGGTTTAGAAGGGTTAATTCTCCTCTCGGGTAACCCGAAAAACAAACGCTCATTGACGCCCACATACTTGTGCAGAACAGCAAGTAGCCTCCTCTGACAATGTACAACATCTCCTCGTGGATGCCTCCAAATAACTGTAACAATTACATTAAAAACCGCCAAATAAACATCAGCTCAAACGTATACTGATGTCCACCACTTGCACCAATAAACGAAAATCCTCTTACGATGACAGGTTATATATCCTTCGAGGTAAAATCAGTTATAGCAATGGACCGTCAAGTGGTGAATTACATTGACTTCATGAAAATTCTGGTCTAAAGTGCACCATCCATAACCATGTAAGCGGAACAAAGTGGCGCGATGAATCTAGTCACACTGTTTTTATTTGTTTGAACAAATAAAAACTAACAATAAAGACAATACAAAACAAAAGGACACGCAATGGAGATGTTATGGCAACCTAATAGGCCCGAATGGGCACATAAAAATCTCAGTGAAAAATGCACTTATGTGATGTGCTGAATGGGTGCAAAGAAAAAATCAATAAAGTGAATTGTGTGTGTGTGTGTGTGTGTGGTTACGTAACATAACAATGGAGAAGGCACTTCAGTGATTTTATTCACTGGTCTCAGCCTGTGCTGGACATTGGACATAACAATGGGCTGGTGCTTTGGTAGTAACACTTGAAAATCAAGAAGCCCTCTCTTGTAGTTATACTTAAAATATTTATTTCTTGCAATACACCCATTTATGAAAAATGCGCGCAGTTTGGACTTTGACTCATGTAAAATGCACACTGATAGTTTTTTTAAATACCACTTTTAATAATATGCTATAAATGCAAGTAAACATTGGCAACACTACTGAAACTGGTGCAACTCTTTAAAAATACAAAATCACCTCCAAATGTTTTCATTCTTCTTCAAATATGTATTGCACAGCAGGAAGGGTCAATACGCTTAATGGGAAATCTGATACGTAGCTAAAGCATCTACAGATATAGTACAAAAAGCATAAAATGGGATTATGTTTCCATTACCAGCCGGCCAAAGGGGTATAATATGAAGCAAGTTCAACATTAGCCAGGATTTCTTTGTGTGAGCTGGCCAGGCTGACCCTAAACTCGCAATCAGATACCACACGTTACAATGATCAGTTAAAAGAGAGCTCCTTTGCTGACATTGAAAAGCCTGGCTTTACACTCAACATACTTTGCCAACCCACTAATCTCGCTTTGTAGTATTGCCAGTAATACACTGAGAGGCATTAAAAATGCATAATAAAATATACTGTTTTAAGTAGTGGTAAATGGTTTCTTCGTAGTTGCCAAACACGGTCTCGGGAAACTGTGCTTTTGGTGGTGAGACTTGCCCTCACTGTTATCGTTACACTGGCGGTCAATTCAGCAGTTCTTATGCATTATCTGACATGGCAGAAGACGTTTTATGGAATGTGTTTTTGTGGCGTCACAGATGACGCATTTTGTCGTGGACAACAGCTGACACATCTGGTCATTCTGTGTCATCCCTGCAGTACAGTCATTTAATGGACATTAATGTGTCCAGAATCTTTTCTTTGAGACTGGCCACCATTCAACATTCAAAATGTTTGATTCTTCCGAGATTCATTTGTTTGTGGCATTTGAAGTGGGAATGATGTGACTTTGTTTATGTGTGTTTTTATTGGCCCTGATCTTCAACTTTTCACGTGCAAAATGATTTCTCCCAATGCGATTCACGACCATGATCCAGGGAACTGTGCTGCATTTAGATAATCATAATGAGGTGTTAAACCAAGAAAGGATTCAAACCCAGACCCTTAACATTTTGCAATGCTTATCATCCCTGATGGTCATCATGTCAATCAGCAAAAGGAAAAACTATCAGTTTTCAAATTAGACGATAAAAACCACTTTGCGTTTTTAATGCCTCTCAGTATATAATTTTAGTATAAAAACCGATGGAAAGACACGCATCAGCTGGCAGACTATAGCCAAAAACTGGTGCCTCTCAGAAAAACGGGGATAAAAATGCAAATATCAAAGGAAGAAGTCCTGGAGCACACAGTTAGATAAGGCGATTTATTAAGGTGAGTAACGTTTCGACACAAGGTCTTCTTCAGAGTCAAAACCTGAAACATTAGTCACCTGCACCTTAATAAATCGCCTTATATAACTGTGTGCTCCAGGACTCCTTCCTTTGATAATTTTAGTATACTTGTAGTATACTTTTCTAGTCAGGAGGAGTAGAGAGGAAGTTGTTGAACCACAGTGCGCTTGTGAAAGGTCTATTTGGGTTTTAATCAGCCATCGTAAAGCCTCCCTATAAGTGCCTTGTGAAAGAGACTACAGTAGGGGTCACCAACCCTGTCCCTGGAGAGCTACCATCCTGTAGGTTTTCGCTCCATCTCCAGTTCAGCACACCTGATTCAACTAATTAGCTACTTAATTGCCCAGCTCGTGATCTTGTTAAGTAGCTAATTAGTTGAATCAGGTGTGCTGAATAGGAGGTAGAGCAGAAACCTACAGGATGGTAGCCCTCCAGGAACAGGGTTGGTGACCCCTGGACTAGAGCAAGGGTCCTTAATCTTATCCAGAGAGGGCCAGAGAGGGAGCAGGTTTTCATTCCAACTATGCTGTTACAAGCCCAATTCAAATAATCAACCTCTAAAGTATTTGCTTAAGTTCTTGATTAGTAGATTCTGGTGTGTTGCTTCTTGGTTGGAATGAAAGCCAGCACCCACACCAGCCCTTTTGGGATAAGATTGAGGATCCCTGGACTAGTGTGACAAGTCAGGCATCATATCCACCCAAGTGCTGGATACTGCCGCTGGACTCCAGTTCCAACCCCCTTCCCCTTCCAGGAGAGTGTTGATATTTTTAGTTTTCCCCTGAAACACGTGTTCGCCAGTGTCACCATCCTCACACCGCAGACTTGAGAAAATCTTGCCCGGAGTGAGGGACAGCTTCTATATTCAGCTTTAATATGCTGACCGCAGGTGTGCGAACAACTAGCAATTAACCCCATGGGCACACAACTGGCAGTCGATCATGTTCGTACTGAGCTCTCAGTGGCAGTAGCATTAGCCTATTAGCCATCCTCTTAAAAGCCAGCAGTTTTTTTTTCCCCCAGTCATTTGGTGCACTCACTGGTCAGTCTAATGATTTTATATTATGGCTATAAAGTGTAGGGTTGCAAGGCGGCACAGTGAATAGTGCACTTTTCCGGCAACAAGAATGTTCCAAGTTCTAATGCCAGGTATTGTACAAAGTTCATGTCCTGTGCCCACGTGTGTTTCTTCCCAAAGACGCCAATATTTGCACACTGGAGGAATTAGAAAGTCTTGTCCTTTGGCCATGAATGTGTAAGAATGGAGTATGGGTCCTGAGATGGACTGGGCTCCTGTCTAGGGTTTATTCTAGTTACTTGACCAATGTCTGCCAGGTTAGGCTCCAGCACACTACCCTCCTATGACTCTTAAGATGAGCAAACAGTTTATAGGAGATGGGTATATGCATGTTATATAGCGATAAACTCCTCACCTGCAGGCATATGTGTCTGAATACATCTTCGTAATTACTGTAGTTCTGTTGTTTGCCGTGTCAGGTTTCTATGGAAACCATCCCCACTCACCACAGAGGGATGATGGGAGTAGATGCAAAGCCCCTACTTAACTGCACTGAACCCCTCCTCCCCCCCATAGATTGGTCTTGTAGGACCACAGAGAGCAGCAAAGAATTGTGGAGGAAGAAAAGCAATAGCTGGAGTTGGATCATAGACTGTATAAAAAGATGGACGAAGCAACCGTGACGTCACACATTGGTTTCAGCATACCATTTAGGAAGCCTCGATTTTGGCTATTGAATTGCGCCATTTTGTCATTTTGAAACCGGATGTGATTCCTATTGGACAAGAGCATGAATTAAATGTCCAAGGAGAAGCGAGGGGTGGATCTACGGGTGGATTTGACCGTATCAAACAAGGACCAGAGGATAGCCACGCCCCTAAAGCATATTCTGGCTTTATCCTTTATTCTAGTCTATTTGGGACCATAATTTACCGAAATGAACATCATGATATATCGAAGGAGACTTGAAACTTGCGATAGATACAATAAAGTAATGTAGAAAATCATTATTTAAATAATAAATCAGGCGGGGAAGTAGGGTCATTTTCTCATAGACTTCTAAAGGATTGAACTTCTTTCTGCAACCACCGACGTCGCCATCTGCTGGCCATTAAATAGAAAGGAAATTTTGGAGATTTCCGCAGTGGCTTCAGTTTTCAGACCCGAGTGCTGCGTCCATCTTTTAATACAGTCTATGAGTTTGATCACCAATCCAACGGAAAACACAATTTGTAGATGGAATAGTAATCAGACTGTGTGAGTGCCCCCTTGTGGTCAAAATATATTCTCATTATGTGGTCAAGGGCGTGGGTGTGGCTTTGGGATAACGACCCTCCCAAAGCTACACCCGCCATTCCAAAGCCACACCCACGCCCATAACAACAAAGTATATATATTCTGGCCACAAGAGGGCACTCCAGGCCAAAGTCACAAAGAACTGCTTTCTAACTTAGGTACCATGAGAAAAGTCATAATCTAAACCAAATAATATACACAACTTTCACAGGTTTTAGTGAAATGTGAAATGTAAATGAAATTAAAGTATTTTATCCATTATAATTCCCTCATCATTTTCTGTGAATACTGCTCAGTCATTTCACATTCTATACAATACATCACACAAATCTGGAAAAGAGCTCAGCATTGACCCCGAGAGCACTGGACACAAATTACAATTCCTGTGAATGATTGTTTGAATATTTAGGTTTTCTTGATTTCATTATTTGGTACACCTTTAAAATGAAGATCAAATGAAAAAGGTGCGCCACTACTCTACATGGCACATTCCTCTGTATCCTAAAAAAAAAAAAAAAAAAAAAAAACCTTTAATTGGGAGGACTCAGTTGAATTTGGCAGACTATTTCTCCACTCAGTTCCTTTACTTACGAAAACATACACAAATTGGCTGACCTCTCAGTAACAAAAAGAAACACCACATAAAGTATGAAAATGAACATGGTCGCGAGTATATTGGTGGGAAACAGTTGAACATAGTTCGACTTTTTAAAGAGCATGATACTTAAATAATAGGCCACTGAAAGACCTCATACCAGAAAATGTGTTGAAGGGTTCTGCTCATATCCAATGAGTTGGTCTCAATGAAGGTACCTTCATTTCAGGACCTTCACGGGTATAGAACAACAGTGTTGGGGTAGTTACTCTAAAAAAGTAATGCATTACACATTACTAGTTACTTTTAAAAAAGTTATCCCTTACTTTATATAATTACTCACTGCTGAAAGTAAATAGTCAGTTACATTACTTTTGGATTACTCAGCATCATCATCTGAAATTCACCATAAGTTAATTAATTAAACTTATGTTAAAACCTAGCATATGCCCAGATCAGCACAAATCATTATTCTAGTAAGGAGGGCACACACAAGATCTCTCTTTCGTGCTTTTTAATACAGCAAAGCCAACAGCAAAGTTGTAAAAATCAGCCCAAACAGCACTTCACAGAAAAGTTAGTCAAGTACAAGGCTATATTACTGGCATAGACACGCATGAAAAAGGACATCTGATTTGTTTTTCTGTCCTCGGTCTCAATCGCCAATATACTCCAAGGAAGAAGAAGAAGACGTTTTACTGGCCTCCTGTCCTGCCGATAGCTGAAGAAATTTAAGTAATGCAAGTAACTAGATCATTTATTTGTTAGTGACTGTAATCCGATTACGTAAGTTATCAAAGTAATGCATTACATTACTGTGTTACTGAAAAATGTAATCTGATTACAGTAATTAGCTACTTTGTAATGAATTACCCCGAACACTGAAGAACAATGATGGCAAGCAACACTGCTCCCATTGGCATTAGATAACATAGGGTGAAGTACTGTAGATAGTCGGCCCGAATGATCAACATTTTCCCCGTCTTCAAAATGTCAGGAAACCCAAATGCATTAGTTATGGCGCCCTTGTTTTCATCCGAAATAAACAATGCATTCAGCAATGAGGTAACCTGAACTATCTTAAAATGCAGATCATTCAGATCTGCTTCACCCATTGATACCTGATGCTGTCCCACCGGGCCACATCCTTGAGACGAACAAGACGTCCAAATGCACACAGAACAACAGTAGGTGGCGTCAAGTTCTGTATCTCTTTTATTTGACTGAGAATCAGACCAAAGAAGCAGAATGTTTACCCGTGACAAAAGTTCTAAGAGTTATGGATGATCATGGTCAGCCGGTAGCTCGTGTGACTTGCTTCACACTCAGTGCCTCCGAATAAACTTAAGTGTTTGTTTGAAGTCGGCGATACACAGAATGCAAACGTGACGGACTTAGATGACTGCGCTTCATTTTTTATTTATTTATTTATTTATTTATTTTTGCATAAATGCAACCGAACTGCAAACCGCCGAATAATAAGTCGTTGAATTATTTGCAGATTTCGTGAACTAAAAAGGTATTCTAACATTAGCTGATAACTGTTGCTCTGTTGACACATGTGCGCGAATGGTAATGTCAGGATAAAATTAGCTAATGCGATGTTTGCTAGCTGGATCACGCAAATTGGCTTCATTTACTAGAATTAGAACGTTTGGAACTTGAATTTTATAATAAAGTAGGCGAGTGAACGAGTCATAACATTAGTTAATAGATTGCGTTATATTGTTTCTCTGCTGCATTGCAAAATATGTTTTTCCATTTCTGTTGAACTGTTCTCAGCGTCGCAACGAGCTCACTGCAACTTTCAGTCGCGTAATGATCACCCATTTATTTTCAGGTCGACGAACTGTGATTTTCTCGACTGCTGCAACAGTGGATCCCTGGGTGTTATTTTGAATCGACGTTTTAAATGACTTACCTGAGTACTATGGAAAGGCGCGTGCCTGCACCTGCCCCAGTCGCAGGTTTAGCGCTTACAGTGTTGACCATAACGTCGTTGTCGTTTCTCCTATGTTTGAGAGAGTGTGACCGCACATCCACGCTGAGTCATACAGCGGCATTTCAGTCGAAATTGAACCTCATCGTTGAGAATCAGGAGAGGGCTCTCAGAAACGGAAGAACATTCGTGGACAAACTGCCTTCTCGGTCTCGCCGTGCATTGGACGTACAGCGCACCCCAGTGTCACGCTCGGCACCTCGTGGGGAGTCCTGTCAGGCGGCCCCCGAGGAGCGCTTCGACTGCGCGCGAGACAGGTCGCTGAGCCGGGCAGAATGCGAAGCGCGAGGCTGCTGCTACGTTCCGTTAAAGGACAGCATCTCCAGGGGACCTCCGTGGTGCTTCTACCCTCCGTCCTTCCCCGGCTACAAGATGGGACCTTTGTATCCGAGCTCCCGTGGCTCGGCCTCCACCCTAACCCGCTCCACGCCCTCCTACCTTCCTCGTGATATTTCCACCCTCCGACTTGAAGTCATGGAGGAATCGGATGATCGACTGCACCTTACTGTGAGTGTCATCTCCACCCGTCCTGGACTCCTTATCGAGAGTTAAAGTATCAGTGGCTAGAATATAGTGAACCTTGGCAGTACATCAGTGTTTGAGTCATTCTATGCATGACAGGACCACTGCCCTATTTGGTTTTGTGGGGGTGGGGGGGTTCTCTGAAAACATGGTCGGAGACACCAATGTAACTCCAGATCAGAGTGCTGATGGATACACACAGCCTTTGATTGTGCACCAATTATAGAAAGGTGAAAAAATGCACAATAAATAAAATTTTTTTTTTTCCTTGCAAAACCTGACATGATTGGTTTGCACTGCTAGACATAAAGTTAAAAGTGGTCCACATCTCAGAAGGGTAGAATTATTTGTCCCACCCGATGGATTGGTCAGGGGACTCTTGATTTGCATCACGTTCGTCCCTGAGTGCTAGCTTGCTTCTGATCTTTGGCATGGGACTTTTACGGCCTCTGACCAACTTTTAATGCTGTATTTTTTGATCATCTCCTCATCTCTGACTGTAGTTGAAGGACCCTGCACACCCCAGGTATGAGGTTCCTCTGTTTGGGGCCAGAACACTGAAGAATCCCAAATCACAAGCAACCCTCTACAGCATCGAGTTTAATCCTGATCCATTTGGGTTCATAATACGTCGCAAATCCACCGGCCGAGTGCTGTGAGTGTTCATCTCCCTCTCTATTGGTGCCATGGCGGGATCTCCTTAGAAATCCACCCACAACTACAAAAACTGTCATTGTCACCCATGTTCTGAGATCTTTGTGTAGTATCTCAAGCAATTAAGTTCTGAACTGATATTCAGGTATGATGAAATTAGCTCAAGAGGGGAATTGGTGGATTAATGTAGGGTTCACAAGGTCACTGTCCTCAAGGTTTGGGATCTACTGGTCTTCCGCCCTCCCTTTACCTGGGAGTCGTATGTTAGGACAGGCCGGACTATCAAATAGTACAATTTGTTCAATAGATGTCTGGGAGAACAGAAAATCATATTCACATACTATGGTCCCAAGTTTAGTGATTATGCAAGAAGATGATCACGAAGGATGGTTTAATGCTCTAACATCCCATTACACTGGATTTTCCTGTATGTAATGGACTGCATCTGTGTCCTTCTGTGTGTGTGTCTGTGTGTGTGTGTATATACTATGTTTGCACACCCTTGTAGGGACCAAATGTCCCCACAAGACATGGGATTCCAAATTTCTCTGTAATTGTGGGGATATTATCAGGCCCCCACAAAAAAATTGAGCTATTTTAGGGTTAGGGGTTAAGGTTAGGGTTAGGTTAAGGTTAGGTATGTCCTGTTGAGAGTTAAGGTCAGGGAAAGGGGTTAGGTAATGTATGGGAGTCCATGGAATGTCCCCACAAAACATGAAAACGCATGCATTAGTGTGTTTGTGTGTGTGTGTATGTGTGTGTGATATTGTGTGTCTGTCTCTGTCTGTTTGTGCCATTGTTTCTGTTTATTTCCTGGGGTCTGTCAGCATGAATACCACAGTGGCCCCCTTGCTGTTTGCTGACCAGTACCTTCAGCTCTCCACTGCCCTGCCTTCCTCTCTGCTCTCTGGCCTTGGTGAACACTACACCCCCCTCACCCTGGACCTGAACTGGACCTCCCTCACTCTGTGGAACAAGGACATGCCCCCCCACGTGAGTTTTTCCATCATCGCATCTGTCCTCACTGTCACCACCATTCATTCATCTCCAACACCACGGGCGACCCGAGCCTGTAATCAAGTGTTTAAAGTGCTTCAGTAGCACTTCGTAGGTGGAGATATTGGCCCTCTCTATGTCAAATCAACTGTAAGTTTCTTTGGACAAAGGCATTGACTAGATATTATTATTAGTTTTACTATTTTTTATTATTATTGCAAATTTCACACTTTTTGTACCTACTTTTGTGAACCCAAGCAGTATGCTGGTGTTTGTCTCACTTATAATTGCAACCTCTCTATTGTAATGAGCTGCTAATTTGTTTAATTTTACTGCCTATTGAAGGTAACCTCTTTCGGAAACGTATGCCAATAATAGCTTTGTATGGCCTGAAAAAGAAATGAGTGTCCTATATTCACGTCTGAAATATGTCTATGAATTCAGACTTGAGTATGTGCTAAATGCTGAAGTGTACATAAGTCTTTCTGCTATTAAGCATCAGTTAGATTGGCGTTCTCAGTGTCACAGATCTTCGTCATCACTTTAATCTTCATCAACATTACTTAGCCCTTTTGCGTCCACATACGGAATTTTGTGAATAATGCTAATTGACTCCTCTGCCCGAACATGGATTTCTCTGTGTTTTTTCAATTGCTGTGGGGTCCTCAATGTCATCCAGAAAGGGCCGGTGTGGGTTCAGGCTGTCATACCCTCTAAGCGGTTTCACACTGGATTTTACAAAGCAATGTCCTCAGCAAAGATTTTCATTAAGACTTATCATGCATCTCTGAAAACAGCATTTACTCTCGGTATGCAAAATTGCTACATTTCGCTGTAAATAAATGCATCCAACTTGTGCTGAAATGTATAAGCAACATTTAATACTATTAAATACTATCAAATGCTAAGGTTAACAGAGAATATAATAAATACTTTGAGCATAGTTGATATCTGGTCTAAATTAACTTGGGCAAAGCAGTCATGTTTGGTTTTGTAAAAGCAGGGTGTCAAAGGGTATACAGACCCCCCCCACCAATGGACTTGTATTTATTTGTCACTCATATTATTTTGTTCATGTGAGCCAACATTAAATTGTTTCTTCTGGCCCTGTAACCCTTAACCCCGTGTCACACACAGAGGGATGCAAACCTTTACGGCTCCCACCCCTTCTACCTGGCGCAGGAAGGAGACGGACTCGCACACGGAGTCTTCCTGCGCAATAGCAACGCAATGGGTAAAAACAGGGTGGTAACTTCCCCCTTGAGTTGTTTTAAGTTTCATTATTTCATTTTCTTTGCATGCGGTTAGCAAGTAAATGTTATTCGTTGCCATACAGATCAAATGAGCATGTTATTTTTTGCCAAAATATCATATTCATGAACGCCTCATTGATGGGAATGTCACATGACCAAAGTGTGTACATTGGCTCTTCGTACATTTAATTAATTTGATTGACCAGTGCAGTGCCCGTTCAATTGCTTCTTGAGTGGTATTGGTGCTTGCAGCTTTCTCGATTTCTCGAGAACCGCTCAGCCAAAATACTTCAAACTCAACGCTGCACTTCCTTCTGTCCTCAGCAATACACCCGCCAAGTTTGAAGTCTATCAGATGAACGGCTCTTGAGTTTTGCGAAGAGCGCACACACACACACACACACACACACACAGTCAGAGATTCCTTGCTTTGTAGTATGATGATTTGCAAAAATGTCCTATTCTTCCTCATGCTCACTGCTTCGTTCTCTCGCCCCTCCCCCGTCTGTGTGTAGAGGTAGCCCTCCAGCCCACCCCTGCCCTCACCTGGGTGACCATCGGAGGGGTTCTGGACCTGTATGTGTTCCTGGGGCCGGATCCGCAGAGTGTGGTGCGTCAGTACCAGCAGGTCATCGGTACGGCCCTGCTCCTCAGGCGGTCCTCACGAAGATGAGAGCTCAGAGAGGATGTGTTTAAATGCCAACACCATAGCTCCCTGTCCTCATTACTGCCCTTTCTATCCTGTGGCCTTCTCTCTCTCTCTCTCTCCCCCTATCCCTCATCTTTATTCCCCTCTGCCTCTTTCTAACCTTTGATTCTGTCTCGCCCTATTTCCCTCCATTTCCTTCTCTTTCTCTCCCCCATTTTCGTTATCTTCTCTCTCTCTGTTCCTTTTCCATTGATGTAAGTACTTGGCTGTTTTTTTTTTTTTTTATCTTCGGCTGGTTTTTGATTGATACTTGGTAGTGTTATTGAAAATTATGTGTCCCCCTGGAGGGAGAGGGGAGACATATTGTTTCAGGCCCTGTTCCTGTTCGCGTCGGCGTTCCCACATCGTTTCCGGAGTGTAACTCTAAAACCGTTTGCATGATCTGAACGAAACTTTGATTACTTACTACTCAGGTCCTGAAGTGGTGCCTTTGGGTATGTGACTGTCTGTCCGTCCGGATGTAATAAAATTTTGTCCGGAGCATAACTCCAAAACCGTTTGCATAATCTGAACGAAACTTTGCATACTTACTACTCAGGTCCAGCACTGGTGCCTTTCGGTACGTGCCTGTCCGTCTGTCCGTCTGTCCGGTGGGTTAGGTAGGGAAGGGGGCGGGGGGTGAGGCCGTTTTTACGAGTAAAAACATTCTAGTTTGTTATTGTTTTGAAATGGCCAATGTCCTAATGAAAAAAATTCTCTCACTTCCTGTCTCTGTCTACGTTTGCCTATTCACCACATGCTATCAGACCTGAATTTGAATGGAAAAAATTAAAAACGGTCCCCATCTTCCTCACCGCTCCCTCTCTCTCTTTCCTTGACTCTGTAGGCTATCCCATGATGCCTCCCTACTGGTCTCTGGGATTCCACCTCTGCCGCTGGGGTTATCCCACCACCAACGCCACCCGAGCTGTCGTGCAGAGAATGCGCGATGCCAACTTTCCTCAGGTACTTTTGCTATATTACTGCATAATCTTTATTTCAGCCTGTGCTGGCTGTTATACTGACAATGACACAATTTTCGCCTTTGGGCTCTACTCCAGTACACTGGGTTAAAAACAACAATTTCCAGGTTAATACTGTGACGGATAGCTTTAATTTTGGGGTATATTGGAACAAATCATGTTGAAAAAATTGCTAATCTTTTTATACAGCATCACTTACAGACCCCAATGTGTTTTTAAATCAAGTCATGTACCAAAAAAAAAAACTCAAACCACTGTTGCAACTAGGACGTGCAGTGGAACGACCTTGACTATGCAGACAAGGGCAGAGTGTTCACCTTTGACCCCCTGCGTTTTGGCGACCTTCCTGAAATGGTGAAGGAGCTACACCAAGCAGGGATGAAGTATGTCCTTATACTGGTAAGAAGGGAAACTCAATCTCTGAAATCTTTGAGGAAACAAGTGCAATTCACTACTTGGTCGCTAGAGGGCAATATTCACTCATGCAGTTGGTCACAGAACATTTTGTTGTTGCTGAATTCACTACCCAGGACCCAGGGATCAGCAGTTCAAGTCCTCCAGGGTCCTATAAACCATTTGATGACGGGTTACGGAGGAGTGTCTTCATCAAGAATGCTACGGGACAGCCTCTTATCGGGAAGGTACTGGTAAACCTGGCCTGCTGCACCCAGTGTGTCAAGCGAAGCAGATCTATTATACACTGTGCTTCAAATACCGATGCATAATGTTGTCTGGATGTTTAGGGATGATAAAGCTTAGTTTTGGAAGCAAGATCAAACGTATGTTCCTTCAACTTTCCAATCAGCACTTCACCACTTGGGATAATTTCATTTAAAGAGTGCTATGTAGAAATAACATTAATTACACCGTTGTATATCGTCTATACAATTTCTCTATTTTACTCATCCCACTTTGGAGTTGAATACATTGTCATTCCTAGATAGCTTGGTCAATTCCTTGTTAGAGCATTACCATAGCTTTTTTTTTCCCTGAACAAGGTTCTTGCCTTGATTTGGTTCAGCAGGTCCAAGGCTCTTGCAGTGTGATATGTCTTAAAGCATAAGTTCTAGTGTAAATGTTTTTGAAAATGGCTGTAAACCGTCCAACCTTCTGTCCTTCCTTCCCCTGTTTCTGCTTATGACTCCACCTTCTCTCTGTCCTCACCTGTCCAATCAGGTGTGGCCGGGCCCCACCGTGTTTCCGGACTTCACCAATCCTGAGACGCAGAGCTGGTGGCTGGAGAACATCCGAGACTTCCACAGCAAAGTCCCCCTCGATGGCCTGTGGATTGTTAGTATCCCCCACTCCCCTGTACTTTAGTCCTGATAGTTCTGACCCAGTGTTGCCTAATCCCATTCCTGTAGATGCACCACCAGGTTTACATTGCAACCATTATTTTGTTGTCTTGAATATACTTTTTCATGTCAGCTTTGTCTCTGGGGTTCTGCCTGAATTGGCTCAATATTCATTCATTTCTAATCTCAATCTTGTGAATGTCCGTTAAGTTTGTTAAATAGTGAACTATTTCAACTGTAAATTCTGGCAGTAGAATTCTTTAATGGTTGGCTGCATATGACTATGAAGTCAGTATCAATGAGTTGTACTTTGCTTGGGTTTGAGTGAAAACCTTCAGGGGCATGTTTGCCAAAAGCGTAGTTGCTAACCGAATTAGCAACTTACATACTTCTCTCTTCATGGCTCAGTTTCAAACTAGCTTTGGGAAACATACTCCAGGAGAGTAGATTGACAGGACGAGGGTTGGCCAGCCCTTGTCAAGCCTTTTGTGTCTTTTTTATCCTCCATAGCAAGATTTTACAGTGAAGGGCAGGTTTTGCAGTTGTATACGATTTCGGAGCATCAGAAATGGATTCAGAAAAATGGATGTTAGTGATGTTAAGCTTCGGTTGTTGGGAAGGATGGCATTGTAAGCCCAGTATTTACTTCTAAATCTTTCACTATTTCAAGTCTGTAGTCATATATGAAATTCAGGAATGTCAGACAAATATGATAAAGTGCTGCATCTTTAGTGAAAGGCCTTATCAGTTGAATTCTCATATTTAATTAAGCTCCATTTTCCCCCAGGATATGAACGAGCCGGCCAGCTTTGTACAGGGCTCCATGGAGGGGTGTCCTGACACAGATTTGGAGACCCCTCCCTATACACCAGGTCAGGTCACCAGAATGTCTGACTGCTTGTGCCACAATGACCTTTGACCTCATTTAGCTTTATCATCTGTCCTTTTAAAGTCTGAGGTGATTAAAATGTCTTTTGCCTATCATTTCAATACTGAGGTACAGATTGCTGTACTGGTGATTGAAAGGAATGTTCTAGAACAATGAGTCAGTTCTTCAGAACAAAAGAAAGCTGTTCTGTGAAGGGTTAATGCTGTGTGTAAAGTACAAATTCATCTCCCCAAACATGGCCACCCTTTGACTAAGTTTTGACTTAGTTAAATTTTTGATATCTTTATCCTTTTAACCTAAATTTTAAACAATCTTGGCTCTGTGTAGCAGCTGTTTCATGTACTTCAAATAAATGTCATGCTTCAAGATTACCAAAATCATGATTTTTAAACCAGACTAGATTGTTTTTATGTGCAAGCCTAAAATGAACAACAATAAATTTAATAATAAATTAAACAATTATTAACAAAAAATTAATCAATGTGAAATTGGTAAAACCTTAATTAATTAGATTTCTTTTCAGTTTTTCTGATATTGTCATATTCTCCCTAATTTTTCAATTTCAAGTCACTGATTTGATATGCCATTTGTTGGGGTTTAGTATGTTTTATATTAATACCTCAGTGGGTGCTTCTGCTTACGCAGGCATGATGGGAGGCCACCTGAACTTCGGCACGCTCTGTATGTCCAGCCAGCAGAACATCTCCTCCCATTACAACCTGCACAACCTCTACGGCCTGACGGAGGCCATGGCCACCTACAGGTCAGACGTGGTACTACACGGAAAACAAGATATTACATCGTCTTGTATCCGAGTTGGCTTTTTGTTGAGTGAAGCACCTAATTAAGGTGAACATTTTTGATTTCCCTGCCCAGCATTTAATAAAAAATTTGTCTGGTAGTTGCATAAACAGGTAGTTGGCTATTTACAGCTCAGTCTATAAGTATTTGGGCAGTTGCTCAATTATTGCTTATGGTTCCATGTTCTATACTTTTAAAGTCAATGGAAATCAGTTGACAATATCAGCTTTAATTTGTATGCATATGCATTTTATAGTGTGAACCATGTGGAATTGGCAGCTTTTTTTGAGGTGCAGCAATCCAAATTCAGCGCAGACTGAACTGCTTTGGGGGTTCTGTGTGGTCTGTGTCCCTGTGACCCTATTTCCTGTGTATAGAGCCCTGCTGAAGGTTCGGGGATCCCGTCCCTTCATTCTCTCCCGGTCGTCGTTCCCTGGGTTAGGCCAGTTCTCGGCCCACTGGACGGGAGACGTTTGGAGCGACTGGGAGCAGCTGCGGTATTCCGTCCCGGGTGAGGGAGAGCGATTGCTATCTAAGCATTGAGTCCTGCTACCTTATAGAGAGGGCTTCAGTTTGCCTGCTCGGCCTCCAGACTGTGTACCTGCTGTTCGACCAGCGTGTCCCAACCCTGCTCATTAACATCTACTATCCCGTCGGTTTTCACACCAACTCGAGCGGAGCACATTACATTCCACAGCCAGGGTTTTCCAACAATACCGTCCTGCATGTTTTCATTCCGAACCAAATTACACCTGCGTGCTAACTTTATTAGCTGCTAGAAGGACGGAAGGAGGAACCACTTTTTGCAAACTGTGCAAATGTAGTGGTCCAAATTTGGCTTTAGTTTTAACGTTGTGCTAAAAAGTGTTTAAAGTGTTGCTACTGGTATACTGGTAGAGCTTTCTATAATAGCAACAGCATTTTTGTGTTGAAACTGAAGGCATTCACCTCGTACGGTATGATATACTGAAATGAATCCAGTTGGGATGTTTGTCTACTGTATGCAACCCACTACTTAGGGGCTGTGGGCAGCCATAGTGCAGGGCCCAGGTATAAACTGTGGGGCTAGCACCTTGACTAAGGACAATGGTAGGAGTGCATCCAACCTAATATGCTTGTCTTGGCCCCCCCTTCCTTATGCAGCTGTGCTGATGTTTGGGCTTTACGGGGTGCCCCTGGTGGGGGCGGATGTGTGCGGGTTTGAGGGCGACACCGACGAGGAGCTGTGCGTGCGCTGGATGCAGCTGGGGGCGTTTTACCCCTTCATGAGGAACCATAATGACCGGCGCAACCGCGTAAGCCCCAGCTCCTCCACTGCAAACGCTATCCCAGTTAGCATAGGGTGTGGCGTGCAGTCCCACTGCTGTTTGGTGCACATTTGTGTTCATTCATCTCTCACACACTCCTTGATAAATATGTATACTCACACACATAAACGCATCCAAGATGGCAGAATGTGTACAAAATATCTGGCGAAGAACTCCAGCAAGTGCCTAGTTATCAGTGACACAACCAATGAAGTGTCTGGTCTAGAGTGCCACAGGGTGTAGAGCTAGGAAAAAGGTTGAGAACATTAGCTCTGTGTTCGTAATGTGTTGAAGGAATCAAACTCCAACATTAGAATACCACTCTGTTGGATGCTGTAATTGCGCATGGGCACTGCCTGATAATGTTGTAATGGTGCTGAACAAAGCATAGTATCAGGCACAGTACCACAACATTTCAAGTTAATGCTGCTTAATACCCTTGGACCATTACAGCGTTTTACAGGCCATGGAAGTATTAGGTAAGTGTTAGCTTTAGTATCCTCGCAGATGTAGATCTTTTTTTTGTATTGATGTAGTGCCAAATATTAGGAGTTGACTGTGAGCTACTAGTCAAATTTTGGGGACTAATAGTGGCTGTTCTACAGTGAGTGAGGTCTTGGAGATGCATTAGTCTTTTGTCAATGTGCGATAATGAGCCTGTGTGTGCGATAATGAGCCTGAGCGCGCGATAATGTGGATGTGCACGTGATCACGGCGTGTGTCATGTGTTGCTTAGCCGCCTATCTGTATGTCTCAGCCACAGGAGCCATACGTGTTCGGCCGAGAGGCCCAGGCCGCCATGCGGAGCGCACTCTCCCTGCGATACTCCCTCCTGCCCTTCCTCTACACCCTCTTCCACTACGCCCACACCTCCGCCTTAACTGTCGCCCGACCCCTCTTCCTGGAGTAAGAACCGCATTTCCCACAATTCAGCTGAACTAACTAGAGGAAACTAGCGGGATACTCCCGCATCTAATTAGCAAATGGCTGTAGTCAATTTGTGAAGTGCTGAAAACGGAATGCTACTTTCACTTCAAATAGTGTGAGTCCAAACCGCTCAATTCTGGAGGTCTATGCCATAGGTTTTCACTCCAACCCAACAAATCAATTTGACACTCCTGATTCTACAAATTAGTCCGCTCAGTGAGATCTCATGGTGTGGAATAAGGATTGTTTTGTTTGGGTGGATGTGAAAACCTACAGGACAGTAGATCCCCTGGAACAGGGTTGGGCAGCCCTGCTGTATATGGCTATCCTGATGGAGAAGTCCTCACTGAGAGGTGAGGGGTGGTGTCCACGCAGGCGAGATTTCCAAAAAAACACATCTGGCCGCTAAATTGTACGAATGTCCTCATCCGGGTGATAACATTTGTTGGTGTGATTTTACCATGGTTAATGATGATTATTTGGCAACAAACTTTCTGGAGTTGTTTACTATTTTGGAAATAATATGTCAAAATCCATTATGAAAATAAAATGCATGGTCTGTCTGATGTTAGACCTCATGCAGACTCCATTTCAAATGACAAATCCTACAAAACAAAACAAATACTGCTGATCATAAAACAGGGCTATACTGGTACTGCTCTTCTATATCCTTCCCTGTGCCTCTCTCTCCATCCTCTGTCCTTTCCATCTCTCTCTTTCCCTCCCTCTCTCTTTATCTTTCTTCCTCCAGGTTCCCCTCTGATCCTAACTGCCAGACCGTAGATAGGCAGTTCCTGTGGGGGGGTTCTTTGCTCATCAGCCCAGTCCTGGAGCAGGGATCAGTGGAACTGTCTGCCTACCTCCCCCCAGGGACTTGGTACAGTCTGCACGATGTAAATGAGACCCCTCCCCTCTTTTCCTCCCACGACCTGCATTATTAGGCTCTTCTTGATGTAATTGTAATCTTTCAGCACTTGTTACAGTTTTATCTGACTCTGTAGTCTAGGTAACACATCATTATTGTTTACTAGTTTATTGCTTCTAGTTAGACTTACTGGCTTATATTTTTAGTATGGCTTAAATTTTTAGCTAACTGTGGCTCTGCACAGCGGATTCTTGGTGCAAATTGTGTGTTCACTGACGCTTTTCCTGTAGTTACTCTAATGACCTCTGGTTTGTACGGAGTACAACCCCAATTCCGAAATAGTTGGGGCAAAGTGTAAATTGTGAATAAAATCAAAATGCAATGACTTTCAAATCACACCAGCCAGTATTTTATTCACAATAAAACAGATAACATAGCAAATGTTGAAACTGAGAAATTTTACAATTTTATCCACAAAATGAGCTCATTTCAAATTTGATGACTGCTACAGGTCTCAAAAAAGTTGGGACAGGGGCCTGTTTACCATGGTGTAGCATCCCCTCTTCTTTTTAACACAGAATGGAGGTGTCTGGGCATTGAGGAGACAAGTTTCTTGAGTTTAGCCATTGGAATATGGCCCCACTCTTGTTTAATACAGGCTTCCAGCTGCTGGAGAGTTTTGGGTCTCCTTTGACGGACTTTTCGTTTAATTATGCACCAAATGTTCTCAATCGGTGAAAGATCAGGACTGCAGGCAGGCCAGTTCAGCACACAGACTCTTCTACTACGAAGCCATGCTGTTGTAATAGCTGCAGTATGTGGTTTTGCATTGTCCTGCTGAAATACACAAGGCCTTCCCTGGAATAGATGTCATCTGGAGGGGAGCATATGTTGCTCTAACACCTTTTGTATACCTTTCAGCATTCATGGTACTTTTTAAAACATGCAAGTGTCCCACACCATATGCACTAATGCATCCTCATACCATCAGAGATGCTGGCTTTTGAACTGAACGCTGATGACAGGAGGGGGTGGTCTTTCTCCTCTTTATCCCGGAGGACACAACGCCTATGATTTCCAACAAGAATGTCGAATTTGGACTCGTCTGACCACAGGACACTTTGCCACTTTGCTACAGTCCATTTTAAATGAGCCTTGGCCCACAGAACACGTCGGCGCTTCTGGATCATGCTCAACAATGGCTTCCTTTTTGCGTGATAGGGTTTTAGGTGGCATCTGTGGATGGCACGGCGGATTGTGTTTACAGACAGTGGTTTCTTGAGGTATTCCTGGGTCCATTTAGTAATGTCAATGACAGAATCATGCCGGTGAGTGATGCAGTGGCGTCTGAGGGCCTGAAGATCACGGGCATCCAGTAAATGTCTTCGGCCTTTTTCCTTACGCACAGAGATTTTTCCATTTACTCTGAATCTTTTGATGATGTTATGCACTGTCGACGATGAGACCTTCAAAGCCTTTGCATTTTGACGTTGAGGAACATTGTTTTTAAAGTATTCCACAATTTTTTTTTTACGCAAGCCTTCACGGGTTGGAGAGCCTCTGGCCGTCTTTACTTCTGAGAGACTCAGCCTCTCTAAGACATCCCTTTTATAGCCAATCATGTTACACACCTGATGCCAGTTAATGTAATTATTTGCTAAATGTTCTTTCAGCTTATTCCCTTATATATTAATTGCTTTTTCAGCCCTTTTTTCGCCTGTGTCCCAACTTTCTTGAGACCAGTTGCAGCCAGAAAATTTGAAATAAGCTCATTTTGTGGATAAAAATGTAAAATGTCTCAGTTTCAACATTTGAAATGTTATCTATGTTCTATTGTAAATAACACACTGGCTTCATGTGATCTGAAAGTCATTGCATTTTGATTTTATTCACAATTTACACTTCGTCCCAACTATTTTGGAATTGGGGTTGTACTTGTAGCTGCGGACTAATGCATCCGTCGAATGATTGTGATGCAATGTGATGTTTTATGACATCATCGATCTGCAGCAGACTTGGTTTCCCCTCACCGCTGATCCCCTCCTTCTCCTTTTGCAGGGGCAGCCATTTTACAGCAGGGGGCAGTACCTCCTCTTGCCAGCCCCCCTGGACACGATCAACGTTCATCTGAGAGGGGGACACATTATCCCACAACAGGTAGTGCACTCAATTTTAGTTTTTTCTTTTAGTTCCTCTCTGAATTGCATTGTGATTATATCCTCCACAGCTCCTGTTGTGGGGCATTCCACGGAAATATGATTGCTGTGAATTTTGAGATGACTGAATGTGGGCTACCGGGTTATAAAACTACAGTCGTGCACTAAATTTACCAATTTTAAACCAGCATTGTATTATTACAATGTGGTCAGTGTATGCTAATAAGCCATGATTAACTTTGTCAACATTGCCTGGACCAAGAATTTTCTGGTTGGTAGCCAAAAACTGCCTGCTGATGCATTTTAGATCATCTGGTTCACGGTTTCTGGCTCTCAGGCAGTTGAACAAAGTACAGATTGCACTACCACATTCCCAGCATGCTGCTGGATCCCGAATAGCAACTAGAAAAAAAAAACGCCTAAGCCAGCGAAAATGATGCCTCTTGTAGAGTCAGTGCAGTAGCGGCAGTGTTACAATATGAAATCATGCAATGTGCAATTTGATTTATTGCGATCCCAACAGTTTAGCCGAACATTAGTCGCCCTGCCAGGTTGTTTACAGCGCTATTGTCATCACTTCCCTTTGCGGAATCAAGAATGGCGGCGCTCATCATAAATGCAATAAAAATCGATTTAAAATGGTAAACAACCTCGGAAATTAAAGAAAATTTCAGGACTGGTGGAGATTATGATAAGCTAGCTAATAATTGTGCCTTTTCAAATATGATAAATGAGTGGAGTATCCCTTTAAGGGCCAGAGTAGAGATAAGCTTTTGAGCAACCTTGTGTATGTGTTCTTTTTGTGTATAGTAAGTGCTTAAATTTAAAGACTTGGCACTGGGTGATAATATTGGCCTGTTCTACTTTCGTCTGCATGGGTTTTTTCTGGGCACAGTCCACTGATGTGTGTGTGTGTGTGTGTGTGTTAGGCTAACTGAAGACTCTCATTTGGCCTTAGAAATATGTGTGTGTGTGTGTGTGTGTGTGTGTGTGTGTGTGTTTTGTGTGTTTGTATACCCCGTTTACGTCTCTGAATAATTGGGTTAAATAATGCACGGACAGATGGGTTTTCTGCAATTTTTTATCGGATGATTGTCAAATAAAATCACTGTCTGTCAGTCAGTGCTGCGACTGTTCGTTCCATCGGCCCATGTTCCTAACCTTCGTCTGTCTGTGGTACAGGAACCGGCTCTGACCACCACGGTGTCCCGCACAAACCCCTTCCGCCTGACGGTGGCGCTGTCTGCCGAGGGACGGGCGCGGGGCGAGCTGTTCTGGGACGACGGGGACAGCCTGGACACTTTCGAGAGGAGCGATTACTCCTTCCTGCTGTTTGTGGCTGCGGAGGTGAGAGAGGGACTCACGCTAACACCCACATGAGCCTCATCTTCCTCTGTATTTTTCATTATAAAGCTTATCATTAATCTCTGAGCTGCATGCTATACCTGATAAAAGCATATGATAGTGAGTGGGTTTCTCTGCTGAGACATTAAGCTAATCCACACTCACATAACTTCAGTCTCACTGCAGTAAACTATTCTGAAGTCTGTAGGTGTTTGTCCTCATATTAGGCCCCTGTTCCTCAAATCACGGTCCACAAGGGCCAAGAACTGCTGGTTCTCCACTCTCCCTTGATCTGGGAGTCGGGTGTGTATCCGGTCTGGCCAATCAGCTTTGCTGATTGTGTTCAGTTAGTGACCCATGAAGGAGTAAAATCAGTGACGTTTTTGAATTTGTGGTCTAGATTTGAGGATCCCTGGATTCGGCTGACAGTCACCGTTCACTCACATCCATATCCAGTGAACCATCTAGGAAGTATGGCCCTTTAAATTTGTGTTATTGTCCAAATATTTATGGACCCAACTTTACATTGAACTGAATGTTTTTTAAGCCCCCGGAATCAAAGATTCGGGGGCATATTGTTTTGCACCTGTCCGTCTGTCTGTCTGTTTGTTTGTCTGTTTGTCTGCAGCAGCAAAAAAACTTTAACCTTGGCCGTAACTTTTGATTGGTCAGAGATGGGCCTTTGATACTTGACATGTGTATCCCTTGTCTCGAGACCTTTCGGATGAGGTCATCATTTTTGACCTTGTGACCTTGACCTTGGCGTAGGACGCAGTTTCCAAAAATTTTAACCTTGGCCATATCTTTTCATTGGTCAGAGATAGGCCTTTGATACTTGGCGAATCTCTTCTTAACCAAAATGTGGCCAATAATGATTTTGATTGGTCACTTGGCTGAATAAATGGCTTGATTGCAGGTTAGGAAAAGTAGCCTACACGGGAATTGATTTAAGGTAAACTAATTATGCCAAGGCGATGGAGGCTGTCCAACCTCGCTGGTAATTAGTGGACTTCAAAACACAGTTTTCTTCCCGGAAGCATTTCAAATGATTGCATTAGGTATGTGTCATAGAAAAGGTAATAAGCAAGCTCGTCTGTCTGCCTCATAGTGGCAGTTACTTTTATTGCGCTTGCAATAATCGCGATTCCGTTTATCATGCAGCCCTATTGCCCATAACTTATCATTGCTTAGAGATAGGCCTTTGATACTTGACATGTGTATCCCTTGTCACAAGACCTTTCGGATGAGGTCATCATTTTTGACCTTGTGACCTTGACCTTGGCGTCATTTTGATTTCACAATAGTTTCCTGGAAAAGTTTTAAAAATTTTATTTGTTTATTTAACCCTTTGCAAGTCCAAGGGATTCCATTTGGTCCTTTTCCATATTATAAATCCATACTATGCTTATATCCGGGGGCATCAGTGTTTCACAAACACATCTTGTTTTTTTAATGTATTTGTATTTAAAAATGAACCATGGTTTTCGTGAGTCAGGCATGCCCATTAATAATATAACTGCATATAAAATTAGTGTTACTTGTAGAAAAAATTGATGATATAGAAGTCCCTACTCATTCTGTAATGAAGCTATGACCTTTCCAACCAATCTGATTGGTTCCTGGTGTGGCTCACCATGGACCATATCTCACCTTGTTTTGAATCACTCACAGGGCTTGTTTGTGATTGACAGCTAAACTTGTCCCAGTACATCAATGGCTATAGCCACATAATGTTATTAGACTGTCCCTTTCCAAATTATTAATCACGGTTATGTACCATAAAGTAGTCATGGTTTCCCTACCATTCTGTAGGCAACACTTGTTAGCCAACCTCTGAAGATAAACGGCGCTCTAGAAGGACTGTTTCTGGGTGGAGTACATGTTTTTGGGGTGAGTTCCCCACCCCTGGAGGTGTTGGTCAATGGGGAGAGACTGGAGGATTTCTCCTACCACTCAGACACCCAGGTGAGCTGATCAGCACCAACCTATTCTGTACCTTTGCTCCTTCAGCTTTGCGGCTGCGTAACTACACTACAGTATGTTTTTGGACAGCGAGACTGTATAGAAAGGTTCCCGCTCGGTTAACACAATACATATGTAAACAATGGCAAATTAAAGCGGGCAGTGTTTGCTTAAATCTTCTATTTACCATTTACGAATCAAGTGTGGTGTAGTTTGTAGCCGAAAGCTAAACTGAGTTACTCCAAATACGGACAGACTACTCTTTATCAGAGTGGGATATAATGGTATCAGAGTTTATCCTTGGTCATTATGTTTTAGCAAACTGTTTGTTGGCCTTAAAAATTGATCTATATTTATGCTAACCAAATGGTTTAGCTGCATTCTTAGTATGTAAACTTCTTGGACATATTCAGTTTTATTTGTATAGTGCTTTTTCTTTTTGCATATTTAGCACAGCTGTGTAGTATAGCACAGGGCTATCCAACTTTACTTCCGTAGATCTTTCATGCTGTGGGTTGTCATTTCAACCCTAATTAGGCATAACTGGTTCTACTGGATAGCCGCTTGAAGAGAACTCTTGCTGTTGAATAAGGTGTGTTTTTTAGCAGCTGGGGTGAAAGCTACCGGACCATAGATCTACAGAAGCAGGGTTGGGCGGCCTAGAACAGAGATTGTACTGTTTGTGCGCAGAAATGGATCTGTTTCACTCCGTAGTTAATGATCGCTCTCTAACGGGATGTGCGGTGGCGTGTTTCAGCTGTACCTTCCATGATGCCCTGCCTGTCCTGATAGGTGCTGACTGTAGCTGGCTTGGCCCTTCCAATGGTGGACAGTTTTACCATCCACTGGAGACTGTGATGCTGTGGGTGTGATGCTGTTCCTGTAAGGCTGTACCTGTCACACTGCATCTGTACGTCCTCTGCACTGCTCTCCCTGAGGACCCTCGGCTAGTTGCAGTGCCTTATTTTATCTATGCTTGTCTCTTTGGTCCCCGCCTGACTCAGAAATCAATCAAGGACGACCATTTTAAAGGACATTTTGACCTATTAAACTGGAGCTAGGAGGCTTCCGGAAGATTCTTGAGCAAAAAGCAATGTATCCTTTGTGGAAGTGCCTTTTCTGGACGGCGCGACGTGAAATATCAAAGATCGACCTGTGGATTGGCCTCTCCTCCCCTTTTCTTGTCCTTGATTCCTCCTTCCACACATCCTGTGCCGGCTTCCTTTCCTCGCCTGCACTGATGGGTGGAGCAGGAGCGAGGAAAGGAGGTAAGAATAAGGGATTTATGCGAGCACACCCCCCCACCTCCCTCCAAACTCTCTCTTCTTCCCTCAGGGTCATGCTTGCTGATTTGCACTGCAAGGAGTAAAGCTGTTTGTGTCTTTTTTTTTTAATCAAGATTGAATCTGTGTTTTTATTATGTTGACTGTGATGGCCTTTGGTCTGGTGTGGAACATGAGTCATGCCAGGGCTGGTTGTGTGCAGGAGGCCTGCAGGGAAACGGATACAAGAAACAGGAACTGGAGACGGCCTCTACTCACTGCTTCCATGGATTCCTATGGGAAATGCCTAGTGGTGCATGAAGCCAGTTCATGAAGGCTGCCATGGTTGACTGTTGGGCTCTTTCTGCCTTGAGAGTGTGAGCAAAGCATAACTAAACGTGAAGTGCAATTTTCTAAATTCTTCATTGGTTATACGTTCGGTCTGACGCAATATTGCTATTTCCAATGGTAAATTTTATAGCTATGTTCTTAGTTTTGGGTTGACTTCAATGTGGAAATGTGCTTCAGGCCACCATAAGGTAAATTACCCACAGTACCATGGGTAACTGCTGGAGTCTGCCTGCTTCACAGGAGAATGCCAATTCCTGGTCTCTGGTCACGAGGCAAGAGAGGGTTGTCAGTGAGTCAGTGGCTTGCTCAGCACACTGTAGTGACCCCTATTGGTCAGTTATGCATCTGCATTCTGATTGTTCAACTGCATGCACAATGTATACCTCCTACTCTCTCCTGTGCTAGAGAAATTTATTGAATGCAGTTTGAGAAGTGGCATCTGACCTTATATGCTTTACCCTTCGGGCGCTGAAATAAATTTAAAGGTACATAGAATGAATTATCTTGTTCTGTCGAAAACCTATCGTGTGGCGACTTGTTTAAAAGTGCTCCCTGCGGGAGCTCCTTTAAACAAGTCGCCGCTGATAGGTTTTCGACAACTTTGATTTTGGTATCTTACATCACTGAGTAACAATAGTTGCATTTAGTGCTCTAAGGGTTAAGATGGTGGCTCTCCGGGATTTACAATGCATGTCACAACTATGAGAGCTGAAAATTGCTCTTCCAAATTGTGAGATTAGGGGAGTTGGCATTACAAAATGATACTGGATGCACCCAGAATTTTTTGAGCAAGGGGCGTTTTATCTGTTTTTTTTTTTGTTTTTTTTTTTACTGTGAAATCTTATCAATCACGTCATGGAAGTCAATGTCTCAAAACATTTTGATAGTTTTAAACCACGTAAAACAGTGGCTTTGGAGGCATTCCAACTGAAATGATCTGGAATTGTCTCATGTTCATGAGAAGGACATTCCCATAGTTAATATTTTACCACAACACCACTAAGTGCAAGCAAGGAGCTGTCATTAAAGCCCTGACTGTTAGAGGGCTACAGGCGAATGCTGGAAGGACATGGTACATGGCAGAAGGGCCCATTAATAGTCAAAGTAGTGTTGGACGCCATTTGTCTTCTTTAAACAATCCAGGTACAGTATCACTGAAGCCCGCTCAAACTGATTGCTTGCAGCTATATTTAGAATGGAAACTTGATAGAGGAGTCAGAAGTAGTGTTTTGGATGTGGCCGCGACATTCCCGGAAGCTTGGCAAGAAGGGCCTGGCTGGAGATGGGCCTAAATTCAAGTCAAGATTTTTATGGCTCGAGAAGATTCCTGCCAGTTGTCATGAAGAACAACAGCAGAGTGACAAAGTTCAAGTACTAACTCACACTGTTAATGAGATGGCGGATGGGAAACCTCCACTAATATGGTTTGGCAAGGGTTGGAGATTTCAAGAAGTTGACAAACTACGCGGGAGTTTGTTGGTGGCCATTTTGTCTATGGTAGTAAAGCGAGAAAGCGTGCAGAATTCAGGGTGAGTGGTGAACTCGCGCTGAACTCCTGGCCATCATTCGTGACAGGGAAGTCTCAGAGTTGTTCAAGCGAATGACATTTGAATTAGCAGCATCTCTCAACTTAATTAGCAGTGAAGAATTAATCAATACTGCCTGAAACAAGTGAGGGTAATGCCTGCAGGAGCGTGTTCTCTTAATTTTCTCACAGCATAATAAGTGTCCTGCTGCCTCAACAGTGTGAAATGTCCTCTCTTTGCAATTTATGCAGGGGTGTAAAATCCAGGGATCAGAAAGTAAAAGTCCTGCCAAGTTTTTCTCCCTCCCACAGAATGAGCTGATCACTCATATTGGCTCTATCTCCTGTCCAAAGTAAATCCAGGTGATTGGAATAAAATTCTGGGGAGGATTTTTACTTTCTGAACTGGGACTTTACACCTCTGCATTTATGGACTTCCTTATTCATACGGATCTTCCCTCAGTAACCAGTACCTCCCACCCGAACCCCTTCAGATTATGAAAGAACTCCTCTCCGCAGAAATGCACCAGTCAAACAAGTCGTGGCCCAGGCAAAGGCTTAGAATCCATGTTCAAAAAATAGTAATCCTCAGTTTTTGTTTTTTTTTTTTTTTTTTTAATTTTTCTCTTAATCACCTGGTTCTGCTGATTAGCGCAATCCCTCAGCTCAGTGGTTGAATTAATTTGTGAAACCTACCGGCTGACTTCAAGGATGGAACAAGTTTCTGGCTGGACTTCTGCTTTGTGACTCGCTGTTTTCCACCTTCAAGACTGAAAGCATTGCTGAAAATGACACAAACTCTAGTCAGAAAAATATTTTGCCAAATCTTACAGGCTGTGAGATAAAAAAAAAAAAGTCTTGCATTTCAGCGTGGCTCAGAGACCTGATCACATTTCCTAATAGTGAAGATATCCTCCAGTGGCGAGGCTCCGGATACTACAGGGTACTCGCTGGCTTCCTTGTGATCAGTCTTCGATTGACAATGAAAAACAATCAGGTCTTCGAACAAGGGATTATTTTTAAATGTTTTTATGTTAGACTTTTTTTTTCTTTTTAATAGTTTTCAGTATAGATTGATAGCTGTCAGGCAATACCCAATAGTAGACTGTGAAAACAGCCATATTTTTCTTTTGTATGTTGAAGTTGTTCAAATTTTTAACTGTTAAATGCGGCCAGTGGACTTTACAGTGCTAATCACGGACACTGAAATACTACCTACTATTATGTAATGAGGACAGTTGCGTGACATACCTGGCCAAAGGCGCCCCTCTCTTTAAACTTTTGGTTTGCTGCAATTCCTCGCCCCCACAGGTATCATGCGGTTGCGAATATAGAAGTCCTTATGTAATCTTTGCCCCATCAGAACCACTTACAAAATTTAATACAAACACTATATTAACATATATTCCTGCCACTTGAAGCACATTGAGCTCTTTGTTCATCAACACACCAGATGGTACCCAACTCGGGATCAAGATAGGTCTCAAAACCAGAGTTTCTGCCTTTACAGCATTAGTATTTGGTAGTTCTAACATGAGTGAGGCATTTTTCCTCCACTGAATAGAATTGAATGGGTATTGTATCGAAAGCAGTGAAAAGCGATGGCATAATCCTATCTTCGCGATGATTGCTCTTAATTTAAATTTACGGAGATTAGATGCTAGACTACAACAATGCGGCATGGAAAAAATCTCCGAAGTCTGTAGGACCTGATCGGTCACATATAACGATTTCGGCTGTCATGTAATCACTTGTGATTGTGCTACGTTTGGCTTACAACGTAATCAACATCTCATTATTGTCCTGTCTGGTTTGATTTGCTTTTTTTCCGGGCAAAATTTGATGTCAAAGTCGGACTCAATCATGAATCAAACTTCTTTCAATCTTGTTTGATGTCTTTTGATGTTTAAAATGAATAAAGTTGCCTTGCACACCGTAGTAGATGTTGATACTCATGGCGTAAATAATGCAGATAACGAAACAATTGTCTTATCACAAAATCGGCAATGAACAGTATTTTTTTTTTCTAACGTGTAAGAACCATCTGTCTGAAATGCTCTAGATTTGGTCCTCTACCTAATTCGATCAGTAAGCTATTGTTATTGTGTTAGGTAACCCATGGATTGAATGGGTTGCTGATGCTTTCTAATTTATTAATGATGTCGTTTTCATGCCTGGCGGATTACATTACAGCCCTTGGTACCCATATCCCAGTGCTTCCTCTGAACTCCGGAGTCCAGTACGTTATGAGCCTGTTTTTCTGAAAGGAAGCGGGTTGTCATCCCGGAAGCAGCGGAATTTTGGGGGGTTGGGATAAACGATGGAAGCAGCAACGTGTAATGGCTAGGCAGTCGCACGGATAAATTTTCATTGTAGGGCAATTAACCCGGCATCGGAGCTTATACGCGTCATCCCCACGGAAACCAAAAAATACTGCATCGCTGTGGAAATGGGCGCTGGGCATTGACAACAGTCTCCAAGCAGCACAGAGGGTGAGAGAGGGATTGAGCGCAACGCTGGCGATCTTGCCATATGCAATCGTGTGTGGGGCTAGCATCAGTTACATGGCTATTCACAAATACACCTAGCTACTCCCTTCTCACACAGGTACACGCTGCTGTGTATATGAGTTGAATGTAGTATTGTTCAGCATCATCATGCGTGTTTCGTACGTAAAACAAATAAACAAAATGATTTAAAAACATCATGTTGCAAACGGTTTGGCTTGCCTCGGAAGTTGAACTGAAGGGGGTGTTAACGCGATATTGATTCTGGGGGACATGAGAATATTAAAGCTACCCTGACTCCGTAGATATTGTTAGCATAACTGGCTAACATATCTTGGTATTTATTCGTTTGACGCCGCTGAAACCCAGTTTGGCTGTGCTGGAATGAAATAAAACCAGGGACACTAGTCTTGAGTCCTAAGAAATCCACGAGAACAGGTTTCCCCTTCATCCATGTCAAAAGCCGCTTTCACACCGGACGCGAAACGAATTTTTCGCACGACAGATTACATTCAAAGTCAATGCAGTTTCGCGTCTGGTGTGAAAGCAGCTAAAGGGAGGCAGGAAAGCACGCTGGTTTTAGAACGCACTATATACTACTCTACCCACATTCAGCAACGTTACCGCTCCAGAGGGTACTGTAACCATGACTGCCTAACTGGGATGTTGTTAATTTTTCACGATTCTGCACGGCTGAATTCACTGCACTCTTAAGAATTGAGTGTATTTGTTATGCCCGATCGGATAATGTTAAGATAAAACAGTAGAAGAGCTGTTCACCAGTTGTTAGCAATCGCAAGTGAGCCTTCGATGTTATTCATTGCATTGGCAGTCTTGAGCGTTTGCGTGTATATATGACCTACTACCTTCTGAACAAACCTGTGCTACTTGTATTCGTTTTGGCAAGTGTTTGGATTGGGAATGATAATTCATGCACCTAGAACAAATACCTGATCTGAGTATGACTGAAAGCTTCCAGGAAAACTGGGGCTAATGTCTCCTGAAAGTATTCGTAATGCAGCCTTGTAGAACAGCTTATGCTAATGTATTTAAATTATGTCAAAATTCTGGAAATACCACTTTTTTAACTTCAGATTCTAATTCTGAAACGCATGGCTTCCAGTTTGCTAGAGCTGATAAAATATATGCTTTGATGTAAAACGGTGTAATGGATAGAATAGATTGGTGTAAGACTATTTGGTGGATTTATTTTGATTTGTTTTTTGTATAGAAACTGGCTATTCGCAAGGCAGCCTTGTGGCTAATTTCCATATGGCATTATGCAAGGCAAGGCCCTAGTGGAGAAATGGGGAACTACAGTTATATACAAACTAAACAATGAAAGGGTGACCCCATCATCGAGGGACCACATGTTTACACACTCACTGTACTTTTTAAATTTGTCCGATTTTAATGAACTCTGTGTCATTTGAAAACTCTGAACCTACAGATGATAAATCCATATAGGTTACATGCCTTTAACGATGTGAAAACGGTAAAATTCATTGTTCCCAATCTGGCCACCGGGGTCTCGCCTGGTAATTGGCCAACTGGAAGTTAGCCACTAGGCAGCCTTGCGAATAGCCACAGCCTGTTACCATGATTAAACTTCTAATTTCTGTGAGATATATCGGAATTGATTTTAGTTGTTGGACTTGTATTATGGTCTCAAAATTTGAATGCTCCGGGTCAGTAAGATAAGTGGAGGTGTCATCCCACTATCTTGTAAGCGTGAATGTGTGTGTCTGTAGTTATGGACAAACGCAATGTTTTGTATACGCTCTCTCTAATGTATCACGCTGCTGTAGGTGTGACGACACTAGCCCCCTGTCTGAAAACTGTAGTCCCATAGAATCATCACCATCTGTCTCCCCATTAGCAACAGCCCTTGAACCTGAGAGCAACAAGTGGCCGCTGATATTCGGTAGACACAACTGTGAAGGTGTACGTTTGAAAAATTAAAATGCAAAATGGGACAACTTCATGGATGGGAAATAAAAACTGGAGAGTTTTAATTTGAAAATGAAAGACTGGGGGTAGCTGATGAACCTTTCAAGTTTCTGGTATTGCGCTGTAGAATATTTAATATAATCTGAGGACGTTGTTTTTGCATCATACAATATCTTAGTTAGACTACACGGTGTGCATTTCTGAGGATAAATTCACAAGACAAATTTTGTGTTTTTGGAGTAAGTACAAACTAGGGTAGCTAAACTGGTTTTCTCTTATGAAAGATTGAGGGAAGACTTGTAGGAGTTATCATTTTAACTCCTTCAACCCCACAGCCCTCTACAGAGGGCTGACCAACATATTCCCTTCAACCCCAAATTCCTGTAGGGAAAATTCAAACAATCTGACTAATTGATTGGAACATATCAGGTTACATTTAATGGGATTCCAGAGATAACAGTAAGATACAATGTCAAGATAATGACCAGCCCTCTACAGAGGGCTGTGGGGTTGAAGGGTATAGTGATGCTAGAATATCTGGGGTTGAAAGAGTTAAAGTACTCCTGCTCTGATACAGACCCAGTGATTGTGCTTTTAAATATAATCTTATTTTCCTTAATTCTGGCTTCCTGTTGTGGTTTGTACCTCACAGCTGTTGTGCTAGGATGTCTTCAGTTTGCATTTAGTGTCATTGTGAGCACAGCGTGTGAAAACGGTTGGCTCAGAACGGCGTTTGGTCTGCGCTGACATAAATTTGCAATTTAATTTGCCTCAGCGTAGCAGGTATTTGGCGGCGCGGTGTCAGAGGTGGGAGCGTCGCGCGGAAGTGGGCTGTAGTGTGGAGGACTGGGGCTGAGCGGCGAATGTTAAACTGCTAACTCGTCATTTTGACTCAACCTTGGCCTGTGACTCGTTCCCATTTCCTGCTCTCGTTCCTGTACAGGATATCCTGTTTGTTCGCACTTTAGCGAAAGCTGGCTGAGAGAGGTGCCCTGATAACCGAAGAGACTGATTATCTGCTTTCCTTTTGGGAAGGGGAAAATGAGCCTGGCTTTCCTGAGTGGACCCAATAGGAGTTAAAGTTCACTGTCTTTTACCAACATATACATAGACTTTGGCCCTTCCAGCAGTTGTACAGCACAGATTTTTGTACTGCTCAGTGTCCAAATCAAAACATAGGGTGAAGGATTCTAGGATTGAGAGATGACTTCTGAGTCATTTGCGCTTTAGCGCGTCTTTTTTGGTGTACTTTAATTAGAGATTTTAAAGATCTGTTTTGATGAGTTCACCATTATTTAGAAATGGATTTTTATTGTAATTCAGCCTGTCTGCAGGAAAGTGCTTTCATTTCAATCACTGCTGTAAGGATGGCATGTCTACAGTGGTGACCGCTGCTCATCCCTGCCATTCCTGTAACTGGAAGTAACTTCTCGTTTCTCCAATTATTTTTTTCCCCAACAACCCCAAATTTTGAATTTCCGAGCTCGTCATAACATAGCAGGGTTATCTCAAAACGTAGGATTTCCAAACTCGTTCTAATGTGGCAGGGTTAGATAGTTTGCTGCTAACACCACTGGATTGTCCAGAGCAAAGATTACTGGGACCACAAGCTCTCCGATGACATCTTCCTCAAGCTAACCTTGTTGCTTTTGCTTGGGGTGATTTCGCCTCTAGCTGTCTGGTTACAAGTTGGTTAAATAAATGTTTGGTGTGTGTTTGGGAGGCCGGGGTTCAAATCCACCTTGGGACACCACAAATCCCTTACTCACGACGCCTTTCTTACTCTTCCAGTTCTGTAATGTGCCTGCTTACACAATAAACAGCACACGGGCATGTTTCTTAACAGTAATGTATGTTACCAGTCCTTTAGCATACTGCTGAGTAATCTCTTCTGTACTGAGGAGGAGAAAGCCTATCTATTGATTGTCAATGAGAATAATTGATGGGAACTGTGGCTCCGTACATGCGCAACATTTTCATTGAATTCTTTCACAATGAATATTCCAAATAAACTGTGTGTAGGATGGCTAAATTGAGTCGTTTGATATTGAATTTCTGAGACCAAACGTGAAATCGGAATAAAATCCCAGTCGCCGGCAGGGAAAGGATTGTTTCCCATGACTTCATCCTTGAAGGAATCCAGGCTGTATCAGGGCTTATGGTTTAAAGTTTCTTCATCAACCATGCTGCCCTGCTACTTTGCTACAATGCTTAATCTAATCTCTAACTCGCTTGCTCACACACACACACACACACACACACACAGTATGTTCACGGAGTGGCCCTTTTACCCAATGTTTATTTAAGGTGGGACAGAAGCTCTCTGCTCCAGATCCAGTCGGGTCCAGTCGTTGGTGAGAGAGGCGTCACATAACATTTCTTCTAAATGTATGAACAGATGTCCACTTCCCTCCACCGCTACACACAGACCAGCAGCACCTTCTGCGCACATAGTACGCACACCTCTGTCAAAGCACTCTAAACACATCCTGGAACACTGACTCACAGCATATTTGCTCTGGCTTAGCTTTGCAAATAGTAGCGCACCAGCTGCAGAAAATGCACAATGCCATTGAAGCTTCTGTTGACATTGTCTCAGGCTACATGACTCTGCTGTCCTGAGTTAGATGGAATAAAACAAAAGTTCTTAGATAAAGAGAGTCACAGCAACTCGAGAGTAGGAGCCATTTTGTTTCCATTGCACGAAACCGAGCTGAATTGCACAGCAAAGATCATTGGATTTTTTCGTTCTTTTCTCCGAAGGGAAACCTATTAATTTTGGGGTGTGAAACAATGAAGCAGTTGGCTGTGGTTTTGACAAGCAGGAGAAGGGAAAATGTTCGAAAAGAGAAAATGGAGACGTATTCCCTTTGAGACCAATAACGCGAAACAAAATGGCTCCCTGACCAGGTTTTTCATGGTTCATGTCGCAACTCTCTCCCTTCTTATTTCGGAACTCTAGATAAAAGCATTGGCTAAAAAATTGTAATGTGTGTCAGCAAAACCCCCTCAGCACGTGCCACCTTCATCACTCTGACTAGCATACGCTGACCTACACCACTATAAAATCAACAAACCTCTGGAACGCCACCACAATCCACCCTCAAAGCACCTTGCTCTTGCACAGCGCCAACGCTAGTATTTATACAAGTGCGGCTGCTTGGGTTGTCGCGCCAAAACGGACTCATAAAACAGTTTGCTTTGTCTCAGACTCACGATGAGGCTTTCAGGCAAATATCCTCTGTGAAAATCTCATTTGTTCAAACCAGTCTTCAACGAAAAAGTCTTTATATTAATGAATGACGTATTTTTGGGGGGGATTAACCTATTAGGATGTGTTTTGCATCCATTTTGATTGGTCTCTCAGTCTCTTGCACTCTCCCTGCCCCCCCCCCCCTTTTTTTTTAATTTTTGTTTCTGAGCAATGCTCTCAGAGTACATTTTAACCCCAATATGCAAATTCCAAATAATGCCAATCCTTGCCTGTTGTGCATGACCATATTTTTTTGGAAGTTCAATTTCAAAATTATTTTGCAATTAAGTGTCAGAATTTTGTAGGTGTCAGCGTCTAGTATGCACATAGAGGTTAAGTCTCTCTCTCCCTCCCTCTCTCTCTCTCTCTCGCTCTTTCTGTTGCTCTCACTTGCTCTCTCACACACTTCCCTGCTTTGTTTCCCTGTGGAGGGTGATTTTTTTTTTTCCCCCTTCCTCTAGAAAGTTCTGTAATTTCTGTCTGCGCAGTGTCAGTCAGTCAGTTTCCCTCACTCTTCACTGTTCCCCACTTCCCTCTGGAGGGTGTTTTTTTTTTTTGTAAAAAGATTTGTGATTTCTGTCTGAACGGGATCATACTAAAATCTCTCTCTCTTCTGCTCCCTCTCTCTGTGGAAAGGTGTTTTTTTTTCCTGAAGACTTCTGTGATTTCTATCAGAGCTGTGTGGTAAAAAAAAAAAAGTGTTTTAACTCCGTATGCTCTGATGTCTTTCTTATGTTTTCCCTAATGTAGGTTCAAAGTCAGAAAAGGCTTTTTTTCATGTCGTAGAACAGTGTCACGTGTATTCTGTATCTGCTCATTGTAGCACTTCACTGAAGTTGTATCTTACTTATATTGAGAGAAATACTCAAACCTGGGACACTATGCTTTTATGGCCACAGCGTTACATCAAATGGAAAATATCTAGATCTCGTGCTTCATTTTATACGCATTTTCCTGTAATTCAGCAGGACATACTGGGGATCAATGGAAACCTTGGGATCTCGAGTAGAATTTAAAGTAGGCCTGGAATTACAAAGGTTTGAAAACAGCTGCTGCATTTGACAGCCCTATCAATGGGTCCTTAGGTTTAATGGGTGAAATCTCTCCTTTCCCCCTCCCTCCCTCTGGACAGTGCTTTTTCCCCTAAAAGTTCTGTGGTTAGTTTCTGAGCAGTGTCCCATTTTAAATGTCCCTCTCCAGAGGATGGGCGCAGGGTCCGAGCGCTGGAGGAGATGTCTCTGGGACGACTTCTGCGACGGGCCTCCTCGAAGGCCTCTGACCTCCTGACCTTCAGCGCCGGGTCGGGGGGCCCGCGGAGCGTGCTGGACGGCGAGATCATCTTCTCCAAAAACAACGTGTGCGTGCACCCCACGGAACCCCTCCCTGGCCTCGCCGAGCACCACCCAGGTTAGGGCGCCCCACACCCCCCCCTACCCCGAAACCCAGGTTAGTCCACTTTCTGTGGCAACCCTGTGTTTCCCCTCTCTCACCGGGACCTTAACCTTCCTGGCCAGGATGAGTCTGCAAACCCTTATACCACAGTAGAGCTGTAATCAGCCTGACACGTTGTGTCCTTTTCCCACTATTAGAAATAGCCTGGCTCATTAAACGTTCCCTCAGAAGACCTGGAACCTCCTGGTCATTTTATCCCTTTCCCACAAGAAAGCTGTAACCAGCCTAAATCATTGCATCCTTTTCCCACTATGGAGTTGTAACCAGCCTGGCTCATTATTCAACTTTCCCTCAGAAGACCTGGAACCTCCTGGTTCATTTTATCCCTTTCCTACAGTGGGGCTGTAACCAGCCTAGATCATTGTATCATTTTCCTGTTGTAGAGCTGGATCCAGGCTGGTTCATTATATCCCTTTCCCACTGAAGAGCTGGATCCAGGCTGGCTCATTATATCCCTTTCCCACTGTAGAGCTGGATCAAGGCCAGCCAATTACATCCTTTTCCACTTGTATGCGTTTCTTGGTCACACCTCCATACCTGGCCGTGTCCTGGTCCTCCTTAGGGGGGACATGTGTGTCTGAGTCCTTCCTAAGGTTATTTATGTGTTTTTCCCGGTCTTTCCCTTGGGCACCTGTGTGTTTATCTGGGTCTATGCTCAATACGTGTGTGTTTGTGTTTCTGTGCCTGTGCTTAGTACCTGTGTGTCTGTTTCGGGATCTTTCCCCAGGGTACCTGTGTGTTCACCTGGAGAAGGACGAGGCCCTGGGCAGCACGTTGATCCTCACCTGGGTGCCCAACTCTCGAATCCAGCGGCAGGACGAGGAGGCTCTGCGCTACATCACCCCCGAGAGCTCGCCCGTGCGCCGGAACCCCCGCCGACGACCCCGCCACGCCCACTCCAGGCCCCCGCCCGCCGAGGAAGAGGAGGAGGAGGAGGGCGGGGACGGAGAAGGCGGGGCCGACTCCCAGCACCAGCAGGGACACCAGCAGGCGGAGGAGGGGGACGAGGGGTCGTGCGAGCTCTCGGCGGACGAGGTCAGCCGCGACAGCACACTGGGATCGGACTCAGACACCTTCTCCTCGCCCTTCTGCCTATCCCCAGTCAGCGAGGCGCTCGCTGAGAGCAGCGGCTCCGTCTTCCTTGACAATGAGAACCGGTAAGATGAGATGAGGACTGGGAGCGGGGGGGAGGGAGTCAGAAAAAGTGATGAATATTATTAATAATAATAGAAATAATACTGATAATGCTTTTTATTTTATTGCGCCTTTCCTATTCTCAAAGTAGCCGTGCAGAGGTAAAAACAAATAAAACACTAGTGTATTTTTACTCATGAAAACTAGTGAGTGATGCACCGGTGAGTGATGCAGTGGCGTCTGAGGGCCCGAAGATCTCAGGCATCCAGTAAAGGTCTTCGGCCTTGTCCCTTACGCACAGAGATTTTTCCAGTTTCTCTGAATCTTTTGATGATGTTATGCAGTGTCGATGATGAGACCTTCAAAGCCTTTGCAATTTTACGTTGAGGAACAATGTTTTTAAAATATTTCACATTTTTTTTATGCAAGCCTTCACAAGTTGGAGAGCCTCTGGCCATCTTTACTTCTGAGAGACTCAGCCTCTCTAAGACATCCCTTTTATAGCCAATCATGTTACACACCTGATGCCAGTTAAGTTAACTACTTGCTAAATGTTCTTACAGTTGATTTCTCTTATATATTAATTGCTTTTTCAGCCTTTCTTGCTTGTGTCCCAACTTTTTTGAGACCTATAAGCTCATTTTGTGGACAGAAATGTAAAATGTCTCAGTTTCAACGTTTAAAATGTTATCTATGTTCTATTGTAAATTACATATTGGCTCATGCGATCTGAAAGTCATTGCATTTTGATTTTATTCGCAATTTACACTTCGTCCCAACTATTTCGGAATTGGGGTTGTACTTGTATGTAATGTACAAATTATTTAGCTAAATCTATACTTATTTGCAGACACTGATTTATTTGCTTTTTTGACTGGGGACTGCCCCCACGGACAGGAGTGAGGTCTGATGTTTGGTTCCATTTGAACTCCCTGCCTTGCACTGTCATAGACTTCCCATAATGATGCACTGCACCTCAATTCCACAGTAAGACCGTCTGGCTGGGCTTAGACTGCTTGTTCAGGGTGCAAACAATTGGGTTCAGCCAGAGTGTGGGTGTGATGCAAGAGGCATACATGATAATCCAAAAATTTGCAAGAAGGCTGTTGTAAAAATGATTTAAAAAAAAACGTATTTATCATTTTGCCTTTGAAAGTGGGTTTCTTTGGAATGGTTGTTTCAAAAAGTCACTGCTCCAGTCCTACTTGTCGGTAAAACAGCTCGTAAACCCGTTTTTGGATTAACAAGGTGTCAGATAAACTGTGCTCTTTAACTTTAAAATAAAAATGCAAAGCGGGTTTTTGAATTTAAATTTGAATAATGGCATGGATTTTGCCCACATGGAATGAAAATGCAAATCGACTATTTGTATTTGATTTTCATTTCACATGTGTCCATTCTCTAGAGCTCTGTCGCTTAAATTTTATCGGTGTGATCGCAACATTCAGTCAAGAACGTGCCAGTTGCATATTTGTGTGCTCGCATCTTAAAAAGGAAAAACAAATGTGATAACGAACCCCTGGCGTACTTGTGGGTTTGTCTTCTGCAGTGTCTGGTGAACTTTTAAGGACCTGAGTGGAAAATTGACCTGCTTTTCTGTGCAGGCTACTGGGCGCGGTGCCAGATTTTGAAGAACAGCTGAGTGGAAAGAGTCTGTTTTACTCTTCCTTCTGAAGCTCAAGGGTTTAGCCCTTTTTGAGGCCTGTTTGTCAGTCCTGAGAAAACGCTTTTTAATACTCTTTCCTCACTTCCCGTCTTTCACCGGGCTCGGGCAAACAGATAAGGTCCTGCAGTTGTCTCGTGTCAATGCGCGAGGTACTCTTGAGGAGCTGTCATTGGTAATTAGAGAGCATATTTTCCCCATGGCTGTGCAGTGACGGTTTGGGCCTGAAGAGGGCGTCAGAGCTTCAACCTCCGCAAACCTTGGATAACCTTGTAGTTACCTAGGCTACAGTTTCCATTATGACATCACGCATCCTTATTTGACAGTGTTCCATATTGGCAGATGATTTTTTTTTTTTTTTTTCTCCAGTGTTTGTCTCGCTAGCAGATCTTGCGCTGTGGAACCAGAAGAGATGTGCTGCGAAACAGCTGGTCAGAGATGGTGTGGTTTGCGAGTCGCAAAAAAAAAAAAAAGTTGATCCTTTCTTCTCGGTGCATATTTCAACCGTGGAAATATGAGCTCCAGACACTGCGTGGTCGTGCTATACCTCGCTCTGTTGTAGACTGTGTTCATTTTTCGCACAACGCTAGTCCTCTCAGATTTCCCCAACAGGAGAAGCTGGGACATCCGACGTATTCTCTGTGCTTCTAGTGAGGCAGCGAGCCGCAAGGTCAGGCGTGACTCGGTGATTGAGTGCGCATGCAGCGCAGTGCCGGTGTGGCCTTGTATCGAGCAGGGTTGTGAATAAATGACTGTGACTTCATCATGGGGAGGGGGAATTTTTAACCCTTTAAACTGCGAGATCACAAGTGCGTAATTTGAAATTTCCAAACTGAATATTCCAGAGCTGACATAACCATCATTACTGGTAATTTGAAAATTATGGCGTTCTAGAACACGGAATGAGAATTTAGAAAAATCCATTTGAAGAAATTACTGATATTTGAATGGGTCAATAGGTATTTTATTGCCCCTGTAGACCGTAAATAGGTGTGCCCTAACCAGCTGCACGTGAGGGGTATTCATCTCCAGTCAAAAGTGTGGACACACCTGCATCTTCATGAAATCAGGGTTTGGGGGAAAAAAAAAAACACACTTTAATTTCCACAAAAATTGCCAGAATCTTAAATTCATCAAAATAAGTGACATTTACTATTGGAAGAGTTGAGTGTGCGTATATTTTTTTTCTACTAGGCTGTTATATGATTCGGAACACTCACTCCAGCTGTTCCCATAGATGCGCTGCCTTTTTAAATTGTTCCCTTCCAACCTTTCTGTCCACTAAGTCCCAAACTAGCTCCATTTTAATTCTCTTATTCTTACCTAGTGCAATTCAGGTCATTCTGGTACTGGATCATTCCATGTGAAATGTCCGAATTTCAGAGACACTTCCCACTTGACCATCTCAGATTTGGCTGAAAAAATTCCAGTGAGTGCATGTACCTCCTAATAGGATAAATCCAAAATTTTAGCTCTCAGCTCCTAATAGTTGTGTCATAAAAAATTATTTTTTGCAACTGTTTCAGCCCTTTTTGAACAGCGATTTCTGAGGAGCCACTTTCACATGGCTATATCTAGAAAAGTATTTCAGCTAAGTCCTTCAAATTTCCAGGGGTGAAATTCTGCTACTCTAACTTCAGGAATATGGACTTATGAAGGTGTCCCTGTAGTTCAATATATATTTCTGGGTGCTTGAAGTTGCTCGAAAATTTTACTCTGCGCTCTGCGGTAGCATATTTGAAGGACTGTAAAAAGCCTAATTTCAAAGACAGGGATTTGGTATTGCACATACAGCTTCCCATATATGTTGTGTATTTTGTATTCTAATTCTGCCCCTCTCATATGAATAATTTAGAAAATATTAAGGCTTGAAAATGGAAAAAAAATAAAATTTGTGCTATTTTTAACATTTTATACCAAGAAAATGACACCATCCACCAACATCAAATTGACTATTTTAGAAAAATTAGATGCCTGTTATTAACATATCCAACATTTGTGATGGTGTTCTGCTTTATTTTCTCAAAATAAATCATTGAAAATATGGTATTTTTGTGGACGCACAGCATTTAATGGCATCAAAGGCATATTCAAACATTATTTTATAAAATGCACATAGTTAACAATAGAAAGCTCAAACTCAACGAAATGCTTTATTTCATAAATGTTAACTTACACTTGAACTATAACCCATATGCAGTCTTTAGATATTGAAATGTTACAACCTTAACAGGGCCAAAAATTCAAATTTGTTATGAATTCGGTAGTGATTCAAATAGTTCACATAGAGACTTGAGGCTTGTGACTAGTGCACAGATTAAGCTGCGTCCCCAGCTAAACTGAATGTTGTGTGAGGAATCTCGATTCAGAATTGATTTTAGTCAAGGAGTAGGATTAATTTTGGTTGGTGGAACTTGCCCATAAATGGATTAAGAAATGTAGATCAATGAGAAGTGTTTTGCCCAGTCATTTCATGACCTTATGAAAATAAACATGACAGAAAGTCCTAAATATGCAATGAATGCTATAAAAATGGCTAAAATGTAAACCTGGCCAGCATGTTGGAGCAGCCTGCTCTGCTTGAGGGAGGCGTGGGCCAGTCCTGCTGGCTTTGTGATTCTGGAATCTGCTCTATTGTCGGTATTTATGGAATGTGTTCAGGACTTAAAATAATTTAAGGTCAGTCTGCTCTGAAATGTTGTTCATTCTCCAAGTTGATAAGTCATACAGTGTTCTTAGGAGTGCTGAATGTGTTTCGGAGATGGCCCAGAATCGTTTTGCACTCAGCAGAATTTGAGTAGAAACACAGATGAGGTGTGTGTGTGTGTGTGTGTGTGTGTGTGTGTGTGTGTGTGTGTGCGCGTGCGTGCGTGCGTGCGCATGCACGTATGCGGGTGTGTGGGTGTGTGCGCACGTTTGTGTGGATGCTTGTCTGTGAAATATCATTTCATTTAGTTCAGGGCAGCCAGGGTAAATTCAGAATGGAAAAATAAATCATGTAAACTTTAGTGATGTAATCCAGAATAGCGATGTAAATATAGTGGAAACTAAACTAACTAAAATCCTGTCCTGGCCAGCTTTGGATTTTGGTCTTCTGTTGGAACTCATGGTGAATAATGACTATGTCTTCACAGTGGGAATACTGACTGAAAGCAATATAAAAACCCATTGCTTTCTCGTGAATTTTTGTTTCATGTCATGTTTTTGTAAGATTTACATGCAATATGATACAGAATATACATATACTGGCATATGTATTCTGGTATTTGAAAAAAAAATACATGATGCCTCAACTTTTCAAGTCTTGTGGATGTCTAATCATGTGCATCATTAAATAAAATGAAAATGGCAGTTGTGCATTGTGTAAGTTTAAATCGCAGTTGATGAAATGTGAATATCTGATTGAAATGGCATTTTATGTGGCGAACCAAAGCACTGAGAACAATGACAAGCTTGGCTTAAGAGCTAAACGGCGGCTTAAGCATTAATTAGCACTGATGAGGGGAAAGAGACTGTCATCTTGTTTCTTGGATGAATGAATTTGAATAGTTTGAAAAAAATTATACCTATAAGCATTTTTTAAATATAATAATGGAACTTCTTTGTGCAGATTTGCCCTTTGTTGGTGAGCTTGACTGCATTTTGGGAAGTGTATTTGTTTCCAAATGTTTGGCTGGGTCAAGTGTTGACTGCAGCATATGAAAGCAGTCTTGTTGGTCCTGCCATCTTGAAGCAATCAGCACAGTTTATGTCCAGTGATGATGTAATGCAAGCCCCGCATTCTTCAGATTTAGTCCATGCAAATACACCAAACTGCTCTTTTACTTATCTCTTACTGGCATGGAAGTGGTTTTTACCCACAAATCTTCAATTTAAGCAGACTGGTTGGAGTTGTTTTTTTTTTTTATTATTATTAATAACAATTATTAACTAGAACGGCACTTGGTGGAGCGCATATCTCTGCCACTCTGTATGTCAGTATTATTGGTGCTGGATCCACAAGAGTGTTATCCAGATCTACAACAACTATAATCAATTCTACGTTAGTAAAGATTCTATTTAAGGCAGAAATTTTATGAAAATCTGTTCATTATATGAGGGATAATCATTCTGTTCAGGTGTATTTTAACATCTTCCGGATCTAGAATCCAGAATATGTTCCGGATCACTTCCGTGATTGAATCAACTCATCCTTGGACTACTACCTACCATCCTACTAAATTTTGTGCCAAACTGTTCATAACTTTTGAGTAATCCTGTTAACGAACAGACAAACAAACAAGGGTGAAAACATAACCTCCTTGGCGGGGGTAATTAACCCAAGTGTCACAAACCCTTCTCAGTAATGTGATCCATTGTTTAATATCCCTCATAACTTTCCTATAAGGAGGAATGGGTGTGGGTTCATCTGGGCAATTTTTGTTTCTTTCTCAGTGAGGCGAATAAGTGGGGCAAGCCTTTGAAAACAGAAATATACCCATATATTTGAGTGGTTTTGTGTTAGTAAAAGATTCTTGGAAAAATCAGTGTCTGCGACTGGGACTTTTCCAGAAAGCACAGTGTGCTGCCAACTGGAACTGAGGTTGGGGCTACAAAGAACAGTGTAAACACGACTGAGTGTTTTGGTTGTGGCCTTGAAAACCTGCAGTAGGAATACGTTCTACCCCTTTCTTCCATTGACCTCCGACTGCACCCACCCTGTCCCTGGAGATTCGCGGTCCTGTGGGGTTTCCCTCCAATCCTAGCTTCTCGATCAACGGCTAGAGGTCTCCTGAAATTAACCATCACTCTTGTCCAGTGTGCCAAATTAGAGTGGAACATGCAGGACAGTTGATCTCCAGGAATACGGTTGGGCAGCCCTGATTATGGAGTGTGTTAGTCTGTGGTTCTCAAACTCAGTGCTGGGGTACCTCTGTGTATGCTGGGTTTGGGTTTTGTTCCAATTTCAGTTGCAATTCCAGAATTTTAACAAGTGGTTAATATTTCATTGTTTTTATGTGGATTTTTTTTTATCTTGTCAATTATAGTTAGACAAAATATGACTTTGCAGTGCTAAAGAAATCCCTGAGATTGTATTGTGCTTATTGTACCATGTGGCCAACAATTACATGAAAAGAGGTTATAGATGAAAGACTAAAAGGTCAGTGAGCTACTGACTTGGTGATTTAATTTGTATTTATTATTATTATTTTTTTTAATTAAACGCAATTCAGGTGGGCCTTGATATGCTTTGTCTTTGAAAACTTCAGCATCTTCCAGAAGGTTAAGTTTGGTGGCCAAACCAATTAGGACTTACCTTAGTCTTTGATTTGAACAGTAATTTACAGTAATTTACCCCTTATAAAGTAATTTTATACCATTAAAATGTATACTTTGTTAGCAGTATAGACCAATAATCACTGTGCATCCACAGATAAGTTGTGCTCCATGGCTTGCACAGCCATCTCTGTGACAGTGTGTGATTGAGAGTTTAGGTAATGCCTCATTACTAGCACTGAGGGAAAAATACCGCCTGTTAAATATCTGGTATTTCCATTGTGGCTGGAACATAAATCGGTATGCAAAAGAGGTCGTTCAGTACAGAGATGAGAACTAGGGCTATAGATCGTTTTTCTTTTCCTTTTTTTTTATTTTGAAAGGTGCGTCAGGTGCCACTAGGGGGCGGCAGAGAGCACAGTGACATGCAGACAGGCTGCTGGAAGAATGGGAGAGAGTTGTTTTACGAGAGACTGGAGGAGTTGGTGGTTTGTGGGCAAGAGTTGAGACGTGCGTCAGTATTGGGCTCCAGCTGTTTGGGTGATGCGGTTGCCTCAGCTGTGTGTAGATTGTCTACGTGTGGATTTGCTGTTACACTTGGAAAAGGGTTGGGAGAGAGCACTTTATCTTCTTCTGAATATCATGCCAACTTATAACTTTAATTTGTTCAGTAATACAGTCACAGACTGGAATTTTTTTGGTCTGGGCACTTAGTTTTAATGAAAGCATTCAGACACACAAGCGTGCGCACACACAAACACCAGTCCTCCAGTAATTGGACTCGCTGCTCTTAATGCCATGATTAGAGGAACCCACTACACAGCCAGTGAAGAGAGAAAGTGTGTGTGTGTGTGTGTTGTGTGTGTGTTTTGTGTGCGTGCGCATTCTCAAGAGCCTATGAAATTTCAAACATTTTAACTGATAAGATGCTATTAAAAACTATCCCTCACTGTACAGGGATGGGATTAGTCCCTGCAAGATGACATGTTTATCACCTCAGAACAAAGCACACTGATAATCTTCACGTTAAATGATGCTGGACTATAATGAAAATGAGCTCTTTGGCATCACTGCTTTATCCCTGAATAGCCTTTAAGATTGTTACTCGACGGCTCTCTTCTTGAACTTCCTTTTGTCTTTTATTTCAGATGATTATCAAATAAATCCTATCAATCAGTGGCAGGACAGGAGTGATGGTGTAGTAGAGGGTATGATAATTATACCACCTCTTACTCTGTCAATTTACTGTATACCCACCTATCAGCCGAAAGGCAATTGAAATGCATAGGAGATTATACCCACTGTCTCCATAGTGATCGACCCTTCTACCAAATAGAGTATACCCGCTTCTCATGGGACCGCTCAACCACGGTACTGGGGTCCGAAAGGCCCAGCCGCGCTTTTTTTTTTTTTTTTTTTTTTTTTTCCCACAATTCCTGTCGGCTGGTGCCACCAATTCGTTCTGCTGCCTGGCTAATTTGTTCTAATTGGCCTAATTTCCAGGAGGTCGCAGTGAAGAATGGCTTCTTTTCTAAACCTGGATTTTCCATCTCTGATTGGCATGTTTGTTCCATTCCGCATTCGTTTCACGTGGTATTATGACTTCATCACAGAGAGGATCAGTCGCGGGAGAGAACGCGAGTAGCGGCGACGAGTGTTCCAGTTTGTTCATGGAGGTGTGAAAATTTAAGTGGCTCGGGGCGGGACACGAGACCCTTTACTGCGGGCGGACTGGGCTTACTGAAGCAGAGCTGTTTCTAGGTTACGGGACACACTTCAAAGGTCAGTCCCTGTATAAACGGAGCCCTCGGGCCCGGAAAATTAGCCTCGGCTAAAGGAGCAGGGATGAGACGCGAAAGAACTCCAGGTGTAGCTTTCCACCCAGTTTGCCTGTGTGTGCTGGTGTTGTCTGAGCTCTGTATTTTACACACTAAACTGCCATATTTCTGAGATGCATCTACCCCTGCAGAGTGCAGGTAATGCAGTGAGGTCATGAAAACCATGTATCACTGCTAACATGCCACCTTTTAAATTTTACTTCGGATTTTACTCTTGTACATTACATAGGATTTCACCAGCGACTTCAATTTCCTCCCATTATCTAAGCAGCCGCAGGTTGGCATTACTAGAGGCTCTAAATCATCTTCAGGTATGAATGTGGGTGCTGTGATTGATGGGTAACCTATTCAGGGAGGTGCATTCCTTCCCCTCACCAAAGAATTTTGGGATAGACTCCAGCCCTGCTGCGAAGCCTCACTAGGAGTAGAAAGGTTAATAAAATTGATTGATAACTGTGATTTAATATCGTATTTTGGCTTCCATTTTCACCTCCGCCAATGAAAGTTGGCAGGAGGTTATGTGATCAGTGCCGTTTGTTTGTCAGTTAGTCTTTTTGTTTGTGAACAAGATAACTCAAAAAGTAATGAACAGATATCTCTGAAATTTTGTGGGTGGGTCGATTATTACATCAGAGATGGACCCTATTGATTTTGACCGCGATATGGCCACCATGGCAGCCATCTTGAAATCCTATGACACACAATAATTGAACTTTGCTCCCACTCACCAAGATTTGGACTGTGTTGCCTTGACAGAGGTTTGCACTCTGGGAGTGCCTCTAGTTGTAATATGACACATCCTATCCAAATGAATGATAAATAATCATAAGACTATTATGCTGTAAGTTATGTACAAAACCCAAAACCAGTGAAGTTGGCACGTTATGTAAATCGTAGATAAAAACAGAATACAATGATTTGCAAATCCTTTTCAACTTATATTCAATTGAATACACTGCAAAGACAAGATGTTTAATGTTCAAACTGAGAAACTTTATTTTTTTTTTGCAAATAATCATTAACTTAGAATTTAAAGGCAGCAACACATTGCAAAAAAAGTTGGCACAGGGGCCTTTTTACACTGTGTTACATCACCTTTCCTTTTAACGACACTCAGTAAACGTTTGGGAACTGAGGAGACCAATTTTTGAAGCTTTTCAGGTGGAACTCTTTCCCATTCTTGCTTGATGTACAGCTTAAGTTGTTCAACAGTCCGGGGTCTCCGTTGTCGTATTTTTACGCTTCATAATGCGCCACATTTTCAATGGGAGACAGGTCTGGACTACAGGCAGGCCAGTCTAGTACCCGCACTCTTTTACTACGGAGCCATGCTGTTGTAACACATGCAGAATGTGGCTTGGCATTGTCTTGCTGAAATAAGCAGGGGCGTCCATGAAAAAACGTTGCTTGGATGGCAACATATGTTGCTCCAAAACCTGTATGTACCTTTCAGCATTAATGGTGCCTTCACATATGTGTAAGTTGCCCATGCCTTGGGCACTAATACACCCCCATACCATCACAGATGCTGGCTTTTGAACTTTGCGCCTATAACAGTCCGGATGGTTCTTTTCCTCTTTGGTCCGGAGGACACGACGTCCACAGTTTCCAAAAACAATTTGAAATGTGGACTCGTCAGACCACAGAACACTTTTCCACTTTGCATCAGTCCATCTTAGATGAGCTTGGGCCCAGCGGCCGGCCGGCGGCGTTTCTGGGTGCTGTTGATAAATGGCTTTCGCTTTGCATTGTGGAGTTTTAACTTGCACTTGCAGATGTAGCGACGAACTGTAGTTACTGACAGTGGTTTTCTGAAGTGTTCCTGAGCCCATGTGGTGATGTCCTTTACACACTGATGTCGGTTTTTGATGCAGTACCGCCTGAGGGATCGAAGGTCACGGGCATTCAATGTTGGTTTTTTTTCGGCCTTGTAAACTTCACGTGCAGTGATTTCTCCAGATTCTCTGAACCTTTTGACGATATTACGGACCGTAGATGATGAAATCCCTAAATTTCTTGCAATAGCTCGTTGAGGAATGTTGTTTTTAAACTGTTCGACAATCAGCTCACGCATTTGTTCACTAAGTGGTGACCCTCGCCCCATCCTTGTTTGTGAATGACTGAGCATTTCAGGGAAGCTGCTTTTATACCCAATCATGGCACCCACCTGTTCCCAATTAGCCCGTTCACCTGTGGATGTTCCAAATAAGTGTTTGATGAGCATTCCTCAACTCTCTCAGTCTTTTTTGCCACTTGTGCCAGCTTTTTTGAAACATGTTGCAGGCATCAAATTCCAAATGAGCTAATATTTGCAAAAAATTACAAAGTTTACCTGTTCGAACATTAAGTAACTTGTCTTTGCAGTGTATTCAATTGAATATAGGTTGAAAAGGATTTGCAAATCATTGTATTCTGTTTTTATTTACGATTTACACAACGTGCCAACTTCACTGGTTTTGGGTTTTGTAATTAAAATGACATTTTTTACTTCTGATTATTTTATGACTTCATGTACAAAGTCCTTGTGAATAAAAAAACAAGAAAATTTCACAAGAATCACCGTGCGTTTTTAGAACTAGGAAATTAGAAGAGGTGAGTCAACCGTCTAAAGGCCGAGTAACCATGGAAACCAGCAGCGCCCGTCTGTGTGCGGGGTCAGAACTGGCCGCCCCTTTAAGGTTGGGTATATTTAGTCCTGCCAGGGGAGCAGTCTGTCCCTGTGCTGCTGTTAGCCGTCCCCTGTGCCTCGGTGTGACGTCGGTGCCCGTGCTCCCTCAAGGGAGCGTGTGGGAGGGGGGGTACCTGGTGACTCACCCAGCCTGGGACTGCGGGCGTTTGGCCTCCGACTAACCTCTCCGTGCGACTGACACCCGCCCAGTTTGCTGGCTCTCCTTCCACATACAGCCTGTCCGACAGATGCATTTTCACATTGGATAAAATTGATACAGCCAGAGATTAGCATTGGTCAGTTGAGGTTGACATTACGTCCAGTAGTGGGGCAGAAATTTAGGTTTCTGACTGATCAATTATTTGTTGAAACTGGAAGAAGGAATCGTTCCTCTCCTCCCCCTTCCCCATCATTCTTTGTCTCTAACTGGCAATCCCACCTACCATACAGCTCACATCAAAACGGAAAAAATTGCGAGAACCCTCCCTAACTTACCGCTGTCTTGCTGTCTTTGTATCGCTACTCTACCGCCAGACTAACTCGTTGTTTCGTGAGATTAGTGCTGTAAGCCTTTTAACTGCCGACAGTGATCGCGAGGCGGCGCCAGGTAAGAAAATATAGTTCCTGACCACGTGTGGTTTCCTTAACTGACCGACTCCACATGACCACACATCTTTACCGGTGAGCGGTATTCTTTGATCTAACCGCTAGTGACAACTATAGGTATTCAGCCTTTCCTCGTGCACTTGAGCGGTGCTCACACTTACACTACCCACTGTTCAGTAAGAATCACTTGATGCAGGATATTTTAACTTAACAGATTAATCAAGGGAAGTTAACAGAAAATTTATTGTAGTATATTTTCAGGTACACCAGTGTGAGGGAGTGAGGTGAACTGGGAACAGGCATCGCTGAAAGTCCAGCGGAGACGGCGGCGGCTGATTTGTGTTGCTTTCTGTACCAACACTATGCACCTAAAACTGAAAGGTTACTGGCTAACCTCAACAGAATATGCATGGTCTTATATTGTTGCCTTTGTAACTTCGAGTGTGTCTGTATGAAACATGAAATGAGGAAATTAAATGGATAGAAAATAAATGAAGATTTGTTTTTTATCTCGCAAAAACTTAAGTTGCAACATTTCTTATAAATTCAGGCGCACTTATCCAAAGGAAAGTGAAAATGGGTGTGGACACCACAGCGCTCTACATAATGAAATATCATTATTCTGTCTCACACAGAAAGTCTTTGTCAAAATATTGCCTTTCATAATGTTTGCTTATCTGCCAAGCTGAAGCGAGTCTGGATAACGAGAACTGGAACCCCAATAACCTATGTCAAAACTTTGAGTGGGGATTCTCCTTTTTTGCATTTAGTGTGGACCTGCAAAAAATATAACCTCAACTTTAAGTTTAAAATGAAATGAGATACACGCTGGACCACCTGTGATGTGTATCCTGGAAGGGTTTCGTGACTGGGTACTATATTTATAAATGCTTTGTATCCCTGCGCCGCGCTTTCTCAGTCAACCTACCGCGTTTCTGCCCTCATGTTGCTCTGAAGTTACCGTTAACTTCTCCCGACCCTACGGCGATAGAATTCCATTTTTATGTGATCTGTACTGTATCTCTTCCCATTGTTATATCTTTTTAATGTCCCTCCATGACCCCCTTGTTTATCATTCATTGGTTTTCCCCTCCATATGTGTTTCTGCGTCCAATCAGTGTGAACTTTACCGTAAAGGACAGCCCACTTAGTTCAGGTATAAACTTCTGAGAGCCCATTCTGGGGGCCTCTTTTCCCCTGGTGCAAGTCAAAGGGCCACAGACTTTAGCAGTGGTTTTTTGGTCGTACAGTTACTTGCTCATAATTTCACATGCACAATAAATTTGATGAAAGACTGTTGGCTTTAATCTCTCCGTTCTATGACAAAATGCATTTGCGTCAAGACTTGACATTAATCGACCTTGTTGGTGAAGAGCAGGTCCACAAATAGTATGGGAGGGTTAGCAAGTCTACCGAAAGGCATATATTTACCATGTCAAACCGAAAGAGTGACTTTTCTGTAACTCTGGGACATAACTCTGCAAGTAGTTTGGAGCGTTAGCATGTCAACCTGAATGCATTGCTTTGGCATGTCAACTGGACTTTTGACTTCTCTCAAAATCAACACTTAACTTTACTCCGTCGCTTGAAACTGCACAGAATCCTTTTTAAACTCTACTTGCCATGAATCTTGTGCTCATTTCAGGAGAGCTGTCGTGCGCATGTATACTGGCCATCCTGCTTTTGAGCTTCGAGAACCCAGAGATTAACATTCTAGACCAGAGAGCAGCTTAACCAGAGGTGCCCGGTCTTATCCGAAAACGTTCGGCATGGTTACAAGTTTTCTCTCTTTGGTCCAGCACTGCAGCATCTAATTCATTTATTTAGCTTCATGTACCCTTCAATCAGTAATTTATCCAATGTTTTTCTGTTGCACTTGAATGAGAACCTGAGGCCGTATTGTATTTTCAGATCTGAGCTGTGGTGCCTGGTGTTGCATTAAGAGAGATTTACAGGAGACTCTCTCTGTAGTAAATATATGAGGACGCTGTCAAACTCAACGGTTGGGAATACCCTTGAATTCTCCAATCCACGATGCCCCATTAAGTCAAATGCGAGTACATAATCCGCAGTTACTGAGATTTTGCCGTAAAATGCATGAAAATGAATTAATTAGTTCATTGATAGCATTGAAATTCATTATAAATTGATTGGGTCTTCCTCTACTGGTTATAAATGTCCCTACCGAATTTTCAGATTCCAACCATGACTGTCAAAGTTATTGCGTTGACATGGAGGGTTTGCTGGGACAGACACCATGGCGGTTGGGGTGAATCCGTGATATCCCCGAATGTAATTTAGGCATTATAATGACTTGCTTTTGGGGGATATTATGGATTATCTAAGATCGCTGCTGCCGTTTCTGACCCATGTTCTGTAATTGGTCAAATAAATTGTAATGTTGTGCTATAAAAGTCACGGCAATACGTTTATATGAAAATTTGTGTCATAAATCGCTGTTTATTTCCGTGAGGGAGTGATTACAAGGGCAGATCTGGATTGAATCTAGACCCTTCCAGTGATGGGATGATGGTCTACTTGCATTGTGCTGTTTTGGGTGTGGGTGTGTTTACTGGGTTAGAGCTCAGCATTTCATTGGTCCTGATTCAGGGACATGTGCGATGAGTCCATGACTCATTCAGCCAGCTCCGCCTCCAGTCTGGACAGCCACGCCCCCTCAGAGAACAGCCAATCGCAGGGGGTCCGGTGGGAGGAGCAGCAGAAGGTTATGGCGCTGGAGCAGCTGTGCGGAGTGTTCCGAGTCGACCTGGGTCACATGAGGTCCCTGCGGCTCTTCTTCAGGTGAGAGAGCTATGGAGAGCATACCAAATACATGAAAAATGAAGTCCTCCTTTCCTTCGCTCTTGTCTTCCTCCCATCTTCTTTCCCTTTGTTTCCTTCTCTTGTCTTTTCTCTGCTTGTCTTCCATCTATAAGTTTGGCCAGAGAAGATGAGTTGAGGAACAGTGTATGCGTTTCTGAGTATTGGGACGCCCCCTTTTGTCTTTTTCTTCCATGGTTTGTTTCTTTATCATGCACAATCTAGGCCACCGTTGTTGTGAAGCTAATGACAGCAGCTGCACTTTGGAGGGCTAACTGCGGGTTTGTCATTATTCGCAGTCAAGGCTTCCATTGTTGTTAAGCTAATAGCAGCAGCGCTAATTTTGAGAGGCTAACTGCAGGTTTGTCATTGTTCACAGTCAAGGCCTCCATTGTTGTCAACACCCCGTTTACACCGGGCTTACGACCGAGTTGTGACCGAAAAATGACCTCTGCTCGCCCTTACTCGCACTGACGTGCACGGCAGTTGCAAGCAGGTCTCTATGTGGTCTCCATGGTCTCCAAAACCATCTCACTTGGTTTCCATCACTCTCCATTGGTCTCATAGGTGTATGGAACTGCTCAAAACACTCGCAAAGGTTGTGCGACCAGTGAAAAACACAAGAGGGCGTCATAATCGGTGGTAATAAGCTCGCACAAGTCTCAACTCACTCTCAACTCGGTATCACAGGTCGCAAGCTGCTCGGCATGCGGTTGCATCAATGATCGTAAATTTTTAGGAATTTTTCACTCTCAAACTATTTCGAGAATTACGGCAGGCTTAATGCGAGCCTATTGCAACCCCATAACGACTGACAAATGTATACGTTTTAAATGCGACCAAATTTGCGACCGCGCTGAGACCGCATGTGCGATTAAAGGGATCGAAATCCGACCAATGGCGAGACTTCCCGCGACCGGTGGTGAGGCAACTTACGACCACACGTTGTCTATATAAGCACAGGGCCACCGCTCTCTCCATCACTCGCTGACACGCTGTCTACGAGTACACGCGACAAGTACGAGTATTGCGACCGCATCATGGTTCGAGGTGTAAGGAAAGTCAAGATTCGGTCGCAGTTGAGGTTTGGTGTAACCGCAAATAAGCGATCAAAGTAGGGAACGGCCGTGACTTGTGCGAGTGACTAAAATTTCACGTTCGCGCCAGTCGTATCGGTGTCGTATCAGGGTCACGGTTCGGTGTAAACAGGCCATAAGCTAATAGCAGCAGCACTAATTTTGAGTGGGTAACTGTGGGTTTGTTATTATTGGCAGTCAAGGCTTCCATTGTTGTTAACATAATGGCAGTAGTGCTAATTTTGAGAGGCTAACTGCACAAAGACTAACTGCTCTGTCTTTGGGAGGTCAACCTCAATGTCAGTGTTGCATTTGGTGGACTTGACTGTGCCGGTTTAAAGAGGCTAACTGCAATGGCGGTCCTGTGTTTGGGTGGCTAACGGTGCTCTCTCTTCGTGCCAACAGTGACGAGGCCTGTACCAGTGGGCAGCTGGTCATTGCCAGCAGGGAAAGCCAGTACAAAATCCTGCACTTCCACCATGCTGGGCTGGACAAGCTGGCCGAGGTCTTCCAACAGTGGAAGTACTGCCGCGAGACCCAGCTCAAAGACCAGGTGAGCGGCTTCAAAACTGATCTCTCCATACTTCTATATAACTCATTACTGGAACCCCCATTCTACAACACTGAGCTCATTGTACATCCATATTAACCATGAGTTCACTGTACAGTCTTGTGCAAATTAATTGGATAAAGGTGCTTGTCAATTGAATGAGCTGAATGGAGTGCAAATAGCCGTGCCAAGTGATGGACATTTTACATAACCACCTCAAAGATCACTGCATAGTACCTTTTAGCCACGTTTCATTAATTTCCTTGACTTGTATGATGCAAGTAATGTGATAGCATCGTCAATACAGTACTGAAACTGGACTGGCCTAGTGAATCACCTGACCTCAATCCCATTGAGAATCTCCGGTCCATCATCAAGTCAAGGCTGCAGCAAAAGGACTGCACCACAAAAGCCAAAGCCATTGAGGCAGTTATTATCCCTCTCTCCCCCTGCTTTTTCCCAGGTATCAGAGGAGAAGTCCTGCATGCAGTTCTCCATCCGCCGGCCCACACTGCCTTCGGCAGAGACGCACCCAGAGGAGCGGCTGTACCGGCGCCTGGACGTGTCCACCTGGCTGCGACACCTGAACCAGAGCGGCCAGGTGGAGGAGGAGTACAAACTGCGCAAGGTGAGAGAGAACGGCAGGTGTATTCAAATCCCCTCCTACTGTGTATACAGGCACAGTGAGAGAGGACCATGGTGTGTTCAAATGCCTGCCTAAATACAGCGAGAGAGAACGGCAGGTGTGTACAGATTCCCTCCAGTGCGCAGGTACTCTTTGTAAACATTTGTTCAATTTTGTCCTTGGAGTAAATACCCACAAACTAAAATGGTCCTTCTCTACTTTAATTAAGTATTAATTTAAAAATCCATTGTGCTGTGGAGTTCTAAAAGGCAAAATTTAGTTATAATGCAGAAGCCTATGTATGGAATGTTGGGTGAGATAGCTTCACTTTTCGGGTGATCAGGAGTTGCTTTGTTGGGCAGCCTTGCTTCTGCTCTTGCACACATCAGAATGATATGCATTTGAGGTGGCAATTAATCAAAGACTGCAAAGAGCAACATTTTTTTTGACGAGGCAAGCGCTAACGCTTACTCCGGTTTCCTCCCACAGTCCAAAGACATGCATATCTATGAGGGGTGGAAGAAACAAAAATTAATTGATAAAAATGGAGGTGATGAAAACGCATGTGAATTGAAAATGGAGGTGATGAAAATGCATGTGAATTGAAAAATAGAGTCATAAATTATCAAGTGAATTGAAAAATAGAGTGATATATTGTCAATTGATTTGATAAACTTCATTCTACTATTCATCATTTACCACACCTAACTGACATTTATCGTTTACAGCAAGCAATTTTTGTTACTTCTGCCCAAATGACGAATCAAAAACCACGCCCACTGACTAGCTGATGTTTTTGGCTCTCAACTTGCAGGCCTTAATGCGCATCAATTTGCATCATGATTACGCCAACAAAATAAGGCTACAGTTTGCGTACAGTCTTACTCACTACCGAGCTAGTTGGCTACCTAGCAAGCAATAGTATAGCTAGCGCACCAATGTATTTAGCTACATAGCCAACTGGCTAGTGAGCTAAAAAGGCTGCAGTTTGCTTTCAATGCGTACACCGTCATACTCGTTAGCGAGCTAGTTGGCTTCCTATCTAGCAAGCCAAAGTGATATCGAACTGTGTGTCATAGCTAGCACGCCAATGTATTTAGCTACATGGCCAACTGGCTAGCGAGCTAAAAAAGCTACAGTTAAACACAATGGAATACTTTCAGGCGAGCTATTTGGCTACCTAGCTAGCAAGATAAAGAGACATCGATATCTATAATGTTATAGCTAGCATGCCAGTGTATTTAACATCCTAAAGTCGCTTTCACACCAAACGCGAAACGAATTTTTTCGCACGACAGATTACATTCAAAGTCAATGCAAAGAATCTTTGCAAAGAATCATGATGCAAATTGATGCGCATTAAGGCCTGCAAGTTGAGAGCCAAAAACGTCAGGTAGTCAGCGGGTGTGGTTTTTGATTCGTCATTTGGGCGGAAGTAACAAAAATTGCTTGCTGTAAACGATAAATGTCAGTTAGGTGCGGTAAATGATGAATAGTAGAATGAAGTTTATCAAATCAATTGACAATATATCACTCTATTTTTCAATTCACTTGATAATTTATGACTATTTTTCAATTCACATGCATTTTCATCACCTCCATTTTTAATTCACATGCGTTTTCATCACCTCCATTTTTATCAATTAATTTTTGTTATTTCCACCCCTCATACATATCAGGCTAATTGGAGACTCTAAATTGCCCATAGGTATGAGTGTGTGTGTGTGTGTGTGTGTGTGTGTGTGTGTGTGTGTGTGAGAATGGTCTGCGCGCTCTGCAATGCATTAGTGAGCTGTCCAGGGTGTGTCCCTGCCTTTCACCCAGAGTCAGCTGGGACAGGCTCCAGCTCCCCTAGACCTTAGTGAGGAAGAAGCGGTATAGATAATGAATGGATGGATGCATGAACACTGGCTTTTATGCATGCACCCGCACAACCACTCACACCCGCACGCAGACAGATGAACACACACCGAGGAGCTCTTTTCCCCCCCTCGTAGGCCATCTTCTTTGGTGGTATTGACCCAGCGATCCGGGGAGAGGTGTGGCCCTTCCTGCTGCAGTACTACAGTTGTGACTCTACATCGGAGGAGCGTGAGGCCTGGAGGCTCCAGAAACGCAGCGAGTACCAGGAGATCCAGCACAGGAGGTGCGTAATGTAGGAAGTAGCAGGAGATCCAGTACAGGAGGTGCGTAATGTAGGAAGTAGCAGGAGATCCGGTACAGGAGGTGCGTAATGTAGGAAGTAGCAGGAGATCCAGCACAGGATGATGTTTGTTAAAATCATTCCGATCCGAAATCCATTATGGCCGCCAGGGCCTTGACATTGAAAATCTTAAAACGTCGTCTTCTCCGAAAAACGGTTGACAGATTAACCCGAAACTTGAGTGTTCCTACACATGACTAGATGAAAGTTTGTTCAAGTCATTCTAATCCGAAATCCTATATACCAGTCAGGGCCTTGACATTTAAAATCTAAAAACGTCATCTTCTCCGAAATCACAGGATGGATTAACCTGAAACTTGGCAGGAGGGTACCTTCAGATGCGTAGATTAAAATATGTTCAAATCATTTTGATCCAAAATCCCATATGGCCGCCACAGCCTTGACCATCAAAATCTAAAAACATCATCTTCTCTGAGACTACTGGATGGATGATGTTGAAACTTGGTGTAGATGTTCTTATCCATGAGTGCATCAAAGTTTAATGATCTGAAATCAGATATGGCCACCACAGCCTTTACCATACAAATCTCAATCTGTCTATATCTGAGGCATTTCTGGATGCATTCAATCCAAATTTGGTATGTATGCACCAAGCGCCAATATTTGACACATATAATACAAATTTCTGTACTTGACATATTGACCTACATTTTTAGCTCACGTACATTTTGCGATTGTGCAGTGACAGTCAGTCAGTTTGGGTGCGCTACAACTTGTAACTCTCTCTCCTCCCTCAAGGTGCAACCAATTTGCATGAAATTTGGTTCTCAACAATTTCAGACCAAGATCTTTAAATGCTGTACATATAAAGATGCTACTTCTAAAAGATGTGGCTGCAGTTAGGTAAAGAATTTAGTGGGTGTGTCTTTCATGGCATAAATGAGCTCCAACCCCTGAATGCAATGTGCCACCATCACCAAACTTGAGATCCCTCATCTACAGGCCATTAGTCTCAAGCCTTCCAAATTTGGTGTGAGCCCATCCTTAGGTGGCACTCCAGCAAACAGAAAGTCTTGACTATTTGCGCAGTCAACTTAAAATGTTCCAAGCTTTATGTTTGTCTGTCGTTCTATGGATATTTATAAGTAGCTGGTTATTTCGCAAACAGCAAGGCCGCCATCAGCCAATCACATTTCACCATCCCTTCTGCTCCCTGAGCTATTGAGTATTGTCATGAAGCTTTACAAGATTATTTAGGATGTGCGAAAGACCGATCAACAATGTGCCGAAGTACTAACTTTCGCCATTTTGGAATTTTTCAAACTTCATATTTTGTGAGGCCGGGAGAATATGCCATCTCGTGATGGCTCTTATTAGGGTTTGCAAGAATGTGGCCACGGTGACTTGACCTTGACATTTGTTTCTGGAGTGTAGCTCAGAAAATGTTAACACTACAGCCTTGATGTTAGGCTCAAATGAAAGCATTTACTCCTCCGGTGTGCCATATGAGGGTTAGTAAGATTTATGATACTTGACCTTGGCACAGTGCCCATTAAACTAAAATTTCTTTTAGTCATATTTTCCATCTTGGTCATTTGGCTTAGGAAAGTCATTTCAATGAAGATGCATGATCATGAGAGGTAATGGAGCTTATTTTAATGACCTTTTTTCCCGATTTTAACTTAAACCTTGCGACATGACCTTGACCTTGAAATTTTTTCCCAGAGCGTATCACAGAAACTATTAACACTACAGCCTTCTAGTTAGGCTCAAATGAAAGTATTTGCTCCATAGGTGTTCCTTTTGAAGGTTAGTAAGAATGATGACCTTTGACTTTTGCACTGTGACCTTTTTTTTTTTTTGTTCCAAATTGGCCAATTTGGTTGTTTGGATTAGGTGTTAATTTCAGTGAAGAACTTGGTCATAGGAGATCATGGAGCTTATTTTAATGGATCATTTTGCCAGATTTGAGCTTTAACCTTGCAGCAATGACCTTGACCTTGAAATTTGTTTCTGGAGCGATTCTCAGAACAATTCAGCCTTGGTGTATGGCTCAAATGATAGCATGTACACCATAGGTGTTCCTTTTGAGGGCTCGAAAGAATCATGACCTTTGACCTTGGACAGAGACCTTGAAAAAACCTACTCTGCCCTGTGAATGAATCCTCGGCTTCTGAGAGTCCCTAAACTCATTCTTTCAGTTTGTAAGGTCTCTGGCCAACTGACATCTGCTGACGGCCATTCTCTCTTACGCCGTTTCTTGGTGTTTGCCAAATTTTGTCAAAATTTATGACACCGTTCCCCTGCTACCTTTATAATTTTGCCATTTTTGTGACTAGCACCCCTGCTATTTGTGCACCAACTATCTGGCCCTATTAAAACCCTGTCAGTATTTACTACATTTGCTTTTGGAGATGCCAGAGTCTTTGGTTTGGCCTCTTTCTAAGCCGACACATGCCTCTAATTAGCATTCAAATGAACAAGAATATCCTGCGATGGATTGGCAAGCTGTCCAGGGTGGGTCCCTGCCTTTGCCCGTAGTCAGCTGGGATAGGCTCCAGCTCGCCCCGCGACCCTAGTGAGGAATAAGCGGGTATAGAAAATGAATGAATGAATGAATGAACAAGAATAAATTGTGTAGATGCTTTTGTAATTGTGGTTAAGAACCTTCAAATTTTAAGTCATTTTTATCCCCCTGTACGTTTAGTCAAAGTACTTCATCCTTTTAAAAGGGCATTTTACGCACAGAATATACTGCTACCGCTCCAGAGTTCCCCGGCTTCTGGATGGCTCCCGGTTTTCCTCATGAAAATGTGTTAATTGTTTTTATGTGAACTTGCTGAGCTCTTGTAAAATCCTCGATAGGACGCTGTTGAGATCTCCTGCCTTATCTGCCTGTGTTTGTACATTATGTTCCCCCTCAGTACCATGTGTGCGCCTGCTGCAGGTGCCGCTGCATGAAAGCTCTCCAGTGGGAAAGTCATTCTGTTTAAGTCTGTTTAAGTTTTATTACAAAACAAGCCCTTTTCCCCAACTGTTCCCATCGCTGTTTTTTCCTGGAAGACCGGAAGTGCTACGAAGGCTTTTTTTTTTTTTTTTTAGCCTTTGGTGTATTTAGCTTTTCAGAGACATTTAGAAGATCTTTATTTTCGCTCTGCAGGGGCTTTTTTTTGACTGGTTAGATCATTGCTCTCCGTGTTGCCTTTCTGAGCGACTAGTCTCTTACCTCCTAAATTCTAAACTGTTTTTTTTTTTTTTACTTTCTTGTTGTCCACTGCTGAGACCTTTTCCTTCAGCTGGCATTCTTTGCCTGTGGAATGTGTGTGGGCTGTGTCTCGGAAATTACCTGCATCAGCGTCTCGTCGAGTGTTTGGCTGTCGAGGAGCTGCTCTGAGCAAATACTTCTCAAAAAGTCTCTTATTGTGAGTAAAAAGGCAGCCCGTTGGACCGGGAGATCTCAACAAGAGATTCCGAAGGCTGAAGTGTCTGCTAGTTTTTGAGAGGTTACTGTAAGTGTTTAAGTCATTTATTAGCTGAAGAATCTTGTAGCCAAAGCCTGAATGAACAGAAATAACAGAAAGTTGAGACCATCTGGGATGGCACCGGCCGCTACAACGAAGTGGGCATTGCTTACAGTATTGTGCTTACAGTGTAGTTCAGAACTCACCCATCTTTGAACTCCGCCTTCCTTTTTATCACAACTGTTCGCCTGTGAAGTTTGGAGGCTGCGTCTTAAAAGGTTGCGATGCTGCCGTGTTCACAGATATTGTCCACAAATAGACACGGACAGGCAGAAATACAAACGCTTGCGCAAAACAGCTTTCATGTCAGGTTTCCAACAGTTTCACAATAATTTCACTGTGGTTTGGCCTGGTGACACACAGACACACACAGATCAACTGAAAACAATACCAGCTTCACTATCGCAGCTGGTAACCAACAGCCACTGCATTCCCTCAGGACTGGAGCAGGACACCCATCCATCAGAGGTTTTCAGGCCTGTTCTGGTGAGAAATACTATTAATATGGCAAGACGTGTAGCATGACCGCGGGGAACCTTATATATAAGCTGTATATCTGACCAAGGCACCTTCTTACTTGTGATTACTTATGTGTCAGTTATCCTCCCTTCTTTCTGTCTGTCTGTAAAAGCGAAGAAGAGGAGAAAGGAGTATTCACAAACTCATTCACATGTCCCCTAGCCCCTCATCTGTGTCAACTGCTCACGGTGTCCCGTCAGCTAATTTTTACTCTAATTTTCTTTGTCCTGGCGCTCTTTCCCAGGTTATCACAAGACATTTAATACCGTCCATTGTTTATGTTGCCCTTTCTACACATGAAGCTGTAGGGACTAAACTGAAAGACTTGATATGATTGGCGGATATCAGATCTCAGTGGCCTGCAGCGTACTGCGTCCAGTTAGGCCAAAATCCCAAAGAGAACGCCGTAATTTAATCCATGTTCAGCGCCCACTTTAGGGTGCAGTGGATGACGTGATGCTATTTCTATTGCTCCTTTGTAAAGTTCTTTTATTTTCCGGGGTGAAGGGGGTGGGGGTGGTAAGGTGGGGGGGGGTGCTGTGGTGCTAATTCGTTTGAGGGAACCATAAGAGATCTTCATCAAACACATCAAAGACATCGTTCAACGGTTTCTGTTCAACGAAAGTTCTGTGGTAGACTGTGGCAGTTTGTCTCAAGATCTCAGATAGTTTGAAATGGCAGGCATGTCAAGTCAGAAGTTGGCATTTTTTTTCAGGATTTCAGTGTCCTTGTTTGCATTAGTTTGTTAGTTTCCCTTAGATACGTGTATCTGATAATATTCCACCTTGGTGAAATTACTGTACACACTCCCATAAATATTGATTAGGATACTGACTTGCTTAGAAGGTGAACATAAATGATAATGGATGTGGCCCCATCAGAAGCAGCTATATTTTGATGCAGTTGTTGGCCGCAATCTTGAGGTTAAACCTAAAATTTTAAGGTTCAATGGATTGTTCTCCTATTTGATGGGATTATCAGTGGTAAGGTAATGCCACGGGTCAATTATCGGTTTGGATCAGGTGATTGTAAATATTAATAATTTACAATTTTTTATATAAATATTGATTTTATGACTAATAGCTGGTAATCGCAGTGCAGGGCAGAGGTGTGGATGGAGTGCTCATGTGCCTGGTGGGATGATTCTTGATGCCGCTATCACGCCACCCTTCGATTTTGCTTGAGATCAGCTTATTATAGGTGTCAATAATTAACTATTGAATATGTTAACACTGTAATTTTGAAAGGAGTACCGAGTAAGTGTGCAGTACCCCTTATGAAAAATTACCACAAAATACTACAGTAAAAATACTATAGTTTTTTATAGTAACTCTGTAGTTTGCTATAGTGATGCTAAAGTGAATCACAAAAGTCAAACTCTACTACAGTAAACTATAGCAATGATATTCAATTACTATAGTATATTTGCAACAAAGTATAGTTTACTGTCGTAAAGTGTTGTTTACTCTAGTTTACATCAATTTTACTGTAGTAAACTATAGTTAACTATAGTAAACTTTTATAAGGGACATACGACGTGTTTTTTTTTGTCCCAGTGCAGAGGATACACCTGTGGTCATGGGCGACTGAATTTACTAGTTTGTGAATACTTTTTCACGACTCACGTGTTTGCGCTCTAGGGTGACGGGATGCCGACAGTAGCGGGCGGTAAGAGTGGTGGATTCCTGGCGGTGGCTCTGCTCGGCGGGAGGCACGGGCCTGTTTTCCCCGCTCCGCTCCCTCCCCTGGGCCGGCCCGGCTGGCAGAAGCTCAGGCGCCCAGAGACCCGAGTCGTCATCGTGGTCACAGTAACGACACGGTTGCGTGGTGTTGCATCAGGCACTATGTTTTTCTTTGCAGAGCTTAGCAAAACAAACCGGGGCGCCTTAGCCCCTTCCCTTGGGGAGGGGTGGGTCTTGGGGCGAGTGGAGACCAGGTGCGTATGGTCTCCCTGAGGGCGGGGTCTGAACTCCCAAAATGGCCCCCCTCCACCACTGTGGTTTTACACCTGCTTGCCCACACGGATCAGCATAACAGGACATTTCCTTTAGGACTGACACCACTCACTGCCGAAAATCAAAAATTAAGTCAACCGTAAAAAGTGTCTGAACTAGTCTGTATCTAGAAGTATTGTCGTATTTCTGTTTCTTCTGTTCTGAAACTATCTGAACGATCTCTCTATTTGCCCATGGGGCTGAACTATTTCACTTGTCGAGTAAAATATAACTCTAAACAAGCTCAGTATTTCCCTGAAAATGGGAAAAAGCTTTGTGTCTCATCACTAGACTAAAGGCTATCCTTTCTCTGGACCCAAGTTTGTAAACGGTCTCCATTCAATAAAATTTCCTGCAAAAACATACTTCATTTTTATGCATTGCAGAAAAATTTTCCAGGGAAAAAAAATCTTGTATTTATATTTGTGTCGAAGTTATAAGGCCAAGTATTGATATAATCCAGGCTCCTTCGGTGACTAATGGAATTGGCACTCCTGAACAGAATTTGGGATTTTCAGTTAGTTCCAGGCTGCCCTGTAACTTACTGTGCAGTATTTTAGCTGAAGAACTCTACAGCAATGTGACCAGAAGTGACTATGTATAGGTAGGACTTTGCTCTGTGGAACATCTGTGGAATTAAATGCAACAATACAAACAGTACATTTGGACAATTTTTTAACTAAATACTTTGCTGATTGAAAAGGATTAGGAGTTATATGTAAAACTATGCTGATTAAAACCCAGAACAGTTCTTCTTAGGTCAGTCCATGTTCCAGATTTGGGATGGATTCCGTTTTTACTGAATGCAATTAACCAGCTAACTTTGTGGAACAGGGCCATGTTCGACTGAATTTTGTTGGGTGCCCCTCTGCAGAATATGGGATCTTTTTTTTTTTCTTTTTGTTTTTTTAAATTTCTTTTCCTGGGAGCTTTTTACCGAGTATGCGAGTGTTTTCTTAACCAGTCTTTCTGTGATCTAACACCTGGCTTGTTTTTGCTGAGGCTGTCAGAAGGTTCAGAAAACAAACATCTTCCCCTTTAGCCTGTTTTAAGAGCTGGGATTTGCACACTTGAGGTTGAACTAATTGATGAAATCGGCTCTCTGTGTTCATGGATGGAGGAGACCATTAGCAGAACTTTAACCTTCGCACCTCCCTACAAAATGCTCCATCCGTGCTGCTCTTCCGTCGTAACCTAAAGACTCACTTGTTCAGACAGTATCTGACCTAAAACCCCCTCTCCCCTGCTTTAAAAAAAGAAAAAAAATCCCTGCTCTAAATTTTTTTTTTTTTTTTTTTTTAACCCGAGGCCAAAATATGGCCATCGGGTATTGCGAAGACCTTGCGCCCGTCCATCTGTCTGTCTGTCCGTCTGTGTAGACAATAACTCCTTTCCTATTAATGTCAGGGTCATGAAATTCACAGGGACTCTTATTGGGACATATAGCTTGGACAGGTTCGAAGATGGGTAACCTTGACCTACTTTAAGGGGTCAAAAGGTCACATTCTTTGTAAACTCTGTTTCCTTGATTACATCCACTATTTTTGTTGTAGCCGTGTAAAATTTACAGCATGTATGTTCTGGATAATCAGCTTGCAGAAAATTCAAGGTGGATGACCTTCACCTGGTTAATGGGGTCAAAAGGTCACATTGTTTCTGAACAGTGTTACTGTCATTACGCCTTTGCACTACCATGATATTTTTTGGTGGAGCTATGTCAAGTTCATAAGGTTTACTCACTGGATAATCAAGTCGGAGGACATGGAAGCTACGTGGCCTTGAATACCTTGCGTCCGTCCGTCTGTCTGTCTGTGTAGACAATAACTCCTTTCCTATTAATGTCAGGATCATGAAATTCACAGGGACTGTTCTTGGGACATATGGCTTGGACAAGTTCGAAGGTGGGTAACCTTGACCTACTTTAAGGGGTCAAAAGGTCACATTCTTTGTAAACACTGTTTCCTTGATTACATCCACTATTTTTGTTGTAGCCGCGTAAAATTTACAGCGTGTATGTTCTGGATAATTGGCTTGCTGAACATTAAAGGTGGATGACCTTCACCTGGTTAATGGGGTCAAAAGGTCACATTGTTTCTGAACAGTGTTACTTTCACTACGCCTTTGCACTACCATGATATTTTTTGGTGTAGCTATGTCAAATTCATAAGGTTTACTCACTGGATAATCAAGTTGGAGGACATGGAAGCTACATAGCCTTCACCTACTTTAAATACCTTCTCATAACAATTTCATGTAGCAGCATTATCAACCAAACTGTTCAGTCACCTTCAACATAACATCGAATTTCGATGACTGCGCATCATGTCAGACTTCATATTCTGAATGCCACACGATGTAAAGTCTCAGCTGTCCTGTTCCACACTTTCCATATAACCTGCCAGGTCCTAGATGAAATTGGACAATGACCTCTGTCTTCCTTTTCACTCTTGAAACTTCTCTCAAGCCCGAAAGTATTAAACACATTGGGCCTGATTTACTAAGACCTTTAACACATGCAAAATCTTTTTGCCTGCGCAAAACCAGAAACCTTGCCACTGATTGGTGCAAGGGGAATACCGTGGCCAATCATGGGCAATGTTTTTGGTTTTGCACGGGCAAAAAGATTTTGCATGTGCAAAAGGGCTTAGTTAATCAGGCCCATTGTGTTACATAGGCATACATTAATAAACCCTTTATATGTTGTAATTCCTTGTCTTATGCCCATACGGCCGAGGGTACTTTAGCATTGCGTTCTATGTTTTAATTTGCTTTCCTTTTCTTTTCTCTGCTTGCTATTGCCTTCTGCATAGTCTGTACTCTACATCCTCATTACTTGAGGTGATCAATGCTGTATATGAATTGTACCTTATCTAGTCTGTTGTGCTACAGTGTCAATGACCTAATTGTATGCACTTCGTGTTAGTCGCTTGGGATAAAAGCGTGTGCTAAATAAATGTAATGTAAACTTTCTGACTCATGGACTGTCGCCCTCTGGATATGGAGGACGCCATATTTGACACTGTCTGTCCACCCTCCCACCTATTCCTTTTGTCCTGCCCCCAGGCTGTCTATGAGCCCGGAGGAACACAGCGAGTTCTGGAGGAAGATCCAGTTTACTGTGGATAAGGATGTGGTGAGGACGGACCGCAGTAACCACTTCTTCAGGGGGGAGAACAACCCAAACGTGGAGATAATGAGGTCAGAGCTGCTGTCACTCTGTGGTGTCGGCCTGTCCCGACCAAACCAAGATGTGTGTCAGAATCACGTTATTCTGCTGTGTTTTCTTTACTTTTAGTAGAGTTCCTAGTTGCGACATGACGGTTCCAGAAAATCTGGTCATGGGGTCATTTTGTTTCCATCGTGAAAGTGAATGAGTTTTTTCTTCCGTTTCCTCTTTTCTCATCTATGAGCATTTTCCCCTCTTATGTTTGTCAAAAGCATAGACTGCATAGAAAGGTGGACGCTGAATCTCCACTTCCTAACGCTGTAAAAAAAAAAATTTAAAAATAGCCAAATTATCCTTCATACGGACACTGCCATCTTGCACATTTAGAGCCAGGGTCCGCACAGGAGTGATTGGGGGGGTTTGAGCCGCGATATTGAGGTCCCACCTATACATCTGCCCTACTGTTAATCTCATCCCCTGAACTATTTATGGAGCTCCTAAATGGCTCCTTCAGCGTGACCGGTAAAGCTGTTTGTCGTACACAGACAACAGTTCTACTATGACTGAAAGGTTTTTAAAGGGTACAATAGTTCAGATCTTTTCCAAGTAGAGTTGTATGAATCTGAAATATGTTTGCAGCTTTCATCATCCTTTGCGGTGTTTTGCTTGGCTCTCATGCCGGTGTCCGGTACTAATACAAACCTACTTTAAAAATCCAAGCCAGCAAACCTTTAAAAAAAAAGGTGAATAGTGCCTGTGGGGGAATAGACTCCGTACAGTCATGGGTTTTAATGTTCATTCTTACTAGGTACCAAGCTAGTTAGCTAATGACTGTGACCCCCCCTCAATCTCAATTTACTAATTTTAGTTGGCTAGCTTGCTAACAGTTTTTTGCATGCTTGCAAGATTTGGAAATGTGTCACTTATTAAGGTTAACTAAAGGATAAATAAAATAAAAAATAAACTTATGCTAGCAACAAAAATTGATTGTGGAAAACCCCTTGCTCTGAACATAGCATCGCTGCAAACTGAAGCTACATTACGCTATGTTCAAAGTAAAGAGCTTTTTACCATGTCCATTGATGCCTACAGTGACCTGCCATGGAATCTTGCCTAACTAGCGAGCTAGCTCGCTGTAACTTTCTGTTGTAGCATTGCTGTGAACAGTGCATGATGCTATGTTCAGACAAAGACCCTTTTACTGACAATTTTAATTGGACTTAATGGGTTATATTCAGTTGTATTGGGACCTAGCAACTTATGCACATGTAATGTTAACATTATTTCTCCGCTCGATGGTCACACCCTAGCTGCATACAATTCTCGAAAGTAGATCAGCAGGCGACGTCTTCTCTAAGAGAAGCTTTCAATCATTACTTTGCAGTGCACCCCCTTTTTATAGGATCAAATAACTAAATGAAACAAAACTTAACAGAAAAAAAAATGAACAATTGAACATATATCAGCATGGTAAGAGCTACTTAAAATGACAGAAAACATCTTCAGAAAAAACCTATTTGACCAACTCTGTCTCATGCCGACTCATCATATAGTGACGATTCCTGACCAGGGTCAGGGTTGGGTTTAGGGTTAGGGGGTGGGGTATGTTTGAACCCTGGCGTGAAATAAGGATGCAAAAAGCCTCTTTTAGTTGTTTATCGATGCTTGGTCAGGTAGCATCAATATATGACAAATCGGGTTGAGACTAGGCTTATTTGACTCGTACTTTAATATCTTAGTGAGGCCCATGTCGCATCCACTATCATGGAGGGGGAGGGTTATTACCAGTACTGGCACCAGCCACTAGATGTTTTGGCCTCATTTTTGGGGAGCTGTTAGGTTGTTCATCTTTATATACAGTTAATGGTCGAAACCAATGCCAGCTGGTTTGTTGTTCTTCGCCGGAAATTAATATGTTTCCCTTCTGGGAAAAATAACTTCAAAAATCCAACAGTTCCCATCATGCAGAACAGCTCGGTTTAGCGTGATGGAAACAAAATGCCTCTTGTTCTCGTGTTGTTAAGACTCTATTGAGGGACACCACCTTATAAGTTTTGGCTATCAGTAGTAATTGTTACATCTGAATTACAGTCATCAATTGTGTGGTCATAATGTGATTAGAATGTCTTCACATTTATTCGGATGTAACAATCACTACAAGAACAACTATTACATGAGAAACGATGATCAGTTGTGAGCATGTTCCTGTCGTACCATGACCTCAAACCTTACAGGCTTGGGGCGATATGTGGCGAGTCAGCAGTTACATTCCACTTGTTGGAACGACTAAATCAGCAACAGCACGGAGGCAACATAAGACTGGCACAAGACTCAAAATCAAAGTGCAAATTATGAAACGTAAGACATTGTGTATTTTGGGACATTGTTGGAGTAGGGAAAGGAAGGTCACTGATATCCCTTTTCCACCAAGCTGGTTCCAGTGCTACAACCCCAATTCTGAAATAGTTGGGACGAAGTGTAAATTGTGAATAAAATCAAAATGCAATGACTTTCAGATCACATGAGCCAATATGTTATTTACAATAGAACATGGATAACATTTCAAATGTTGAAACTGAGACATTTTACATTTTTATCCACAAAATGAGCTTATTTCAAATTTTCTGGCTGCAACAGATCTCAAAAAAGTTCGGACACAGGCAAAAAAGGGCTGAAAAAGCAATTAATATATAAGAGAATCAGCTGCAAGAACGTTTAGCAAGTAATTAAGTTAACTGGCATCAGATGTGTAACATGATTGGCTATAAAAGGGATGTCTTAGAGAGGCTGAGTCTCTCAGAAGTAAAGATGGCCAGAGGCTCTCCAACCTGTGAAGGTTTGCGTAAAAAAATTGTGGGATACTTTAAAAACAATGTTCCTCAACGTCAAATTGCAAAGTCTGAAGGTCTCACCATCGACAGTGCATAACATCATCAAAAGATTCAGAGAAACTGGAAAAATCTCTGTGCGTAAGGGACAAGGCCGAAGACCTTTACTGGACGCCCGTGATCTTCGGGCCCTAAGACGCCACTGCGTCACTCACCGGCATGATTCTGTCATTGACATTACTAAATGGGCCCAGAAATACTTCAAGAAACCACTGTCTGTAAACACAGTCCTCCGTGCCATCCACAAATGCCACCTAAAACTCTATCATGCCAAAACGAAGCCATTGTTGAGCATGATCCATTAGCGCCGCCGTGTTCTGTGGGCCAAGGCTCATTTAAAATGGACTGTAGCAAAGTGTCCTGTGGTCAGACAAGTCCAAATTTGACATTCTTGTTGAAAATCATGGGCGGCGTGTCCTCTGGGCTAAAGAGGAGAAACACCACCCCTCCTGTTATCAGCGTTCAGTTCAAAAGCCAGCATCTTTGATGGTATGGGGATGCATTAGTGCATATGGTGTGGGACACTAGCATGTTATAAAAAGCACCATGAATGCTGAAAGGTATATAAAGGTTTTAGAGCAACATATGCTCCCCTCCGGATGGCATCTATTCCAAGGGAAGGCCTTTTGTATTTCAGCAGGACAATGCAAAACCACATACTGCAGCTATTACAACAGCATGGCTTCCTAGTAGAAGAGTCCGTGTGCTGAACTGGCCTGCCTGCAGTCCTGATCTTTCACTGATTGAGAACATTTGGCGAATAATTAAACAAAAAGTCCGTCAAAGGAGACCCAAAACACTCCAGCAGCTGGAAGCCTGCATTAAACAAGAGTGGGATTAAATTCCAATGGCTAAACTCAAGAAACTTGTCTCCTCAATGCCCAGACGCCTCCAGTCTGTGTTAAAAAGAAGAGGGGATGCTACACCATGGTAAACAGGCCCCGTCCCAACTTTTTTGAGACCTGTAGCGGCCATCAAATTTAAAATGAGCTCATTTTGCGGATAAAATTGTAAAATTTTTCAGTTTCAACGTTTGCTATGTTATCTCTGTTCTATTGTGAATGAAATACTGGCTGGTGTGATTTGAAAGTCATTGCGTTTTGATTTTATTCACAATTTACACTTTGTCCCAACTATTTCGGAATTGGGGTTGTAGTTCGGAGTCAGAGCCTGACTTAGCACCGGTTCTTTACGTTTCCACAAGCACCTTTTTCCTAAGCACCTGCTCCTGGGTCTCAAAACTGGTGCCAGGGCAAGCACCAACTCCTCGCTGGTCTAGAGCCAAGCACCGATTACGTCAGGGGCTGGGGGCCAAGTTATTGTGGCCAATAAGACGAGCGCAAACACTGTACCGCCATTTTTAAAACGACAGCCAAGCGAGTGTAGTCTGCTTTCGTTTTCAAACAAACAAAAAACAAGAAAAGTTCCGGCTCTGTATCGGAAAGTAGGCTTGCGAAAGCAGCAGCACTTGCATGTACGCGACAGGCTCCTCCATCTTCATTGTTTTGCCTCTGTTTGGCATGAACGTTACTGGGTAAGCAGACGCGTATACTGCGACGCACTGACGTTATACGGTGATGTATAGCATAGCTCTGAGTTGCCTCCCTGGCGATGGAAAAGCAAATAGGTTCGTACGAGGTGCGTGGGTTGAACCAACTAAGCACTGGCACTTAGCACCAGGTTCTTTTTGGTGGAAAAGGGGTATGAAATAAATTACAAAAAAAAAAAAAAAATCCAGCTTTAACTATTCTTGTGGCAGGGTTGACAATTATTTAACAGTCCTCAGGATCACTAGCTTTCTCTGCCCTATTTTTTTTCAGAATTCATTTGTACCAATAGTATTGTGCGAACATGTAACTCACACTACGGGTGCATGCATGAACTCTGGGTTTGTATACGCACAGCATCATATTTTCAGTCAGTGAAGCACTTCACCCAGTGAACACTTCATTGAGCACAATCTACTTTTCACTACAGTTCATTGTACTGTTCAGTGTACGGACTTTACTCCTGGTGAGAAACTAACCAGCTACAGTAACCGCTGCCAAGCAGTTTATACAGGCTGCATACTTGACATTTTATTTTATGGCTGAACTATGCGTGTAGAGTGTGTGACTGTGGCTGTAGGGGTTGGATTAAATGCCTAGCTGATAGGGGTTTATTTTGCTCTTTGTGTGGCCCTGGGCTAAACAGAATTTGCAAGGACCAATTGCCTTGGGCTCAGGGTACTGCTGACCCTCGAGGCTAATTTTCCTTTGACACCTGAGTCGACTTTACGTTGGCACAGATGGTAGCGCTGTGTTATCATGGCCGCTATAAGGAATCAGGTTTTCTCCAAGGACTCGCTGAGTAGAATATTCTAATCCTCTCGTTTGTAAGCATTAGGCTAGTTGTAATCCTCGCCTAGCTTCCACCACACAAGCTGTCTATAGCCCAGGGCTAACGAAGGCATAGAAATCCAGTTGGACTGTAAAAAGAAAACCAACCTTATTCCTGGAGATGTGCTGTCCTGTAGGTCTTCATTTCAACCCCAACAAAACATGCTTCCTTGAGCACCTAGAGACTCTGTTAAGATACTAATATGCAGACTCAGAGTTTTCAATTATGCTTAAAATGAAAATCTTCTTGATGACAGAACTCCAGGTACCGTGTTCAGTGGCATTTGACCTACTGGATTTCCACACTTACCGCTAGGTTAGGCCAACTGCAATCCTCATCTGATTGTATGATCACTATTTTGCTAGCTTTCTATTTACCGGGGCTAACAAACAAATTGATTAGAATACTTTCCTAATCCATTGTAAGAGTTCTCTCCTCGGTCGTCAGTGTTAGCCCTGCTTTGGAGCGAGGTTATGATGACTCACTGTGGTCAGTGCCAATTCACAGAGGATCCAGGTTTGGGACAAAAAATCACTTGGGGTCAGAACTTAGCATCTACTAACTTTAGTACGAGGCGACAGGTCTCTGAGAGTGGCTTTTTAGCCCAGGGTTTTCCACTGGTCGTGGTGCAGAGGTGGAGGTTGTGATTGGCTGATCTCTTTTTCTGCAGGCGGGTCCTTCTGAATTACGCGGTGTTTAACCCTGATATGGGGTACTGCCAGGGCATGTCGGACCTGGTGGCCCCGCTGCTGACGGAGGTGCAGGACGAGAGCGATACCTTCTGGTGCTTCGTCGGGCTGATGGAGAACACCATCTTCATCAGTTCGCCTCGAGACGAGGACATGGAGAGGCAGCTGGTGAGAAAAAAGTGCACTTAAACCCCGATACACAAGCACATGCATGCACATGTGCGCACTTAGACTCGCAAACTTGCACAGGGACCACTCGTGCATTTGCATATGTGCACATTTTCCCACATGCTGTACATTCCCACATGTACTCTCACGCTGTTAATGTACGAATTTCTGCGTGTGTGTGAGTAAGGTTGATAACGTGAATGGTTGTATACTTTGTATATTTGGTGTAAATTTCACGAGAATATTCTGAAGGTTTGTCTGGGTGAATCAGATCATGCATGCTTTACTTTGTGCATGCGTGCGTGCGTGCACGCGTTCAAATGAGCTGACCGTACTCTTGCATATGAGTGAGTGGGTGCACGTGCGGGTGTGTGTCAATGTGGCAGCAGCACTTTTTCATACTGTAAGTGCGTGCGTGTGTGTATGGGTGTAAATGTGCTGTCAGCACAAGTATGTGCGCGTGTGTGTGAGTGTGTGTGTACATGTAATGGCCGACCTCCCGTGTGTGCGCACGCGTGTGTGTGTGTGTGTGTGTGTGTGTGTGTGTGTGTGTGTGTAAATGTTATGACAGAACTCCTGTGTGTGTGTGTGTGTGTGTATGTGTATGTAAACGTAATAGCAGAACGTGTGTGTAAATGTAATGACTTTTGTGTGTGTGTGTGTGTGTGCGCGCTGGGCAGATGTACCTGCGGGAGCTCCTGAGGCTCATGCTGCCGCGGTTTCACCAGCACCTGACGCAGCTCGGGGAGGACGGGCTGCAGCTGCTCTTCTGCCACCGCTGGATCCTGCTCTGCTTCAAGAGAGAGTTCCCCGATACCGAGGCCCTGAGGATGTGGGAGGCCTGCTGGGCTCACTACCAGGTACACACACACACACACACACACAAACACAAACATATGTTTTTCATTACTCATGGGGGGGACCAAAAACCTATTTTCACATCCCTGACATCACCCTAATCTGAACCCCCTCCCGAACCCTAATGATATTCCCAACCTACGAACCCCTGAAATAACCCAATTTTTGACCTAAATTTAAAACCTCACCTTGACCTCATGCATGACTCTAATGCCTTATTTTAAACCTTGACCTAGTCCTAACCACAAGTCACAGTTTAATCCCAGATTAATCCTACCCCTTGGCCCAGAATTATGCTATTTCCTCAAGGGGGCTCAAAATACTGTCCCCGCGGTGGTAAATTTTCTGAATTCATTATACACTGGGGTTCTTTGAGTCACCACAAGGCATCTTTAGTCCCCTTAAGTATAGATAAAACATGTACACACACTCAAAGGCATCTTTAGTCCCCTTAAGTATAGATAAAACATGTACACACACTCAAACTCAACCACTCATGCTCATATGTACAGTACACTGAAAAATTGATCCATTGGCCGTCAATCACCCATGCACATGCGAACATACAGTACGATGAAACATTTATCTATAGGCTATTCCTTTGCTAATCTATGATCACAAAGCCTGCATTTTTCTTGTCCGATTCAGCCGGCGCTCATTATTGACCTGCCACTGTTGCAGTGGACTTCCTTTACCACTCTACCCTAACCTCGCTATGTTGCTAATGGTGCCGTGTACCTCATAGGTGACAGTGTAAATAAACAAATGACCACTGTTCCCTCGAGAGAGGCTGTTAGTAGAGTATGTTTGGAAGGGTGGGATACCTCTCGCTGCCCTGCAGGGATATGAGCTCGGCACTACTCAGCCCGTACGCGCTTGTTTCTGTAGCAACCGCTGACCTTGTTTCGACCCGCTTATTCAAATTTCCCTGCGTTCTCACCGAGCGAGAGCCGCCCGACCTTGGAAGAGTTTCCCCCGCTGTGGCGGATAACCGGATAATGACTGAGACCCGGGGCAGCGAAGAACACACGCTCTGCTGATAGGGGACATTTTCGCAGTGTTACGAGAACGTTTTGTGCATGTTGTCACCTTGCCGTAACATTAAGGCCACATTGTAATAATGTGTCCGGTTACCTGACACTGTAACAGTACAGCTGGGACCGTGCGAGGAAGAGATGAGAACGACATCAAATATTTTCCTCCCGTCGGCAGTGAGTGTTCTGCGCGTTCAGGTGTCAACACACACCTGACACACTGAGGGGTACAACCACAAACCACAGCCATGCTAATGCTAACCCTCAGAGGTAAATTGCACATTTCTCGGCGAGCAGGCGAGTGTCAGCAGAGTCAGCAGTGGAGTGATAGTGCACAAATGCACGCATGAGGGTACACAGGCACCCACACACAAGCAGAAAATAAGAGCTCTGTTCTACTGTGGCCTTCCCCACTTAAATAATATAAATAAATAAGTGACCATACTGCTGAGCTGTGTAAACACTCACATTTTGTAAACATACCTGCACTACTGCCTGTACTCACACTAAACTGGACTGTTTTGTTAATGGTTTTGTTTCCATAACATGCCGATGGTTTAGCTGTTCTTGTCTCTGAGCGATGCTTGTTTGGCTTGCCCCCCCACAATAGACAGACTACTTCCACTTGTTCCTGTGTGTGGCGATCATCGTGTTGTACGGGGAGGACGTCACCGAGCAGCAGCTGGCTACCGATCAGATGCTCCTGCACTTTAGCAACCTTTCCATGCACATGAACGGAGAGCTGGTGCTGCGCAAGGTAATGCCACTCCCGACCACAGGGGGCGCTGTGCTTACATGACCACCATTGACCACTGGGGGTGCTGCGCGCATCTGTCCACTTCTCATCAAAGAGGGAAAAAATGTGTTCTGCTTTGGACGTACGTAGCAGTACATGATAACTGGTTCTGCGCAAGGTAATGCCACTATTGGCCAGAGGGGGCACTATGCACAGGTGGCCATCATGAACTTCTGGGAACGCTGTGCTCAGCTGAGGAAGTATGTAAGAGTATTTGAGAAACTGATGCTCTCTGAGGTAGTGCCTCTCCTGACCACTGAGGGCTCTGGTGTTCATCTAGCCACTCTTGACTACAGTTGAGTCTGAGCTCAGTCTAAGAAGTATGAAGGAGTAAATTATTAACTGGTGTGGTGCAAGGTAATGCACTTGTGGACCACAGAGGGCACTGTGCTCAGCTGCAGAAGTATGTAACGGTACATGAAGACCTGGGTTCTAAAACGATATATCTGTTTTATTTAGAGAGAACTTTTTGCCTGAAGTTCTTTGCGCAGTGTCTCCAACATTAAAGTGCAAATTCATCAAATTTCCTCAAATAATCTGGTAATCGTTCGGCCAAACAGTTCACGAAGAGTATCCTGCTAAATATATGCCCCAAATTTGCCGCTTTTTCTCGAAAATGAGCCCTTTATTGAGGTCTGAGTGGAGACGTCCGAAAACAAAATGGAGATTGACCCAAATTCGCCAATTAGCGGATGCGGCATAACGGTAGGTGTTCCAAACGCGAAAGTCAAGCTGAAAACAAAAGGAAAACAAGATCTTATCAAAAAATATTATTTCCATAAATTATGAAAACAAATATTTTTCACATCAGAGGGGGAAAAGGATCGACGTAATAATCAGACTGGAGGCATGGTGCACCAAAACTATTGAGAGTTTTATTAGGCCATGACAAGGAAAGGTGTCTGAAAATGGGTAGCCTACATTCGTGATACATTCGCGGGACCTTTATTCTCCAGTGCACACTTGACAAACAACACAGCCCATGCAGGTTAAATGAGGCCCTGTTTGCACCGCTGGCTGGCTAGCATGCTAAAGCTTTTCGTTATTAAAGTATTAAGTTACACGTGTAACAGTTGTCATAAACTTGAATTTATTAATTTAATGGTGAACAGCATTAGCATGCTAGCTTGCGAATTATTCATCCCATTGACTTGAACAGACTAGAATCTTACGGTTTTTTCATTCTCCAGTTGCTGCTCCTGGTCTCATTCTGGCTTTGCTATAATTGCTGAAGTTTCGATTTTACTCAAGGTCTCGGGGTGGAAGATGGATTTGGTTCAGTTTTGAGTCATTTTCTTGCATAAAATAGTTCCTATTAAGCGGCGCCCTGGGCTTATTAACCGATTTTCTGAGTAGAGTATAGCTGGGGAAAACTCGGGACCGGAGCAGCTCGGGCTCGGCTTATTAATCGATGGCTCATTAAGCAGTGATTTCTGTAATTACTAACCCACAGTGATATCCAGACTTCTCCTGTGGCTCAGGAACTGGCAGATAAAAGCAGATATCAGTGAAGTGTTTAGAGCAGATCACCGATCCTGATCCGGGCTCCGTGAAATCTGCTCGTTTCCTCTTCACAAATCCATCCATGCCTTTCAAATTTTGGGGTTTTTCAGAAATTTATGGACCACGATGCCTCTACTTGCATCGGCCTTATTGTTGCCGCCGTAAACTAGGCAGATATTTGGTATTTTCCCAAGGGAATAATCCACTGTTATGAATCACTGAGTCAAATGACATTGACAGCGCGTTTTCTGCCTCTGGCTAGGTTCCTCCCGCGACGTCAGCACTGAAGATAGTCGAAGATAAAATCTTTCTGAGATGATTGCAACCTGCAGTGATTAAAATGCGCATAAATTTGTTATGGCTGATTATAATTTGAAATGACCAGTGCACAAAGGGTGTATTTATGTTAGAAATTCCGTGGTCCAAATCTTATTTTTGGATGATCGAGCACTTAAACAGGATTCCGGGTTCATATATGTGGTTATTTTGTTACTGGAGGATTTGATGAACTCCTTAGATTAGAGTAGGATTACCTTCGCTGTTCTTTAGAGAGTGATCTAGAATCTTTTACCGTAGTTTCTGCAGGGTATGCAGTAGCTTTGTTCTAAACATTTTGACCTTCCTGTTGTCTTATTTCATGATCTTTCCTAATTCCCCCCTTTTTCCAGGCCCGCAGCCTGCTTTACCAGTTCCGCCTCCTACCCAGAATCCCCTGCAGCCTGCACGACCTCTGTAAGCTGTGCGGCCCAGGAATGTGGGACAGCCGGTACATTCCGGCGGTGGAGTGTTCCGGAGAGCACCCGGATTCTCAGAGCTGCCCCTATGGAGGCACCGTCACCCCACTCCCGCCGCCCCCCTCTCCCCTCCCGAACCTGCCCCCCGAGGGCAAGAGGTGCTCCAAGACCAGAGACATCTTTACCTTCCGGAAGCAGTCCTGAGTGTTGACTGGCCTGGAGAACGGGTGCAAAAAGAACAAGACAATAACGAAAGACAACTGTTGCGGTTCCAGCCACCTCCACATTTTACAATCAGTACTCCATTGGGGGATTGCAAGGGGTGGAATGAGTAGTTTATGCTCCTTTTCAAAATATAAAACTGGTTTAATGAAGCGGATACATATGGGACACCGAATGTAAATTTAGGCCTCCGCTCGCCCCTGTTCGGAATTCCAGGAAGAGGGGCGCCGTGTGCACCAGGAATGGGTCATGCAATTAGGATCTTCATCTTATCTTTAAAACAGTAGGCCTCTGTGATGCTGTCTGTCAGGTTAGTCCGGGTACAGTCCTGGATGCTTGACTGAGCATCTCAACACGTATAACAACGTACTCCCCATTTCATACGCATATAAACTCGTTTCTGCAATCTGATTGGAGGAATCTGAACTCAAACTTACCTGAAAGGCCTTCCTTAAACATGAGGGTCTTTTGCTTGTTGTTGTTTTACGGGCTGATACTTGCAGTGGACGCCACCCTTTTATACACTACAGTATGTGCTTACATCATGCCTACAGACTCCATTTCTAGAGTTCTCTTAGGTCTATAAACTGCATGATTGCTCCATTAGAGAACGAGGTGGGGGAGTTTGTTTACCAAATGACAGAATGATGTTTGGCCAGGAAGGGGGAGTCTGTTTACGGCACAAACAGCCCGCATTGTAGCCGTACCTGCTGATCTCACCGCCTCCAATCAGATGGTCAGCAGCTGTCGGAGAAACTGTGAGCTCTTATTTATTTTTTTTTCTTGAAAATGTTTTGTGTTTTGACTTGTTTTCTCGTGAAGGGAAGGGGCACTGTCTCTTTAGCGAGGATGGAATGTTCTAGATATGAGAGAGAGGGGATTGGATACATTGCAGATGTGCGACCCTGGTTCTGGAAACCTGCAGGGTCTGCTTGTTCCTGGTTGTCTGTTCAATCAACAAATCAATTATTGTAACTTAATTTAGATATCCAGTAAAAAGCCAGAGAAGTTACTCTTTTATAGTCTGTAGGAACATGGATTTTATATTTATAGCAGAACACCAGAATGCAGGTTACACGACCTCCACCACGGCATAATGATCTGAATCAAAATCCCGCACACACTTACTCCACGCTTAATTTATCGATACAAGCAGCTGAATTTCCTCATCCTGAGTCTAAATTATGAGGTGAGGACGGGAGCATATAGACGTTGTCTGGCACTGTATGGTACCGGGGTTGGAGATCTTGGCAATCAGTGCCTTTGGCAATATGGTGAATGTTTCCTTTTAAAGGGCAAATTCAATGTGCTTTATAAGTTGTGTCTGCAAGCGGGGAACCTGCAATAAGGTGAATATTACCAAGACCCGGGCAATATGTCAAAGCCATTTACTGGCGGTGAAACTCGGCAAAATTTTTTTTTAACTGCGTTATCAAACCCGCACCTCGCTGGAGGTTTCAAGCTTATGTACTGCTGGCACCGCAAAGTAGCATAACTGGCGTGGGCGCATGCGTCTTTCGACTCAAGGAAGGGGTCCAGGTTAGGCTGTCAGGTGAATTTACGGCAGACTGCACGCAACCGCTGTATTTGAAAAGTTTTTAGTTCCTAGTTTGCGTTTTCAGTGCAACGAATTATGGAATGTTTGCTGCAGATTCCGCCCACTCCCTGTATCTCGAGGATAAGGGCACAGACCGATTCCCTAGTGGAAACACCATTAAAAGTAAGTGAAGGCAAATAAACGCTAAATTTAGCAAGTGTTCCACCCATGGTAGCGAATGACACAGAAGGAATACTTTTGAGGATAGTCTTTTCACTGCTTTGAGTTTTAAGCGTCTCCTTCAAGGAGGGAAGGGGGGGGGGGGGTTCTCTCCCAGTTTTGCTGTGCGGAATATATCATTGGCTTTTCAAGGCCACAGTCCTTGAGGCGAGGCGGGCAGCCTTTCAAAAGAGCAAGTGTTGTACAATGGACTGTCTGTCTGCATTACACACTGATGGAGGTTATAGATGGCTGGCTGGGAAACTGGAGCAGGCGAGCGGAGCAGCAGATAATCTCTGGGTGTGGTAACGGCAGGCCGCGTGTGCCCGTGCTTACAAATCCGTCAGGCAGCGCGTGACCGTGTGTGTGTGTGTGTGTGTGTGTGTGTGTGTGTGCGTGCGTGCAGGTCTGTTGTCACAAGACTATTAGAGAGCTTTCTTGTGTTCAGTGCTTACTTGATTGCCAATTTCATGGTTTTAATTGCATTTTGGGAAAGGTTAGTTCTAAGAGGTCATTTTTAGGAGTTGGGTAAGCTTCACTGCTATTGCAAAGTAATACCAAAATCTAGTCTTTTTCTTCATGAGGGACCACTCGACTGGCAAAAGGTGTGCGTGTTTGTAAACAATCCATTGTGGAATGATCAGGATATCCCTCATTTTACACTAAAATGTGGGGCTTTCTGACTGTACAGCAGGGTGTGTGCTGGATTATTTTGACTGATAAACCGACTGTACAGTACAGAAAGGGAATTTGTTTATCTTTCTCTCGTGTGTGCGTGTGCGCATGTATGACTACGATAGGTAAGTGAGAGAGGTGGAGATAGACATGCACTTCTTGACTGTGAGAAATATCCTGAAATCAGCAAAAAGGCATTTCAGCGAAGTTACTACATTTCTATATACATTTCCTTCCCTGACAAATGTGTGAAAGCATTGAATCCCGCTGGGGAATGAGTCAACCGCACCAATATGCTGTAATATGTTTCAGAGTCAGGCTGTCACAGCCCGAGGGACAGCGTGTAACAACGCAACCACCATCCTAACCGAACAGTGTCTTAGCTGTTCAGCTTCCAAGTATTACACTTACAGCTCACAAATGAATGCTTTCATTAGTGTTTTCCTCCTTTCAAATTGATTTTTATCGATAAAGCTTTGGCAGTATTGTATTGTATATATTATATTTCAGACCAATAAAGCATATTGATTGAAAAAAAAAATCGATAGACTGCGAGAGAGGTTCATTCTTCGATTTAAAAGAAGATTGGAGTTTAGTTTGAATTTTTTTTAACCCTTTTCCCGAATTGGACGGTGAATATAAGCGCATTACACCATAGAAAAATTTGAAGTGCATCATTTTATCTTTAATCAGGCTACGCTTAGTCGTCCGAACTTAACATGCTAAAATGGGCGCTGTATGTAGATGCATGCGCGAATGCTTGTGAGTGCTGGTTCTGTACGACACAAGGCTTTGGCCCCTCCCTGTATATGATGAGATTGGGGTTGTTGTGCGGCTGCTTGCTGGCGGAGGAGGATTATAGGTTTGTTGTTGAAACAGTGTGGATGATAAGATCAGCCGATGGTTTAACTGCAAGTCCTCTGTTAGAGACCGTGAGGACGAGCTCAGCAAAAACATGGGTTTTACATGATGTTTGGGGAGATGTACTTTTCCGCTTTATCCGTGTGTGTGTAAGTGTGTGTGTGTGTGTGTGTGTGTGTGTGTGGTCTGCGGGGTTGATGAGCGCACAGCTGGAGGTCTATCAGCTACCATGGAGAGGCTACATCGACCACTGTGTTTAAGATCAATAGTAAAGCCCTACCCACTCAGTTTTGACAGGTGGTAATGAGCAAGGATTCTTCGGGGGGGGCGGAGGAGCCTGGGGCCCCGCCCTCTCAGCATGTGGGGTGGTAATGAGGCGGGCTGTTGGGGGGCGGAGCCAGAGAAGGTGTTACTGAACAGCACTATGTTACTTAGCGGAGTGATCTGGAGAGATACATTTCATCTCAAATACCTCCCGCTGAGCATTTTGCTTTCAATATGTACTCCCACTTTCAGTATTTTCACTGTCAATCAAGTCTTCATTCTCTTTTTTTAGTTCTATTGTTTTCCTTAGAGCGGGGTTCTCAAACTGGTCTGTAAAAGGGCCGCGGAGCTGTGGGTTTTTATTCCAACCGATCGGAGGCACACCTGGTGCAACTAATGAAATCGACTGATCTCTGCCTGCACAAGTGATTAGTTTTATCAGGTGTGCTTCTGCTCAGTTGGAATGAAAACCTGCAGCCCCTCAGCCCTTTTACGGACCAGTTTGAGAGCACTGACTTGAGCTGCTTTCACACTGGACACGAAACGAATTTTTCACACGACAGATTACATTCAAAGTCAATGCGAAATGCGTGTATTTGCGTCTTTGCATTGGCTTTGAATTTAATCTGTCATGCGAAAAATTCGTTTTGCGTCCGGTGTGAAAGCGGCTTGAGGATAATATTGAAAGAGATTTCCAGAAGGCTCATTGCATGCATTGCTCCTGAACTTCACAGTGCGCGCGTTTTTGCGTTCCTGGCGAGAACCGAAAAGCATGTGGTGGTGGTGTTGTCAGTCGCGCTTAATACGTGTGTGTTTGTGTGTGAGGAATGAGCGGAGTAAAACGTGAATGCGCATGTGCTGGACACACTGCGCTTTTGCGCTGTACCGGCAGCGCGTTCAAGCAGAAGGTATCAGAAATCCGCTCCCAATGTTTACATTTCAGTGTGACTCGTGCCGTCAGCACTGAGACAGGTGTTTCTGTACACAACAGCGTGGTGTATGTGTTCGTGTGTGTTAGTACAGTTTGCTGTTTAACTGGTCAGAGCCCTGTCTAAAGCGATTCGTATTTTTACACCTTGGTCTCTTTACTGGTCAGAAGAGGAGTGCCATAAAGGTTGAATTGGGTCGTTAGGATATTGACAGGGAGGGGATGTAATTTCAGTGTGGAGCTGATCTGTGGCTTTTCCTGTTACAGTGCTGTTCATATTTTTTAGATGGTGACATAATTTTCGCCTCCAGCACATTGGAATTTGAAACGATGAATATGAGCCTTAATTGGAAGCTAGCTTTAATCTGTGGGTATTTGTGTGAACCTAGTGAAAAAATCTAAGCCCTCTTCACATGGTTTCATTGTCTAAATACTATGGACTGTGCTGTATGTCACCTGGATATGAAAGGGATTTTTTTTTAATCACAACAAAATTTGTATATTTTTTCTGCACTTTATTGGAAGTGTTATGCAGGTGTTACAGTTAGCATTTTGTGTTCCATTTTGCCCGTTAGTCTATGTTATGTTTTGTGCGTAGGGTACAAGCATTATTTTCTACATACGCTTGGTTTTAGCGTTCCGTGGTCTCGTTCATAACCTGCGCATTGGCACAGAGGTAATGCGGACACCAATCTCTTTGTGCATTTCAGATTTGTAAAAACAAACCTGACATTAAAAAATGTGTAAAATTAAGAAGATTGTGCGCGTATAAAAAATTCCAAGTTAATCCTCATTAATTAAACAAAAATTGCATGCAGTTTATCTTACCCACGGTTTTATCAATTAGGATTTTTCTTTTTTTCCTGAACAGAATTTTTACTTATTTTGAGTGAAGGCAATATTTAGATTCGACATCCTTGCAAATTCTTATAAATGGGACCCCTGGTTCCACTTATTTCATGGCTGATTCTTGAAGGAAGTGGGTAGGCTATGATTAGAGAGTAGAGATTGGACGATCCATCGCTGCAATGAACTTGCTCGGTCACAGGACAGGAAGCTTATCAACTGGGACTCCATCCGTCCCTCGGGGTTGGGGTGACCCATTAAAATTGGAGGACGAGAGGCTTCAGAAAATGAGCAGAATTTGAAGATTAGATGCATAAAAGGGGGGATTGTGGTGCTGAGCGGGGATTGGGTGCTGATTTTCCCCGGGCGTTGCGTTTGTCTGCTACCTTTTTAAGAACGATTAAACGACCTGCGCGCGAGTGGCAGAGGGGGCAGATTATTTTTAAAGGACTATCAAATGAGCTGTGCAGTCTGCTGGGGGAAGAGGTGGGTAAAAAAAGCGTGAGTGTTTTCAACGAAGGGAAAGTGCTTTAATACGAGAAAAGCGCATTCATCCATTCTGTGTGGGTGTGAGCGTGCACTCTTAGTGTTTGCTGCAGAGTATTTTAGTGTTGGACCACTTGCAAGTGTGAGTGTGTGTGTGTGTGTGTGTGCGCGCGTGCGTGTGGGTGTGTGCGTGTGCTTGTTAGTGTGCGCATGTTGGTGTGTGCGTACACTGCTGGATTAGACTGATCGGTGCAGGACTTGTTGATGAAATGTCTGCAAGTATGTATTTTTTTCTCATGTTTTTGCTTATAAATTCACTGCCTTGGACACAGGAAAGCACAATTCGCATGAACTCTGGCAGAGATGTAAGATCCAGGTTCAGAATGTTGAAATCCATTTTGTTCCACTCACCTGGTTTTGCTTATTAGAAAACATCTCTGGTCAGGAGGTAGAAATAATGGGGGAAATCAGCCAGGGGTGCATTTCCTGAAAGCACAGATAACTTACATAGTTGGTATCACTGACTGTGAATGGACAAACTATGTAAGTTGCTAACTTGGTTAGCAATTGTGCTTTCGGGAGACGCACCCCAGGTTGATTCATGAGTGGGAGAGACTCGCGGCAGGATTTTTGCTGCCTGACCCTTGAACTTCCCGCCGCTGAAATCGGCCGCAACCGCAGGGAAGGGAAGGAGAATCTCTGCTGTTTCATGAACTTTGCACAAACTGAGGCTGTTGCTCATCAGTTGTCGAGGAACATGGGGGTTCTGTCATGAGAACGCAGTAACACATTTCAACAAAGGGTTTGCTATTGAAACTCGGTCACTCTTGATCACTGAATTCTTGTTTTCAAGTGCAGTTACAAACAAACGCGATGTTCAGCCGTTCGAGCGCAGTTTTCTGCTGTTTGAACAAACTCACAAACACAGGGTTCTCGTATCCAAACGCAGTCACGCACTAACACAAGGTTCTTGTGTTTTAAACGCATTCACACGAAAACACATGGTTCAGCTATTCAAACACCGGCTCATGCGAACACAAGCTTGTGCGACTCAAGCAATCAGACTCACAAACACAGAGCTCTCTTATTCAAGAACACAGGGTCCCACGATTACAATAGTCACTCACAAATACACAATTCTCCTACTCACAGTGGCATTTAAACACAGGGTCCTATTGCTCATAAGGTGAACTTCACTCAACAAAATCATTGTATTGGTTGTAAAAACACACCCTAAAAAATGCTGTAAAATGTATAGGACACTCATTGGAAGTGTAGCATCTTAAACAATTGCTTTTTATACGTTATGCATCAACTTTAACATGTAAAGATTCATTGTTTTTTTTTTTTGTTTGTTTTGTTTTTTGAAAAATAATAAATTAACAAAAATATGTAATGGAAAAGGCTGTATCTTGTCCTTCCTTCAGATATGCTAAATCCCATACCTGTATATAATTTATCTGTTTGTGGTCATCATTTTTAAGTTAACAAAAATTACATGTTCAGAGAATGATACGTGGTTGATATGTACCTCCATGATACAGAATTAACTGCCAGCTTTTGAAGCTGGCTTCCATCGCAGTCATGAGAAACCCTGGATGAAGACAGAAATGAAGTATAATGTGATTTTTCTTCCAAGTTCTGATGTCAACCCCCATCTGGCTACCTCACACTTAAACAAGTCCACTGAGTTGCTTCCTGGGTACTAAGCTGCGTATGGAAGCTCAGGTAAATGCGTTTATAATGGATTATTTACTATTTTTATCTCTTCAAAAATAAGAAATTAGAGAGAAATGGGACAAATCTCACTGTACAGGAAAGGGGGAGGGACGAGGCACTGGTTCAATGGTGCTTTCATAAATATGCAAAAAACCCTCCGTGTAGTCCTCAAACTGGTCTCCCGCTAGTTTTCATATCTTACACAGGTACTCGGTGAGACATATAAATATTTAATCTGTAAGATATGAGAGTTATTCGTTCCACATTGAGGCTTTCATGAAAAGGAAAGTAAACTACCTGACCAAAAAAAAAGTCGCCTTTTGGATTTAAATAAACAAATACTCAAGAGCCTATGATTGAATCACTATTGCTGTGATGAATATGCTTCAACTGGCAATAATTATTTTACTCCTAACTGATTCAGTGCGTAATTTATTTCTTAGACCTCATAAAACGGCTAGCAGAGTGCAATTCAATTCTACATATTTACGTACTTCCTCTAAAAACAGAAAGCTAGGCTGGGACCTATCTCTGATATTGATTAGCGTTTACAGTAGCCAATTGCGGGGAACGTGCGTCACACCCCTGGTCGGTAACTGGCAGAATTTATTGTCATGGGGGAGAGGCATAAAAATTCGAGAAAGCATTTCATTGGCCGCAAAATCAGTATATGCCCCTGAGTGCAGAATGAGTAAACATCTTTTTATTTTTTTTCAGGGAATGACAAACTTTAAAATACCATTAAGAAAATCAACAAAACTACTTTTTTGCCATTGTCGGGCACATACTGGCTGGTGAAAATCAGAGGAACACATGATTAAAAAAAGAAACTTAAACATCTATTTTGATTTCATGGGGTCTTTAAGTAACCGTGTTGAAAGACGTGTGTCATGGTTATTGAAAAGATGTTTCTGTGTTTCAAGAGGGGGCAAATTATTGGCCAGCATCAAGCAAAGAAAACCGCTAAGGACATTGCTGAAATCACTAGAATTGGGTCAGGAACAGTCCAGCAATTTATTAAAACCTGGGAGGATAGTGGTGAACTGTCAACCTCACAGAAGACATGGCCAGGAAAAAAATCATGACTGATCCTGATCGGAGTTCACTAAAATGCTTGGCGAAGTCTCCTAAAAAAATCAACAGTAGAACTCATTGCTGCTTAACTGTGAAGTTAAGTGCATTTCCACTCGCACGATGCAACAAGAACTTTGAAGATTGGGACTAAACAGCTGCGTGGCCACGAGCAAGCCACTTGTTTGTGAGGCTAATTGGGGGAAAAAAACAACTTCAATTTGCAAGGGAACATAAAGATTGGACTGAGGAGGAATCGAAAAAGGTCATGTGGTCTAATGAGTCCAGATTTACCCTGTTCCAGAGTGACGGGCACATCAAGGTAAGAAAGGAAGCCCGAGAGGCGATGCACCCGTCATGCATAGTGCCTACTGTACAAGCCTCTGGAGACAGTGTTATGATCTGGGGTTGCTTTATTTGGTCAGGTCCAGGCTCAGCACTGTTCTGCAGCAATAAAATGAATTCAGCAGACTACCTGAATATACTGAATGACTAATAAGCCATCAATGGACTTTTGAATCCCTGATGGCACAGGTCATATTCCAGGACGACAATGCCAAGATTTATCGGGCTCAAATTGTGACAGAGTAATTCTCTGAGAATGAGGAATCGTTTTCACACATGAATTAGCCACCTCAGAGTCCGGACCTTAAGTCTTCTGAATGTGCTGGGGAAGCCTTAACGGAGTTGTTTGAGTCAACCATTGTCAGTACAATACCTCGGCCAAAAATGAATGCAAATCAGGTTGGAAATAAATATTGTAAAATTGAATAAGATTGTTGAAACAATATAACGAATGTGTGCCGTGATCAAAGCTAAAAGTGGGCCAAACAAACAAAATATTGTAGCGTGTGACTTTTTTTTGGACGGGCATTGTATATCGTCACTAAACAAAGTGACTACTTTCCCTTCCATGAAAGTTAGGATGTGAGAGAAATAGCCCTCTCAGAGTCACATGACTATCTTAGACCCATGAGTTTTCCCTGGTCAGTGTACATTAATGACTGTGGATAAACCACATGTACAGTAACATTTCTCTCCATTCATAAAAACCTCAATTCCTGGATAAACCCTTGGCTGGTTTGTTTTCTGGCTTTGTGATTACATACTTGTCCATGGTTTCCTAAAGTGGAGATTGTGTATTGGTTGATACCACTGGCTATTTTCCAAATTAGGGGATAAAATGGAGGGAGATTGTAAACAAAACAGTGGGCCTCGCTTTTTAAGCCGCGTATACTGTTATGGGCTCATTATCAGACCGCAATTTACTACTGCCAGGCCTCAGTAATGCACTGTTTCTGCCTGCGTGTGGTCTGTTAAGACAAAACATAAACCATTTCAGTAACTGGATTATCCCTCGCTAAGGAAACTGATGAGTGCTGTCACAGTCAAATCAGGTGCCTAACCACACTGGAATGATATGGAATCCGTGTGACTCGGGTTTTGTCAGCGAGAAAATCCCATTATTCATTTTCAAATGAATGGGTGAGTGGAGCTGGCAGCCAGATTCGCAGGCTGGGGATTTACCTGCACACACGCGCAAAGGGATGTGCGCACACACCCACGCATTTACAGAGAAAAACACAGGGCCTGTTGGGAACAGTGATGCACTGGCTGGCTCCTCTGTGTTTGACAGGGATGTGCCACTGGCACACAGATGCGGGTAATACCCCAGCAACCCCCCCTACCTTTGTGACAGAGATGGTACAGTCTGGCTTCTCTGCCCACGGCTGCCTGCTTCCATCGTAAATACAATATTTCCAGCATATGCCACCAGCGAGCCAGGCTCAAACAGTGTAACAATTAAAAACACGGCCAGTGCCACACAGCACCCCAGCAGGGTGGATCCCCCCCCCCCAGGCAGTGTCCACAGCTGAGAATCCCAGATGTGTCACCTGCCATCAGCCATCTGATCTACCACAGAGGAAGAAGGGAGCGGAGAGAGCACACAAGAGAAATCGCACAATAAGCAAAATGAAAAATGGCAGTCAGAGACAAGTGACTAGAGAACAAATAAAATGAAATAAGTAAGAGAGAAGAAGAATACCACTTCGCACAAAGAGGTGGTAAGTGTAATCCACGCCGCACAGTTAGCACACAATCAACTTCACAACAAACTTATCAAAAAAGAAGAAGATATTACCATTATCGCTGTTCTTTGCAAAAACTGAAGGGGAAAAGAGAACCAGCTATCACATGTACACACCATTTTATTGCGTAATAATAATAATAATAATAAATGTATTTATATAGCACCTTTCAAGCAATACAGCACAAAGTGCTTCACAAACAGGTAAAAATACACGTACATAAAAGCAATAAAACAAAATGGGGGAAGTAGGGAATTAAACACCAAAATAGGAAAAATTAAGATTATAAAAGGAGTCTTACATGAAAACACACCCATACAATAAAAGAATTTAAACCATAAAATCAGCAAAAGCAAGCCTAAAAAAATGAGTCTCTAAAAGAGATTTAAAAGACGATAAAGACTCAGCATTTCTAATATTGTTTGGGAGGCTGTTCCACAGTCTTGGAGCCTTAACCGAAAAAGCTCGATCACCCTTTGTTTTTAACTTGGACTGGAACAGCCAACAGTGCTTGCTTGGAAGATCTCAGCAGTCTTTTAGGTCTGTAAGGATTTAAAAGCTCACCTAAATATTTTGGTGCCATGCCATGGAGTGCTTTGAAGGTAATTAACAAAATTTTAAAATCAAATCGGAATTAGACTGGCAGTCAGTGCAAAGATGCCGAAATTGGAGTAAAGTGGGATCTTTTATTTGTTTCAGTGAGCAATCTTGCAGCTGAATTTTGAACTACTTGCAGTTTCTTCAAAGATTTCTTACTCAGACAAGTAAATAAAGAGTTGCAACAGTCTAATCTTGATGAGACAAAAGCATGAATAATTTTTTCGGTATCTTCAAATGACAGAACAGACCTAAGTTTAGCTATGTTACGGAGTTGCAAGTAGCATGACTGTAGGCTACAAGCTTCTTTACGTGGAGCTCAAATTTGAGTTCAGTATCAAATATCACACCGAGATTTCGGGAAGAGGGCCTAATATTTGAAGCAAGAAGTCCAAGAGATGATTGGATTTTATCAGACACCAACTCTGGACCAAGTATAATAACTTTGGTTTTATTTGAGTTTAACTGCAAAAAATTATTAGCCAACCAATTTTGAACATCAGCTAAACAGTCATGCAACACCAACACATTGCTGAAATCAGCAGATTTTACTGAAATATGTAACTGCGTGTCATCAGCATAACAGTGAAAAGCTATTTTATGCTGAGGAATAATAGAACCCAGAGGTAACATATAAATACAAAACAATATAGGCCCAAGTATGGAGCCTTGAGGTAAACCTGAAGTAAGAGTTACAAGTGCACCTCACTGATTCCAGGCTTGTTGTTTCCTGTTTAATTCAGCATAAAAATTACTCATTTAACAACTTCCCCTGCGAAGATAACAAAAATTGTCATATCTACGTATATGTGACTCCTTTGAGAAACTGCTGCCAGATTAAAATTAAAAAAAAAAACGCCTCTCTCATTTTGAAAATTAGAATCTTTTTCTATTCTGCTGACAAAACTATTTTCTTTGACACATAAAGGATTCAAATTCAAGAATAAACATACAATTAACGAGCCTCCAGTTCTGCAGGAAGCAGCCCTTTAAAGTGCATTTCGCATTTGAGCAGGAGCATTAAGTCAGCCAAGCAAATTAGACACAAGACTTTTTCACAGAATTTCAGGTTGTTTTTACAGGATGAGAGAAAAGGCCAACAATTACTTCTGTTGTTACCCCACAGATTCATTATCTACTGTGGGACCATGGGAACCTGAACACCAGTGCAACATGCAGATTAGTCCTCCAACATTTCTGCCAGGCATTAAAATGACATAATACTGTACAACATTGTGCAGTATTTGCCCATAAATCCCACTTAATCCACAGCTGACTGACTGACGCACACCATCCATTTGCCTATCGGTTCAGGTGGAGTACTTCGCTTAAGGCCAAGATCGCAGTGTCACTCCTTTAGCTTGATTCTGCGAAGTCACAGTTACCCAAGAACAAAGCTGCACTCTCACACCCTGACAATGATACGGATGAGCGCCATAAACCAGTTCTGATGCAGGCTTGTTCGGCAGGAGATTTAGCCTTATTCTGGCGATCAGTAAGTGCTGAAATTAAAAAGTAGTAGCATGATTCACTACACCTGAAAGTTTTCCACATTTACTTTTGCCTTATTCCTTTTCGTACATTCTCCAAGTTGTTTATTTTGAGTGGTGCGATAGCCAGGAGGTAGATAACATGACTGGCAGCTGTGGGGTTGCCGGCTCAAGCTGCTTTTTGGCCCTGGAACATGCTCACAAAACTCTGCCAAGAGCTTGACCTCTGTTTCTCACTACCCCCTCTCTCTTGCAACTGTTCTAGCTGGCATTTCTCCCAGGCATTCCTGAAAAAGAAAAATGCGATCTCAGTGAAACTTCCCTGATTTAATAAAGGCTAAAAGAGGTTAAGAAACATGCTCTGAAATGTATTTCACTGAAATATGGGACAGAAATGGAAAAAAAAATTACATCTATTTAAGGAAGAAAAAAATGCGCACTGAGAGAACAGAACACTACCGTTAATAAAGTGATGACTGATAACAGTAAACATGAGCCATTTGACCATTTCCTCCCCAGAGGAAATCATAGCACTCTGCTCAATATCATTGGAGAATTGATGTGAGGTCCAAGAGAATTAGCACGAGGAACGCGCGCCATACTTTGTGATTAATAAGCACGCACATGAAGGCATTACAATTTTTTTTTTGATTTTTGAAAAATATGTATATTTTTTGAAGTCTCACAGCAACGTTCGAACCACCAGCAGAGCTGTTTCAATGTTCTGGTGATGTCATAAATAGGGGGAGACTGGGTTTAATTTGGATGCTTAATTGGTCCCTACGAGCAAGTACACTATTTCGCCTATTTTAAGCAGCTCTGACGTCTATTGATTATTAATATGTGATATGGCTCTTCGGCCCCCGTGGTTGATTGGACACCAATCTCTCCTCCTGTGTAGCTGTCTCAGTGACCTAATTCTATGCAATAACTATTCAGCCCTTTGGATAAAGGCGTTTGTGAAATAAATGTACTTTGATGGGGGGGACTGGGCTGGGCGGAGTCTCATTTTGTTTTCTGTGACTCAAGCCAACAGGGACGTCACTGACCGCAATCTTACCAACAGGCTCACACAGTCGAGGCTGTTTAGGGACCAGTCCAGGTAGAGCTCTCAGGACTGCCAACAAGACAAGTTCCTTTGTCTCAGATGAAACAGCATTATGAAATAATAAAGCAGAGCTGAGTGCAGTTTCATTATATAACTTATTCATAAAGTGTTTCCCATCCAGGTGTTCAAGGGCTTTCCACAAAAGATGCCACAATGAAAGCGAAGACAGATAAAAACGCCGGGGAATGAGGGAACTGGAAGTGGCTAACGGATTTGAAAACAAAGGGATTTAAGGGTAAATAGAAAAAAAAATCATTATGGGTAATAAAAAGCAAAGATGGAGCAGTTAAAATCCCTCTGTCAAAATTAAATGCTGACTGGGAGGCCATGATATTGGGAATTTTTCGTTAAAAGATTTACATAGTCTGGGGACCTGCAGAGAGAGACAGGATCACTCAATGATTTTTAACTGGGGGACTGGGGACACAACACAAAATATTCCCAAAATGACGCTACAATGCTGTTTCAATGTTGCACATTGGCGCTACGCTGCAGCAACGTTGTGAAAATGTTAGGGCACGGCAGACGAGCAGGCCAGCGGATATCCTAAGGATCAAAGCGACCCTCAGTGCACAATGACGTTTAAGATGATATATATTGCTGCACAATGCTATTCAGTACCTGGGCAATTGAATGAAAAATAAATTAATTACTGCAGCATATACTAGCTGACTAATTTAGAAATGGTCTCCTGGCAACAAGAAATTCATTCTAGCCGTCATGAATAAATAAACACGGTACAGACTTTGCAAGGCTCCTGCAGCGTTGCACAGTGCAACACAAACAATATTTGCAGAACTTACCATATAAGCACCTGCATAAAATTATCCGTCCTCCCATCCCATCGGAACCTCCGCAGAAGTGAACAGGGTGGTAAGAGGGTTGTGTAACAAGTTTGTGTGTAAAAACTGCTTTATTTGGGTTGTGCACTGTAAGCCTGATAGTACGTACAGCCTCTCACTACGGGGGTGATGGTCACAGGGCAGAGGTGTAGGTCCTCTGCTGTCCGATGAGCAACATTGCCAGAAATTTTAGGACCCTTCTTGTTCTTGGGTTGTGATTCATCGTTCAGGCTATGTCTCTCAGAAAATCTTGATGTTACAGCACAAAGTGATGTTCCAGATGATTATATGCATGATTTTGACATTTTGGGAGGGAGGGCCTTTTTTCTGTCATTGCACGACAATGTCACCTGTTGCGCAAGATTCATATATATATTTGTTGACATTCCAACGAGAAAGCTCCACTGGTCCCTGAGCACAACCCCAACAAAAACCATTGTGATCAAGGGAAAAGCCAACATCGAGCTGGGCCTAATCACCCAGCATCACTGCTATACCTACCTTAATGTTTTCTAGCCAAAATGGGAGTAAATTTCTCCAGTAATGTTCTAGCATCACGTGGAATGTCTTCCCATGGAAAGGCGAGGCTGTTATAGAGGCAGGGGGGACCAACTCTGGATTAAGGCCCGTGATTTTGTAAAGAGATGTCGGGTGAGTGGGTGTTTGCAGCTGCCTGGAGGGGATTCCACCATTTTCCCCCGACTCACCATTCATCCAAAGCCCTGAGTCATCAGAGCTGAGATAGCGCTAGTACAGTACAAAGCGCTAAAGGAACACACCATCAGTGCTTCAGGAGATCTGTCATGGACCTACTGTTGTTGTTTTTTTTCTCCTCACACAGGTTCTGTTTATCTCGCACAGTGAAAGCTTCTCACACTCAATAAATTAAACACCACCCACCCATCCTCCTAAATGTTTGTGTGCGATGATGACCTTGGTTGGGCTGTGAGAGCGTATGGTGCTGCAGTTCCATTCTGAAAAAAAAATGTTCTTTGAAACAAGATTTTTGTTTCTATGCCTGTCTGGAAAAAAAAAGAATTGTAATGGTTCCCCCCCCACCCTTTTTTAAAAAATGTTCATCAGAACCTTCTCTGACTTCGACTAACCTCTTATGAAGTCGACTGAGTTGGCACCTATTATGTCCCAGGCATTGTTTTAGAATTGCAGTATTAAGTATGACCAGTTCCACTTATGGTCAAAAAAAGCAAGATCTCGCCCGGACTTTCAGGGTGCTGGGATGTGCCATATGCCGTAATCCCACGGCTGTTCAGTCTGAGTATTTCGAAGACGGGGCTGCACCTGAATTCTCTAAAGAGCCAGGAAAGTTCCTCGAAAATGGTCAAGAACCTTAAAATAGTTTGGCTAGTAGCCATGACAAGGAGCGCCGAATTGTTTATTTCATGAAGGAAAGGAGGCAGTTAGCTCCTTCGTTGCTTCCTTCCAGCGAGGAAACACAACCTTGGAAGAAAATAAAGATAGAATATATGCCACAATGCTTTGCAGCTGTTGCTACTGGAAACGTTCGGTCCCAAAGTTTTCTGATAAATTGCAAGAACTATTTTCGCCATTGAGCTCATGACGAATTGATGGAAAAGACAGCGAGGTCAATGGAAAAGGGAAAGGACAGGAAAAAGGCCATCTTTTTAAGAGAATTCAGATGCACCTTGTGGTCTCATTTTTTTCCGGTTTTGTAATGTCTATCAGATTTTCTGGCTTGAAGAAAGTTGACTGAACTGTTCATGTCCCAGGCATTGTTTTGGATAACTAGCACTGAATTTGACCACATTCAGTTACAGTTGAAGCACTAGAAGCTAATCTCTCTGAGAGCCCAGGCTGTGACATCATGTGCCATCAGCTGGCAGTTACTCATTTACAGCATCTTTCAGATGTGGATTGTATCCCTATCCTCAAAAGCAAGTAAGGTCTTGTCTTACAGCTTCACTTTTCCTTAACATTGATAGCAAACATCATGTAGGTTAAGGGAAAGTCGCGGGGAGATTTTAACGGTACCTTGGCACATGATAGAGGAAAAATCTCATTAACATTCCTTCAATACGTCATGAGCTCGTTGGCGAAAATAGCCCTGGTAATTTACTGCAAAAACTTGGGAACATGAATGATGTGTCCAATCACAACAGCTGCAGAGAGTTGTGGTCCACATTCAATCATTACTTTCTTCCAAGGATGGTCCTGTGTTTCCTTGTTGGAAATATAGACTGTATAAAAAGATGGACAAATCAACCGTGACATCACCCGTTGGTTTCAGCATACCATTTAGGAAGCTTCAATTTTGGCAATTTGAACCGCTCCATTTTGTCATTTTGAAACCGGATGTGATTCCTATTGGACGAGAGCGTGAATTGAAGATCCAGGGATGAGCGAGGGGTGGATCTAAGTGTGGATCTGACCGTATCAGACAAGGACCAGAGGATAGCCACGCCCCAAAAGCAAATCTGGCTTTATCCTTTATTCTAGCCTATTAGGGACCATAATTTAAAAAAATGAAAATCATGATATATCGAAGGAGACTTGAAACTTGCAATAGATACCATAAAATATTGTGGAAAATCATTATTGAAATAATAAATCAGGTGCAAATACTGACGTCGCCGTCTGCTGGCCATTAAATAGAATGCAATTTTAAGAGATTTCCGCATTGGCTTCACTTTTCAGACCCGGGTGCTGCGTGCTTATTTTTATACAGTCTATGGCTGCGTCCGAATAGTCTTTTTTGCTCAGGAAAGTTCCTAACTCCTAAAAAATGATCCGGAAATAATTACGTGGCAGCCATGATAAGTGGATTCGAATTCTTCAAATGTTAACGAAAGGTGTCTCAGTGCTTCCTAATTTACCACCTTTAGCACAGGGTACACAGAACCATCCTTTTCGTAAAGAAAGGAGATAAAGCTATCCCACGATTCTGCGCAGCTGCAATATTTAAAACGGCGACCACTCATCCGACCAATCGCGTAAAGAAGCGTATTTGATGGGCAGGGGACTCATGATCACGTTGCCTAGTGTACGTGCACTCGGATTCTCTAATTAGTGCGGTTGTCTTCCTAAGCCGTTAGGAATTCCCTTTAACACCTTTCCTTTCCCTTATGACATTTTCCGCAAAGGTTAAAGAAAAGTGGTTAGGGAATAGTGGATAGGCCATAATTTTTTGACTATTCGGACGCAGCTTATGATTGGAAAGAGGCAACAAAGGAACTAATTGCCTCCTTTCCTGCATGAAATAGACAATTCAGATGGTCCATGTCATGGCTACCAGCCAAACTATTTCAGGTGCAAGTCCATTTGCGAGGAAGGTTCGTTGCTATTTTGAGAATTCGGATGCACTCTCTGGTAGGGTTTAAATATTCGATTTTACTTGAGACAGTTCCGAACTCCTAGAAAATGACCCGAAAAAAAATTTACGTGGCAGCCATGATTAATGTGTTCAAATTCTCTTAATATTAAGGAAAGATGCTTCAGTGCTTCCTAAATTACCTCCTTTAGCATAAGGTACACTGAACCATCCTTTTTGAAAAGAAAGGACAACGCCATCCCACAATTTCGTGCGGCAGTAATATTTCAAGCGACAACCATCCATGTGGCCAATCACGAAAACAAAGCATGACGCGCCAGAGACAGATGATTACGTCGTCTAGTTAAAGAGCTCGCTCTTAGCATCGCGATTGCCTTCCTAAGCCCTTTTAAATTCCGCTTCACATTTTTCCTGTACCTCATGACGTTTTTCGTTGAGGTTAAAGATGAGTGGTAGGAATTAAACGATAGGGCGTAATTGTTTGACTATTCGAACGCAGCCTCAGCGTTGCTGCAGAAACTGTTCGACTTTGGGGAGGCTGCATCGGTAATTCAGCGTTAAATATCGATTGGTCCCGTATCTGCCGAGCACATTTTGCTCCTGACATTTATATGAGTAGCACACAAAGGTCCATGTAGGTTTTAACCTCCGAAAATGTTATTGCTGAGGCCTGATGCCACGGCAACAATGAATCCAACCACAACAGAGACTTGACAAGGCAAGTTTCTAATTAAATATTATAACCTTGCTAACGAATAAAGTTCAAAAATGCACGGCTGTTGGCCGATATGTTGGCTTTGGCACTAGCTGTGCTGCCTTATTTGCGCTCTAAGGTAAGTTAGAAAAAACGCGCGGGGGCGTGGATTTGGGAAGGTAGGAATTGAACTAGGAAACGTGGATTATTTCCATAATATTTGCATATTTATAAATCCTGGCATAAAAAATGAGAACCATGAATAATGAGGTTTATCGCGGCCATTTCAGGTAACATCATCTTTTTTGGGGGCGGCGGGGGGGAATTTTTGACAGATTTTTTTAAGGAACAAAAAATGTGTATTTGAAGGTTTCAAGGTGGCACTCGTACATATTCCGTGATGGAACTGATTACTTTGGAACTCATAACTCCAAAACACAATGCAAAAGCAAGATGACTCTGAAGAGGTGCCAAATTGGAGTGGATTTTAGTCGCTGATGTGAAAAAAAAGTGTCTAGACAGAGCTGAAGGTGTAAGATGAGTTCAGGAGCGGCATATTTCACCTAAAGCCAGGTGTGTGCTTGCTCTGATAATTGCTGAATACATTTGCGCAAATGGCAAGATCCAGAGCATCACTCTCGTAAGATATGGGTTTTTTTTCTGTCACGGTATCTAATTCAACCGAGTCTGATCGTTTCTTATGGAACAGATAGATGAACGCTTCAGGTTTCACAAAACCTGAGGCGGATTGATGAAGAATATTAACATCATTATCATCGCCTTCTAAACAGATTTTTTTTCTTCTTCTTCTTCTTCTTCAAAAAGCATACATACTGGGATCTTATTTTCCAAAAATATTTCTAAATGCTGATTGAATGAGTGTGCATTAAAATTAAGCAATGGAATGTGAACTGTAACCCTTACAGTTACCATGCCATGCTATGTATTACTCGAGAAATGCTGAGGCAAACATTTCGCATTTATTTTTGTCCTCAAGATATTTATTTTTAATCTTATTTTACGGAGTTTGGTATTCAGTGTAAAATTATCCTACGAAACAAAGGCGTATTGATTCTTGGGGCAGAGAATGCATCATGAAAGTCCCACAGAACCAGTGAATTGAAAGGTAGTGTAATGTCATAATCTGTGAGGCATGCACGTCTCAGTACTCATGAGCATAATTGGTCAAATCAGGCATCGTGCCAATTTTGTCAGTCGGTGATATAACGAGCTTCAGTTATATCAAGTCGCAAACAGCATGGCGATGGAGAAAATATGGATGATGAAACTGCCGGACTCGCGCTGCAATGTATCCCCAGCATAGTCAGATGATATGATGTAACAATGTCGCCGAGGCTCGGCACGGGGTTACGACGCCAGGGCAATCGACGGTCCCTCAACGCGCGAGTGTGTGCGTCTGTGGGGAAGCAGATGACGCAAGCAGGGGACCTTTGCGCTAAACACCGGGTAAACAATCTGGATTGAGCGCTAGTCGGTACAAGAGGCTTCAGTGTCTGTTGAAGGCGATGGGGTGGCATCTGGGGATTGACAAACGGGCGGATAATTTACCACAAATATTATCACGCACCTTGTAATGTATTTAGCTTTGTTACAATACCAACGCCAAAAAATCTTAAACACTGGCAGACTGGTACAGACAACGGAAATTTCTTGGCTAGTACACTCAAGACTCAAGATCCTAATGAATCCTAATAATGCTAGTTGTGAAAACCATAAGGAACATTACAAGTCTGTATTAAACTGACAACAACAGATTCTCTGTAAAATTAGTCATTCAAAATTTACATAAGCACCTTCAAATAAGTTTGAAAAGCATTTGCTTAAATTTCAATCTCTTAAGCCATTACTGAATTCATAATTATTTGTCATGAATACTATTATTGTTTTAATAATATTATCCATTTCCAATTTATGAATACCATTTAAAATGCACTAATTTAAATAAAGGTTTGCATAGTAACAGACGTAGTAAAGAAGTCATGCACTGAAATTTTTTAAGTACTGAGGATTAAACCTTTTTTGCATGCGGGAGTGTGTATGTAGAATTCTACAAATGAAAAATGTCTCGGGCAGTGCCTGCTTTCCTCCCATGGTGCTTGCATCATAATGTACACGCGAACAGTAAAATATCCAGCTTTAACTCAACTGTAACAGTGTACATTGAGTCCAAGAGGAACCAAATGTACCGGGAGTTGATTTAGTATTTTGCTATGGGGACCCATACACCCTCTTACCCCATTCACTACAGTACCAACCCCCTCTCCTGTAAACAGCATTGATTGAAAACTCTAGAGTGGGAGGGCAACCCCTTACTGACTGTCTGCAAACTCACCCCAGCATAGGGGATGGAGCTTTGCAGATTTGCATGAATTTACCTCTAGACATCGGTATTTTGTAATTGAAATGCTCCTCTGAGGGAACTTAGTAAAATTAAAGAATCAATAAAATTTGAAATGCAAATTACCAGGACTGTTAGCTACAGCTTCCATTCTTTCCAGTTTCGTTTTTAAACATTGAAACACTAGTTTGTCCCTTAGGTAGGTGCAAAGCTGATATTCCCCATTTCTACCTTAGTATTTCGATGTTACTCGTATGAGCCGCTGGCTGTATCACAAGCAAAAAAGGGCTAAGAAAAGTGAAAAAGGAAGTGCTAACTTCAGACCTAGGTATCGATGTTCTGTTGGTTCAACTGGGTAGATACAGGGGGTATAAAATACATACTCCATCAACAATGTAAGAACACAAAATGCCCCCAAAATATTATCATGTTGTATGAGGTTAAATTAAAGACCTGGGTGCAAGAAGTACTTTAGTCACAAAATAACACTTTTGAGATATTAAGGGTCAAAGTTTTGAAAACATGCTGCAGATACTTTTTTTAAAAGATAACATTCAGCGGCGCCTGCTGCTAGTCCCAGGGGTTATACAAAGTAGACAGACACGTTTTTGTGGAAAAATAATGCTTTATTAAGAAAAAAACAAGAAAATCAGTTTCGGACTTTGGTACTTCTTACCATAAAATGCCTGGACTTCGGTACTTATTGCCATAAAATGCATGGACTTTGGTACTTTTACCACACAAATGCTGTTTCAATCATTTTCTGATTGCCAAACAGTCATTTTTACTACGCTTTGTCACATGACACATACTAGCAGCTGATTGGACAGTCATGGACTTAGGCACTTGTTCCTGATGACGTCAAGGACTTGAGTACTTCTTGCACAAAAATTCAGTAGATTCAGGGAAGGCCGTATATCAGTATTGAGGACTTGAGTACTTATATTTGGAATTTTTTGGCTTTAAATGATGCACATGACACTCTACTTTATGGTAGTAGTGTCAGCTCATTTTTTGGAAAATGTGACTTAAGTACTCCTTGCACCCAGGTCTTCAATTGTTACTTGTGTATCTCAAAAACTGTGAAGCGAATTTCCTGCTGGTTGTCACCGAAATTTGACCATCCTTGTGCCCAGGTGCCACTAGCATGGCCCATTTTAAGGGATAAACATATTCCATTGAGCAGTGTAATAAATTCAACTTCCTTTTTGTATGAAACAATATAAGACAATGCCCAATAAATTCCCCAATTTCTGCATGACTGTCTCATGCGTATATGGCAACCTCTTCAATGCCAATTTCACTCCCCTTTAAAAGAGCATCCAGCTAGATTTTGCATGGAGGTTTGCCTTTAAAAATTCAGCCAAACTAAATGCTTTGGCTAAATGTTGGTATGAAAAGCAAAGTTATTTCGGAATACTGGAAAAATTCTAGCACACAGCTTGGCAGTCATCCTTCTTGTACTGAGATGATCTCGCTTACTGACCCATGGCACACAGAAATGCAGTCCAGCAAGCAACAGATTCACAGCAAATCTGTCTGACAGCATCTCTGTTTGGGTGCACCTCACACGTAAAGAAAACAGCTGCTTGTGTTTCACTGACTGTTCAGCCTTCTCTCATTATTATGGTACACAGCGGGCATTGCTAGAAAGACAAGTAGCCCTTAAGGACATGAGAGTGTGTGTGTGTGTGTGCGCGTGCGCAAATGTATGTATATGTGTGTGTTTGTAAATGTGGGAGGCTCTTCTTACTGTATTGTTTCTGACAGAATGAAATGGAGAGTGACAGAAATTGAGACCCAGTGATACTGAACATCGCACCAGATAGTGCCATCAATGTCCATGACCGATACTGTCTGTGAACATCACGCTAACAGCAAACGGCCTTCAACAAATGCTGTAACCACTGCTGACAAGCACCGCATTTGATTCTGCCAAACAAATCCTCATTATCCAACAACATCTCACCCAGCCTCACCTCCCAAGGGCAGAAAATATATCACCAACAAACATAGAATCAACACTTAGACAAAACAAGCACCGCAGCTGTGGGACCAACATCTATAACAAATGTCTGACCAACAACAGGACACAGTAGTACCAAGACCATCAACAAACACCAAATTAGCATGACAAACAATAGAACCACTACCGCCAACAAACAGCGCACCTGACAGTCCTCCTTTACACACCACAGTAATGCCTGGAAAGACCCGCAACCAATTCGCTTCTAATTAAATGTATTTTATTGCAAGGGGTGGGCTGCCTCTGATGGGAGAACAGAGAGGAGGAGAGCTGAGTTGGCAGGTGTCCCTGTAGCATAAAAGTCACTCAAACACAGCACCATCGTGCAGCGTACTACAGCAGAGTCCATATTCACTCATGACACAGTTACACACTGCCAGTGTGAGGTTCCTCACCCATGAGGACTGTCCATGACTGTGCAGTTTTCCCCGTTATCTACAACTCGGTGGGTTAAGCTGCCCGATGAATTTTTGACTGTTCTCTCCTTCAAGCTCCCCTATTAGAGCCCAATTACAAAACTGAACATCAAGACGGTAACTAATGATGAATTAAATCGCAGAATTTTGTTGCAGAAAAGTATGCTAGAATGCTAACATTTTATATTTAGATGCTATTGTGGGGATATTTAGAAGGCAGTATGTCAGAAAATAATCACTGAACTCCTAAGCCTTGTATTGAACAAATTCTTTATTTGTGTTAACCTTGACGAGAGGGTGCTAACGTTTAGCTTGATTATCCTGAGTGACCAGTCATTCAGGAGAGATGAAAGTTGATCCATATTAAACTCCCATTCTTCCTGAACACACATATCATCTTCAGAAATGAACATGACAGTATAGATCTTGTACTATTAGAAAGCTGACCAAAATTTCAATATTTTTGGTCCGACATATATACTGTTGGTTCCATAGATATTTGGACATTGACATCATCATTATCATTATCATTATTTTATCTGTCGACCATAGAATTCTAGAGTTGAAATTGAATGATAAATATGAGTTCAAAGTGAGGACATACTGTTTCAGTTAGAGGCTTTGCACATCAGTAATTGGGTGGAAAGTGTAGGAATTACAGTATTTTTTAAAAAGGTCCTCCCCCTTTTAGGCACCAAAAGTCTCTGGACAGTTAGATGCTCAGCTGTTCCATGGCCAGGTCCGTGTTACTCCCCAATACTTTCATTTAAAAGTAAACACATAAAAGGCCTACAGTTGATTTCAAGGGTTACATTCTCATTTGAAATCAGGTGTTGATAACTCTCAATATGAAATCCAAAGAACTGTCACTGCCTGTTAAGCAAGCCATTATTAGGCTGAAAAATCAAAACAAACCCTCCAGAGAAAAAAGAGAAAGCATTTGGTGTGGCCAACTGATCTTTTTTGTGTTTTCATGAAACAAAAAAAGCACTATTGAGCTCAGGAATACAAAAAGGCTAGAAAGTCCAGATGACAACTGTGGTGGATGACAAAAGAATTCTCTCCCTGCTTCAGAAAAACACCCTTCACAACAATTGGCTAGCTGAGGAACATGCTCTAAAAAATAAGCATATCAATACCAAAGCCAGCAATCAAGAGAAGATGTCATCAGAGTAAGGGCAGAGGGTTAATTTTAAAATGTAAACAATTGGTACGGCTCAAAAACAGGAAACTTGTAAAAAAAAAAAAAAAAAAAAAAAAGGTTTAGAAATTTATTTATAGTTCCAGAGGAATACTCCATGGACAAACAAGACAAAGATCAAATTATACAAGAAAGATATTAAAAGAAAGATATGAAGAAGGGAAGGAACGACTCATGATCTGAGGCATACCTCCTCATTTGTGAAGAGTGGTTATGTATGGGCATGTATGGCTGTTAATTGAGCTTAGTTCCCTGGTATCGACTGGTGATAGTACGGTTGACAAAAGCTGGAGAATGAATTCTGAATACATTATATGCTTTTATTGAAACAGACGCATCACAACTAATTGAATTGGTGAATTCAATAAGGGCCCAACTCCACACATTTTCAACATGGAGTTGGGCCCTTATAGAATTCACCGATTCAATCAGAAAACACTTTATAGTGCAGATTGACGATGACTTCGGAGCATGCTGCAAAACAACCCAAGGTTTTTTAAGGCAAAGAAGTGGAATGTTCTACCATAGACAAGTCGATCATTTAACCTGAATCCAAGTAAGCATGCATTTCAATTGCTGAAGGCAAAACACCCGAACAACAAGGCTGGAACTGAAGACAGCTGCAGCGAAAGCTGGGCAGAGCATCATTAGGGAAAACCCCTAGTGCACGATGATGCTGATGGGTACCAGACTTCAGACAGTCGTCAATTGTAAAGGGTTGGCCTCCAAGTACAACCCCAATTCCGAAATAGTTGGGACAAAGTATAAATTGTGAATAAAATCAAAACGCAATGACTTTCAAATCACACCAGCCAGTATTTTATTCACAATAGAACATAGATAACATAGCAAATGTTGAAACTGAGAAATTTTACAATTTTATCCACAAAATGAGCTTGTTTCAAATTCGATGGTCAGTTCTCAAAAAAGTTGGGAAAGGGGCCTGTTTACCATGGTGTAACATCCCCTCTTCTTTTTAACACAGAGTGGAGGCATCTGGGCATTGAGGAGACAGTTTCTTGAGTTTAGCCATTGGAATTTGATCCCACTCTTGTTTAATGCAGGCTTCCAGCTGCTGGAGAGTTTTGGGTCTCCTTTGACAGACTTTTGTTTAATTATGCGCTAAATGTTCTCAATCAGTGAAAGATCAGGACTGCAGGCAGGCAGTTCAGCACATGAACTCTTCTACGACGAAGCCATGCTGTTGTAATAGCTGCAGAACGTGGTTTTGAATTGTCCTGCTGAAATAGACAAGGCCTTCCCTGGAATAGATGACGTCTGGAGGGGAAGATTTGTTGCTCTAAAACCTTTATATACCTTTCAGCATTCATGGTACTTTTTAAAACATGCAAGTGTCCTAATGCATCCCCATACCATCAGAGATGCTGGCTTTTGAACTGAACGCTGATAACAAGAGGGGTGGTGTTTCTCCTCTTTAGCCCGGAGGACACAACGCCCATGATTTCCAACAAGAATGTCAAATTTGGACTCGTCTGACCACAGGACACTTTGCCACTTAGCTACAGTCCATTTTAAATGAGGCTTGGCCCACAGAACACGGCGGCGCTTCTGGATCATGCTCAACAATGGCTTCCTTTTTGCATGATAGAGTTTTAGGTGGCATCTGTGGATGGCACGGCGGACTGTGTTCACAGACAGTGTTTCTTGAAGTACTCCTGGTCCCATTTAGTAATGTCAATGACAGAATCATGCTGGTAAGTGATGCAGTGGCGTCTGAGGGCCCGAAGATCACAGGCATCCAGTAAAGGTCTTCGGACTTGTCCCTTACGCACATAGATTTTTCCAGTTTCTCTGAATCTTTTGATGATGTTATGCACTGTCGATGATGAGACCTTCAAAGCTTTTGCAATTTGATGTTGAGGAACATTGTTTATAAAGTATTCCACAATTTTTTTACGCAAGCCTTCACAGGTTGGAGAGCCTCTGGCCATCTTTATTTCTGAGAGACTCATTCTCTCTAAGACATCCCTTTTATAGCCAATCATACTACACATCTGATGCCAGTTAACTTAATTACTTGCTAAATGTTCTTTCAGCTAATTCTCTTAATACATTAATAGCTTTTTCAGCCCTTTTTGCCTGTGTCACAACTTTTTTGAGACCTGTTGCAGCTAGAAAATTTGAAATAAGCTCATTTTGTGGATAACAATGTAAAATGTCTCAGTTTCAACATTTGAAATGTTAGCTATGTTCTATTGTAAATAACATATTGGCTCATGTGATCTGAAAGTCATTGCATTTTTGGTTTTATTCACAATTTACACTTCGTCCCAACTATTTTGGAATGGGGGTTGTATTAAAAATGTCAATTTAATTATTTACTATGTTAGTTTGCCCAATTACTTTTTAGCCCTTAAAACAGAGGGGGCTGCACATAAAATGGGCATAATTCATACATGGTTCAGAAAATATTTTTGAAAAACCTCTCAAATTGCTGTTGAAAGTCTGTACTTCAAGCATATCTTGGTGGTCTCTTTTCAAATCCATTCTGGCGGCATACAAAACTACAACAATCAAAATTGTGTCTCTGTCCAAATATTTATGGATCTAACTGTAAGTTCAGTTCAACTTTTTTGTTTATCCTCACACAACTGAAAAACAGAAATTAGAAATGCATTTACTGTACACGATGAGGAAGCAAAATCCTGCAAACCCATATGAATGTTCAAGGACCTTCCTTTATATTTTGAAGTCATAGGTCAAGAGGCAGATGATGCTGTGCTCATCTCAGCTGGACTTGAATATCATGTTCTGCCTGTTGTAGTGGATGGTTTTGTTGATGTCAGGACATTACTCATACTGACCAGGAGCTGATGAGGAAAGGGAACGATAATTAGCTCAAGGGTCCATTCCTTTATGATTCTGTTTTCGATCAACTGACACAATCAAACTGAGCTACCAGTCTCTGGCATACTAAAAGTGTGATTACTTCAAAGGTCAGAACATTATCCTTGACTGCAGTTGAATATGCTATTTGAGTTGATTCATGAAGGAAACTGCATGCTGTCACCTTCACTCAAGAAATGGATTTATTGTAGTGAACATTTCAGGTGCCTGGTAGAGCTCTTGCCTGACTGAAATGCAGCTTCAGAAACATCTTGGTAAGACATTGGGCTACGGTGATATATTTCAATCAGGAGAGACCAATGAATTGGTTAGATAAACCTTTATTAGAAATTACAGAATGGACAGCTGTGATGATAGCCTTTAAGTTTTTGGCGCTCGTACTCGACAGGGAGATTCCAGAATTGTGGAGCCTCTGGCCTGAGGTACAGCTGCATAAATCCCCCCATGGAGTCCGGACGCTGGTGGTGGTGGCTGATGAAAATGATGAAGCAGATGAACCTGCAGAGGCTGGGCAGTGATGGGGAGGTGGAGGGTGCGCAAGATGGCAGCCTGCGTGCATTAGAAGCACAAAAAGACATATTTAAAAAGAGGATAAGCCAACAACGTAGGTGTGTCTCCGTGTAATTGGATGGATCTGATCAGCTGATGATTCAATGGACGGCCCCGCATGATCATAGCTAGAATGAAACCACGCTTTAGGAGTGAAGGCAGGTTGAATGAAAATAAACTGGCGAGAGCGTGCAACGGAGAGTCTTCCTGCCTGAACTTGCGTTAAGCTTCATATCACCTCAACAGCAGGTCCTTTGTCCTCAGAAAAGAGGTACAAGTGGTGTTGCAGTCTATATTTAGTCCTGAAATGGGCACTGTAAACTAGCACCAGTGGCTAGACATGTATTTTCCCATCAATCCCATTACATGGCCCTCGGTTGAAAATAAATTCCACTTTGATTTCCCCACCAAAGTCTTCCCAGTGAAGGTTGTTAGTTGTGATAGGCTTTAGAGTTTTTGTACTGCACTGTAAAACCGTCAGAGAAGTTTGATACCTACCCTGTGAGTCTTCCTATTTTTCTTTCGAGGATCAAGATGAAATGCCTTCGACAGAGATGGACCGCAGTCGAGTCAAGGGTCTGGCATTGTGAAATGGCAGTGTACGAAACATGCTGACTCCCACACTATCTCTCCACTCACAGACAAAGGCATTTGGAAGCAAGTGACTAGCTCCAATGATGAGATTCTGCTTCATCAGGGATGACAGGACTGTACTTCTCCGCAAAATTTCAAACCTCCAGAACTTTATTGGAGGAGCTTATTTTTCAGCCGCCTATTATAATGTCTCTTTTAAGAAAAAGTCATTGAAATGGAATGCAAGAATATGGTTTCCGAATGCAATATTGAAATGAACGACAGTTTTCTTTCCCTAGGAATCCTTATTAAACCTTGGTTAATTTAGGCAATATGCTGACATCAGTGGAGCCATAGATCATAACAAGCAGAAAGTACTGTCTACACACCCAAATACGATTAGCAAAGCATTGTTAGCCCTTGATCAGATATTCACACCCCCATATCGATTTCCTCTACACACATTTATGCTGACTTGGACGATGTTGTCATGTAATGGCCGTTTCTATCTTTCCTGTTTTTCAGCCATACAGTGGGAAAGCTGAAGCAGTATTTGAAATGATACAGAAAAAGACAACAGGAAGGATTCATGTACAATAATGACCTACCGAACATTGTAAGTTTTCAAATAATATATGTAAGATCCACACTGTTATATATTATTGTTCTGTACAAGATATGTACAGTCTGATTTGGGTCAACTTTGAGGGCACCTGTCTCCCAACTGGTTGGTCATTCTGCTTTATCAAATTACACTTACAAAATCTCTCATTTAGGTTAACTCCTTCAACCCCACAGCCTTCTACAGAGGGCTGACCAACATATTCCCTTCAACCCCAAATTCCTGTAGGGAAAATTCAAACAATCTGACTAATTGATTGGAACATATCAGGTTACATTTAATGGGATTCCAGAGATAACAGTAAGATACAATGTCCAGATAATGACCAGCCCTCTACAGAGGGCTGTGGGGTTGAAGGGTATAGTGATGCTAGAATATCTGGGGTTGAAAGAGTTAAGATATATTTTAAAATTCACTCTAAAATCTAGATTCACTCCAAACTAAAAAGCCGAGGTCAAACACAATTGATTTCTGACGGAATGACACATGGCTGTTAAATCACAAATGGAGGCCATAGAATGATTGTGAAAATGCCAACTACATGCGCGATTCAAAATTATCGCTGCACTTTTCACAGCTGGGTGAGGGGGGGGGGGATGTTTGCCACGACAGGAAATACTTTTAACGCCATCGACCGGAGTGTGATCTCGCCCTGTGGGTTCACAGCTTTTCTTTCTACCGTTCCTGGGAAGGGGCAGTGACGTGAAAACGATGACTCATGCAGAAAAGAGCAAGTGCGTCGAACGTGGGCATGGGCGAGAGACCGACGCACAGCTGCAAATCAATCTTAAGTGAGTGTGTAAGCGCTTACTTCGAGGGAGGGGGGAGTGGGCGGGTAAGGGATGCGGGATTGTTTATGTATCTTTACCCTAATGCCAAAGATGGTGGACGGAAATGCTTTATCGTCAAGAGCAGGCGTGGTTTTCACATTTTACAGCAACAAGAACCACATCCTGAGTGTATCATAGGATAATCTACCAATAAATATGATGGAAATACAGTACCATGCTAATATGAAGAAGAAGAAGAAATTCTCCCTCTATTCGGTCTATTTCATCTCAAGGTTTTCAGAGCAAACACCAAGCGCATCAGAAAAATTATTTGTGAAATTCAAGACTGAAATAAAATGGTTGATTAGAAATTACCAGCATTAAGATGAAAGATAGACTTGAAAGTATATTTAGACCAGTGATCAAGTTATCATGGATGGCTGTATATTTATCGGAATTTTTTTTAAATCTTTAAGTCTAAATGCACTGTATTTCACTTTAACCAAAAACCAATGAAAACAAAACACGTCCATTGAAAGAAGGAGAACTACATTTTGTGCATTCTTTGTAAGTCCATTTGAGCTCAGTGGTGTTGTTTCAATATGCCATAGGCTGGTTGTTGTTTTTTTTTCATTTTATATTGCCTTTAGGAATTTGGGACCTCTGTGTTTGATGCTGGCGGACATCCCTCCCCTATGTCCTGTTGGATGAAGCACTGCCAAATGCTTTCTGTCCTCACTCAACAGCTCTACACCTGTGCAACTAACACAGCCAGTGAAGTTTATGTAGCAAGTATAGTAAGCACACACAGTGTAGGTAGCATTGGTAATGCAGCTAGCACAGCTTGTGCAGTTAGCATAGCCAGTACAGCTGGTGTGCTCTGAACCTAGCATAGCTAGTGCAGCTACTTTTGCTGGTGCAGTTAACATAATTGTACTGCAAGTGAACTAATTGTAGCCAGTTCAATCACAAAGACTCCGAAATTAAAGTTGAAAAGATTTATTGACAATGAAAGAAATTGAATATTATCTTTGGGGATGACTCTGTCTCTGTCAGCAAGGTGAGGTGCAAAATGCCAGCATAGCAGGCAAAGGCAAAGCTATCCCTCGTTTGGAAGGGAGGGTCACCTGGTCAGCAGGGAAATTGGTTTTATGCTGAAGAGTCCGGAGTCAGAAGCTGGTGGTGGGGAGCTGGTGGGTGGTGCAAATTTTCAGCAAACAACAAACGGAAAGACCACATTGGCATTTTCCAGAAGACTGATGGTTACGATTGGGTGAATGCAATCGCTTGGACATCCTAGGCCTCGTGATTATACTTTCGTTTACACTGTCATTACATTTATCATAGCTATGGCAGCAAGCATAGCTAGTGCAGCTAGTGCAACTGCAGTTATACAGCCATTGCTGCTAGCATAACCAGTGCAGCTAGTGTATCTAGCATAGCCAGAACAGATAGCACATCCAGTGGTTCATGGTGCTAATACAGTTATTATAGCTGGTACAAATAGCATAGCCAGTGTAGCTAGTGTAGTGCATGTAACTTGCGCACTAGCACAAACAGTGCAGGTAGTTTCGCCAGTGTAGCTTGATTAGCCATCTGGCCCAAATGAATCTCCCTGGGAAATGGTGCAGCTAATCACCATCACGCTATTGGCTGCCGTTTAGGCTACCATGGTCCATACTAGTCCCTGTTATGCCCCGCACACAGGAAACCTGGCTCTCTGGCAGCACAAGCTGCCCAAGGACACCCCCCGCGCAGAAAGATTTACGCTTGTTTGTTTTTAATTCTGCTCCATCTTTGTCCCCGCACGACAGAACAACAGGCGGGCCAGAGTGACGGATTAAACGGGGATACCATGGAGAATCACGGCTGTTACCTCCACCCTCACTGCGCTGTGGCGTGGGGGGTATAGTTCTCTCCCTGCCTACTCTTGGGATCAGTCTCGTAGGAAGGCCCAATCTAGGCATAGCCCCCAGCCAACCACCCCTACCTCCCACTGCCCCCCTAAAATCCCCCAGACCATCCCGCAATTACCCTGGTCTAAAAATAACGCAGATACAGCTGCGACGAACTATCCGACAACTCTTCACGCCACCTCCTTATCAATCTGACCCGACATGCACTTCTCCCAAACCTTTGCTCATTTCTATTATTATTATTATTATTGCCATAATGACTGTATTGTAACCGGATGATTTTTTTTCTAATGAATTATAATGCCAAACAACAAGCTCATGATAACAATACTAATCACAAAAACAAATCATGCTAATGCTCTACTACTAATCGCCTTGTGCACTGAATTCTTAGTGTAGAACTAAAAAATGACATAGCGAGCAGCATAATTCATTGGACAGTGACACATTTTTTACTATTTTGGTCCTGTTTGCAGAGTCGATCACTGGATCTAAATCCATTTGAATTTGCATTTTACTTCCTGAAGAGGAGACTGAAAGTAAAATGTTCTGGAAACAGGCAGGAACTTAATTATGGCTTAATTAAGAGGCTGGGCAGACTGTTACCAGGGAAGATACCCATAATCTGATGATGTTTGTGCATCACATGCATCAAACAGGCACTGCGTGCAAAGGATATACAATCAAGTATTAAAAATGATAACTTTATTCCACATTACATATTTCAAACTGTCCAGTATTATTCAAAGTGCCCCAAAAGTGTGGGGGCTTTGTATGAAAGGTGCTGTCATTTCTCGACAATTTATCTGATATGGATAAAAATACCTTCAACTTAAAGTTGAAAACCTGCACTTCAACCTCATTTTAGTGTATCTTTACTCAGTGTGCTGGAGCACCGAACCAAAATTAAAAAACAATGTGCACTGAACAAGGAATTATGCTGCTCACCGTATATGACTTTTAATGACTCAGCTACTCATAATTACAAAACAAAGTCATAATCACCCTCAGTCATCTGTGCGGTCATTTATAGTGCAGTCCACTGGGATTTGGACATTGGAGACCACTATATAAAAATGGCAGGTATTCCCACATGGTTCACTCACTATGAATGTAAACACACAAACGATAGAGCTGACAGTTTTCGATTAACCTCATATACTATGTGCAATGTGCGGGTGTCAAAAAAGCAGGTATTGTGTCACTGTCAAATCATGGCTTGTGCTGTATTTAGTAATCATAATGTTAGATTGACAATAATGAATAAATTAAGCCGTAAAAATTGGATGATTGTTTTTGTTTTTTTTTTTTTTGTGTCCATCACACTGGTGAGAATTCCATCCCGGGCCTGCTGCCGAGATAAATCCGCCGTGCGGCGCAATCCCGTCCTCCTTAAATCCGTCTTTCCAGGGGGGGCAGATTTTTGGATCAGAGGGATTTGCACTCCTCAGTTTCTAGTTATTAACCCTTTAAAGACACCATAAAATGGAAGGTGCAGCAAAACAAATGTCAGACCGCCTCCTCGCTTTTGTTTACTCTTTAATGGAAGGGGAACTATATTCTTTAGAAGAAAGGTATTAATGAGTAATTCCACTCTGGCTGTTATTGAGAAACCCTTGTCTTCTTGTGAAGGAGCAAATGCGGAGGCTAGTCAACCTTCTTACTCATATTTACGACAGAAAATAAGCTAAGACAATGGACTTTGTGGTTGAAAATGATTTATTGAAATGAAGGGTTGAAATCCTGAAGAGCGCAAGTCCATTTTCTTCTTTTTAGAGAAACAAGATTTTAAGAATTTGACAACTTGTGGAGATCATGTTACATGTGTTAAGCTGATGTAAATGTACTGAAATATCAGAAAAGATGTCTTTAAACATATTAGGAGACCTTCTAGCCGCTATCTTGATTCTTCGCCCAGATATTTCAAACACCACTCTGTGGACTTGAGCACTTTTAGAAGCAAATGCCTCAAAATAATGAAAATTGAACTCGATTTGAAAAGTTCACTGCATTAAATTTTATTATTTCGGAGTACTAATACAGAGCATCTTTTTGAAAACAAAACACACCACTTTCTAATGAAAATGAACAGCAAATATAGTCATACCAGGATACTATAGTCATGGATGTCCAAATGTTTCTTGAACAAAATGAATGGAAGATATATAGTGAAATGGAAGATAAATGCAGCTGAACAAAGATCACAATAAAAACCAATCTCCATGAATTATGAATGGGCAGTACCACCATCCAAACAGGTTAAAAGACTTCATTTGTCATCGATGAGGATGTGGCGTGGTAATTAGAAAGTTAGGAGGTATTCTGGAGTGGATTCAAAACTGGTTACAAGACAGAACATAAAGAGTGGTGGTCAGTGGTATCTCATCTGAGCTAGGTATGGTGGGGAGTGGCGTCCCCCAGGGATCGGTGTTGGGACCCCTGCTGTTCCTCATCTACATTAATGACCTTGATAGGAATATTGAGAGCAAATTAGTTACATTTGCAGATGATACTAAATTAGGGGGTTTGGCAAATAGTTTAGAGTCCACTACAGTGATTCAGGATGATTTGGATAGAATCCAGAATTGGGCAGAAATGTGGCAAATGAAATTTAATGTAGTGAAATTTAAAGTTGAACATGTAGGTAATAAAAACATTAGACAGGATTACTTCATGGGAGGTTTAAAACTGGAATGTGCTCCACACGAAAAAGATCTGGGAGTGATTGTTGATCAAACCCTCACAGGTTCTAGCCATTGTGCCGTAGCAGTTAAAAAAGCCAATCGGATGCTGGGATACATTGCCAAAAGTATTGAGTACAAATCTAAAGAGGTGATGCTTCTTTTGTACAACACATTCGTCAGACCACATCTGGAGTATTGTGTACAGTTCTGGGGACCATACTTTAAGAAAGATATAGAGGCTCTAGAAAAAGTTCAGAGAAGAGCCACTAAGCTAATTCCGGGTATAAAAGATGAAAGCTATGACAAGAGGCTGAAGGTCCTTAATCTCTTGAGTCTTAAGAAAAGGACACTTAGGGGTGATCTGATTGAGGTCTTTAAATATGTTAAAGGGATTGACAAAGTGAATTATGTAGCATTCCTTCGACCAAGTGTTGTTAGTAGAACTCAGGGTCACAAATGGAAGTTGACCAAGGGTAAATTTAGCACTGATATTCGGAAATATTTCTTTACCCAAAGAGTAATTTCGATGTGGAATAGCTTGCCTGACCATATTGTTGAGGCAGAGACCTTGGGAGTTTTCAAGAGCAGGCTTGACTTAAAGCTAGATACCATTGAGACATTGAGTATCTGAAGTGATATATTAACAATAGTATAAAGAAACTGGCGAGCCTAGTTGGGCTGAACGGCCTGTTCTCACCATTCATGTTATGTTATGTTATGTTATGTTATGCCAAAGAATAAGCAGCTAAAAAAGATCACCTTTTGCCTGACTTCTTTTTTGCTTGTTTTTAGCCTATGTACCTGGCTGCCTGGGTCTTTTTTTTCAGCTTTTCTGGGTTGAGTCCACACATAGACATACACACAAACACTCACACACATCCTGGCCTGTAGAGTCAGCCATTTTGGTTAGGTAAGAAAGCCAAAGTGGCTGCTATTGGCCAACTAATTTTCTAAGCGTTGCTTTGGTTGGCTGACTGAACTTGTGTACTTGTAGAAGTTTTCACCGCTAAAAGTACCTTCTTGGGGAATTTCCAATTTACTGCTCATTTTCTATTGTACTTGAGTGCTTCTTGGCCAAAATAATCTAATGGGGCTTATTCCTCATCAATGAAAGAATGGACTTGTAGTGTTATCTGATTTTTAAAATGAGCTGACACTACTACTGTAAAGTAGAGTATCATGTGCATCATTTAAAGCCAAAAAATTCCAAATATAAGTACTCAAGTCCTCAATACTGATATACGGCCTTCCCTGAATCTACTGAATTTTTGTGCAAGGAATACTCAAGTCCTTGACGTCATCAGGAACAAGTGCCTAAGTCCATGACTGTCCAATCAGCTGCTAGTATGTGTCATGTGACAAGCGTAGCAAAAATGACTGTTTGGCAATCAGAAAATGATTGAAACGGCATTTGTGTGGTAAAAGTACCGAAGTCCATGCATTTTATGGTAAGAAGTACCAAAGTCCGAAACTGATTTTCTTGTTTTTTTCGTAATAAAGCATTATTTTTCCACAAAAACGTGTCTGTCTACTTTGTATAACCGCTTGGACTAGCAGCAGGCGCCACCGAATGTTATCTTTTAAAAAAAGTATCTGCAACATGTTTTCAAAACTTTGACCCTTAATATCTCAAAAGTGTTATTTTGTGACTAAAGTACTTCTTGCACCCAGGTCTTCATTTTGTTTCCATAAATTTTAGGAAATGAGAAATAAAAATTTTCCTTCATAAGGATCTTAATGTGTCATTAAGAATAGCCAATAACCGTACTGCACATAAAATGTATAACGCAAAATATTTATTTTTGACATTGATGTGGGCTGTCTCAAAAAGAGCATCATTAATGAAGGACCAGTTCTTAACGGAAGGGCAGGGGTAACACTGTCTTATGCTGATGTGTGTCAATATCTAGATCCTTTCCTTTCTCCTCTCTCTTCTTTCCTCTTTTCTCTTCCTCCCTCCCTTCTTCTCTTCCCCTGACCCTCTCTATTCCTCATGCCTCTTCCTTGAAAGCTGCTTGCACACCGGACGCGAAACAAATTTTTCGCACGACAGATTACATTCAAAGTCAATGCAAAGACGCGAATACACGCGAAACGTGTCCACACCCCCCCCAAATCCCTCCTCCACCCAAATTCTCACAGCTCGCAGCTCGGCCTGTCTGCCAGCATGTGTGTGTGGGGGAGTGTGTGTGGGGGGGGGGGGCAGGGGTGCGATGTGTCTGTGCACGTGGGGGTAATTAAAACCACAGGCAAAAAGGGCAAAGGCAGCTGTCCGACCCCCCCCCCCCCACTCCCCCCCCAACCTCACCCCTTGTCCTCACCCCTTTCCATCCAATACAGCAGTGCTAGCCATCCCCTGTGATGAGGCCTGGAAACGCACACACGCACACACACACACACACACACACACACACACACAGACAGACAGACAGGTTGATACGCCGAGGGACATGGAGGGGAACACACACAGAGAAAACGTGAATGCCTCTGCCTGTTCAGTTACTGCAGGGCTGTTAAACATGCCCTCCCATCCCCTTTGGCCCAGCACAGGACCCCCCATCCCACCCCACGCCCCACCCCTATTGATGTTTCACCAGTTAAAGCTAATTAACCCTCGTCTCATTTAAAACCGTGACTCAACCGTTGCTCTAAAAAAATATTCTGTTTACCCCATGCCAGTGATGTACGGGCAGGCGTTCGATCAGGTGCCGTTGATTGGAGGACTGAATCTTACAACGCCTACAACCTACATGATGATTTGACCCCAGATTTTAAACCCAAGTTCAAAACTATGAAAATTAGTGCTGCAATACAGTGCAGTTAACATAATGTGCTTGCTGTGCATTTTGTATAATTTTCATTGAGAAGAATTTCATTATTCTTGTTGGTACCTCATAACCAACCCAGCTGGGAATGTGGGGAACACACACACACACACACACACACACACACACACACTCACAGCTGTCACTCAAGGTTGCTAAAAAATCTGCTGTGATTGGCTGACTGAGTTGGCCCAGTGTGGGGTAGATTAGGTTAGGGATGGATTGATTTCCCCTGTCTGTGCAAGTCTGAAGGGAGGTGGTAAAGGAATTGCCTCCTGCTGTAATCTGGCCTCCATTGGCTGGCCTAGGGAAGCACTGTGTGGGTGCTAAGCCCCCGTCACGCTAATGGCATTAGCATGCCCATACATTTAAATCAAAGTTGTTTGAGTATCATCTCATTTCAAACACACTCAAGTGCTTTATGTGGTTCATTGGGAGATTAAACAATTTAATCAATCAACTTTGTGTGTGTGTGTGTGTAAATGTGTCTGTTTATGTGTGTGTGTGTGTGTGTGTGTGTGTGTGTCTGTGTGCGTGCGTATGTGTGTGCGCGCGCGTGCATGCACATGAGTGCGTATGTGCTGGTGTGTAGAGTGTAGATGAGAGAGAACAGACTGTCTTGGTGGTCTTCAAATATATAATAGTCACGCTATTTTGCATGACAGTGATGTTAATTTGTGTGATGGATGGCATCGCATACGTATGTGACGGTGGATGATGAATTTTGCGTGGGTGATGCTGTGTGTGATGACCCTATATAACAATGATGTCAGGAAAAACGATCATGGTGTAAACCTTTATAGCAGAGATGTTAACCTGAATGATGGCCATGCTAAATGAGCCAGCGCCTCATTAAAATGGAGTGAGGATATCCATCTCTGTTCATTAACAGAATAGGATTAAAATGTGATTTACATATGAAAGTTGACCTCTGCCTGCAATAGCAGGTAACAGTGGAAGAGAGTGGGTGGGGTTAGGTGCTTAATTTCTGAAGAGAGAAACCAATCAGATGATCACACCACTGCCTACCTAATCACATCACCCACATTTGATGAGATGATGCAAATAGCGTTTAATGAACACGGAGCTAACTTAAGCCGGTATGGTGTGCAAGTGCGTCCCACTGCTGTATCCTAATGGACCTTTTTTCCCAAAGAAGATGCTAATGAGAAAAGAAATAAATTCCGTTCAAGGTCACCAAGACTTATACCGAATTTTAAAGCTGCCAATATCCATACAACTCTGGAGGATTGGGTAAAACCTGTCCGCGCGCAAATGTATAAATCTGACTAATACATTTTCTGAATTATTTTTCTCCACCCTTAAACAAACTCTGAACAAGAGGCAGGTTAAATGTGTTTTTCACATTTGTTGAGCGCTTATGTTTAATGAAGACCCGTTTGTGACAGACACGTTGTGGGGTGAACACAAATGCATTTTGTTGTTCTACTTAACCGGAAGATTATGAGGTGTGAGCATGCAAATAAAAATGAGCTAAAATGGGTGAGTTCGTGGCCTTTTAATATAAAACGTCAATTCGAGTTCTTTTCATGGTTCTGCGCGCTGGCGATGGTCGTAGGGTGGATGAGTCACACCAGCTGTTCTGACTCACCACTGGGTGGGTAGTTTGCTCGGGGGGCTCCTTCGACAGCCGTGAGGTGCCATGATTTTCCGCTCAGTAGCCTCGTCAGCGATACCGCCGTGCGAGGCAGTCCTAATGAAACCTACCGATTTCGATTTCCGTGTAACAACACCGGCCGATGGCCGGAAGAATAGAGACGAATATTAATACGGGGAGTGAAAATGAGAGCGAGGGAGACGGGCTGAAATAACCGCCCTGAAACAATAAGCCGAGCTTCGGAGAGATTTGTGTTTTAAAGCCTGAGGAATTACTGTAGGATAAAGCAGATCCTTATTGGAATAGATAACGTCTAATTTACCGGTAGTTTCATCTGCTGGCGGTGGTAGGCGTGCAGTATGCCGACCATATTTCATTAGAAATGTTTTTAGTCACAAGCAACGGGAATCAAAGGCAAACATATTCGCACCTCATATATATTTAATACGTTTGTGTATGAAGATTTTTCACTTTCATTAAAAACCATGTGTAGCCTACCTTTATCTTCGCTATTGTGCATGCTGCATTCATTTATTATACATGAAAGCCAATAAACAGCGCTTGGGTCTGATTCCCTGACAAAAATATCTCTAAGAGATTTAAAGATTGGTGTTTATCCTACTGTTTGGGACAGCTTTGTGAATGAAAAAATAGTTTCTTAAAAGCAATTAATTTTAGTAATTAACTTACTGATAAGCCAATGTGAGCCAAGTGTGCTGTTAACCTTAGCGTAAATGAGTTCATCTACAGGAGCTGGGAATGACGTGACACTGGTCTTTTCCTCACATAAATGGGAAGCATATAGGCAATTTAGAGAAAGAAAACAACATCTTACATATTCCTCTGAAAAATAAACCAAGACCAGAGTTTCTGGTTAAAAAATGTGAAGTCACCTTCTTTAAAAAATTCGAAAGGATATGATTAGGATGGCTTGATTTTTTTTTTTATTTTATTTATTTATTTATTTTTTATTTATTTTTTAAACTTCAAATGCCCGGATATATTCCATGGCAAATCGCCATACAGCGCGCTCGGCTCTGCTACACTCACCCTAAAAAAAGACGTACTTAGCTTGTCTCTTCATTGGTAACCTTTGCAGTTTTTCTGGAAGCCTTTATCATAAGCGTAAAACGTGTGGAAGCTTCCAGAATGAACGATTTTAATCTGCGTGCACGTATAGTGGTGCGCGCATGAAAAGGGTATGGACGCTGGGGAGAGGAGATCCGGCGTGAGGATCTGTGGCCGGGCATGAGGGCGTCTGGCTGGTTTATCGTCGGGGTCCCTATTTCTGCACGCTCCCTATAGCAGCCTACAGTACAGGGGAACAAGAGGACGCGTCAAATTAGCATGCTGTTGCGATCATGAAAATTAGCAGTAGTCTTCTCCTGTTGGTTGCAAATGTCAGACTTTAACGCTGGCAAACCGGGGAAAAAAAACACTGGTAAATCAATCCACACCTACAAATAAAATAACACAGCGCTATGCACCCATACAGCCCAGATACACAGAGACACAATGAGAGGGCTAAATTAAAGGTAAGAAGCATGTGAAACTAACAGCCGATATAAAACAAGAGGCTCCTCAGAGCCTGTACTCGGGCCGGGTCTAGGCCTGGGCCAATCGCGAAATCGCGCGGCGCATGAGCAGGACAATCGCGACCTCGAAAAAAAAAAGGGAACGGAGCCGAAACTTAGACTCGTGGCCTACCGGCCCGAGTGATTTGTTCCAATGCCAGTAGGCATTTGGCACAAATGGCCTTTAATAAACTGAGGTTGAATGGGTCGCTGAAAAAAAAGGTCTTAATGAACGGACGTATGTTGTACTTGCATGAATCGTGGTAGGCGGGCCAGCCGGAAGTCGTTGTTGTGGATGAGGGCACAAATAGTAAAATCTAATCAGGATGGTAAAAAATGTTGTCGATGGCAACAACCCTGACACCAAAGAAGTTAATTCAAGTGTGCAATTAGTCTATTTCTTTTCAACTAACGAATTCTAGAGCATGCTTTCAGTTTACTACTTATAAAAGATATAGCCTACTTGACAGAATTACTCAACGGTTTAGTACTCGGCTTATATTTGTACTTAATCTTTTGATAAAGGTACAATTAAGATACATGCTGGCTTCTTTGCAAAAAATATCCAGCATATGTTTTACAAACTATTTTATAAATTTTGTTTCATACGTAAGTTTATTGTAAAATGTTAATTGACTATCAAGCCTCAAGACAGAATAACTTGAAATATACTGCATATCGCTTGGGTCGAACTGAAACTGGTCTTTAATGCTCAATGCTCAGTGTTATGAACCCAAATGGAAACAGAAACATTTTACTGATATTTTTTTCAATAAAGTAGATAATTGTTCAAAGTTGTGAGAGCATTGTAACAGACTCAGACTGGATTCATACTGACCACTCATATAAGCCATTACCAGAATTTAATCACAAAATATCAAGTGAAAGAGCAAAAGCTTGTAATATGTACCACATACAGCAGGGAAAATAACTATTGAACATGTCAACATTTTTCTCATTAAATATATTTCTAATGGGGCTGTTGACATGAAATTTTCATTAGATGTCGTTAACAACCCAAGTAATCCACACATACAAAGAAATCAAAACAAATAAGTTAATAAATTATGTGTCATAAAGTGGAATGACAGAGGGAAAAAGTATTTAACACACGTACTGAAAGTTATTTAATACTTACGCTTAGTTCCCACTGTTGTGCGCTCCGTTACAAACGCCACGATTGGCCATTCATAGCTGATCGTGGGACTTCTCTGAAATTTCAGGTTTGGATACGAGGTGATGCGATGATCACGATTGGCAATTAATCATGTTGATCGTAGGAAATTTTTGAACCGTTCAAAACTTTTCTACGATAAACACGATTGCCATGACTGACCTCAAGATCTGATAAGATCTGATAGGATCACCATGATTACTCCATGATTAAGACCACGATTTCAATCGTGCCGCAAATCGTGATAGTGGGAACCTAGCATTAGCAGAAAAGCCTTTGTTGGTAATGACAGCTTCAAGACGCCTCCTGTATGGAGAAACTAGTCGCATGTATTGCTCAGGTGTGATTTTGGCCTATTCTTCCACACAAACTGTCTTAAAATCTTGAAGGTTCCGGGGGCCTCTTCTATGAACTCTGATCTTCAGTTCTTTCCATAAATTTTCAATTGCATTCAAGTCAGGTGATTGACTCGGCCATTCTAGCAGCTTTATCTTCTTTTTCTGAAACAAATTGAGAGTTTCCTTAGCTGTGTGTTTGGGATCATTGTCTTGCTGACATGTCCACCCTCATTTCATCTTCAGCATCCTGGTAGATGGCAGAAGATTCTTATCAAGAATGTCTCAGTACATGTCTGCGTTCATCCTTCCTTCAATTATTTTTTTTTTTTTGTATTTATTTTTTATTGGTTAAAGTGTAGAAAGTAGATTCCATTAAGAACACATCACAGACATGGTATAACCACCTCCCCGCCCCCCCCCCTCCCCCTCCCCCCCCCCTTCTCACATGGGATAAATTGAACACTTCAATAAAGCACACTGATGTCCAAGGGTCATACATTCAAATCAGATCTTTTTCATTATAATGTCCTTCACTTTGGAGATGCCATTATTCCAGATTTGCAGTGTCCGTGGGGTTGCGCCATTTACTTTGGCAGAGAAAAGTTCAAGAAATAAAATGTCCAGAAAGGTATTCAACCAATGTTCAAATGATAAATTGTGGGGTGGCACCCAGACTTGTACAATAATCATCTTGGCTGCTGTAAGGCCAGCAAGCCAGATTTTCCTCGATCTTCCATTCATACAAATTAGGGAATCATCATTGAGAAGGTGTAAGGCAGGTTCTATGGGAAGTTGTATACCAATCAGATCAGACAAACATTCTATTACTCTAATCCAAAACTCATATATTTTGGAACAATCCCACATTACATGCATGAATGATCCTAATGCATTCTGTGAACAGATAGTACAAAGTGGATGTGGTGCTAGTCCCATTAAATGTCTAACTCTAGGGGTAAGATATGCTCTATGGGAAATCTTCATGTGAATGAACTGGTGATTTGGATTATGGGAGCTTGCACATATATTATGCCAGCTTGCTTCCCAATTTACAGTTAAGCCCTCTAAGCCCCATTGATCGATCCCATTCCCCAGTACGGGGTTTGGGAGACAAGTGTGGAAGGAGTTTTTGTAGAGGAAGGAGACAGTACTTCTTGGGGCTTCATGAAACCATTTAACCACAGGGTGTTCTTTCAGCCCTGAGCCCCATGTAACATTGTGTGTTCTAAGAGCAGATCTAAGTCTAAAATAAAAGAATAAGGAATGTTTAGGAATATTGTATAATGCCATTAGTTCATTAAAACTTAGAAGGGAATCATAACCATTTATGTCTCCAAAAGCCCATATACCTTTCTCTGCCCACAGATTTTGGATAAAAGGTTTTTTCTCAGATAACAAGTATTTGTTATGCCACAGAGGAGATGATTTATGCCATTTAGATGTGAGGCCCACAAACTTTTCAATCTTCTTAAAAATATTAAGCATGTACGACAGGATTGGGCCATACCTCAAAGCACAATGTTTACTGGAAAGACCACAAAACAAAAAATCTTTAAGTCTGATTGGAGTAATTATGTTTTCTTCTATTATCTTCCACGATGAAACAGAATTGGAGTCCAGCCACAGTTTAAGTGGGCGCATGGTGAATGACCAGTGATAGTGTTGAAAGTTTGGGAGGGCCCAGCCCCCTTCTTGTTTGTTATGCTGAAGAGTGGACCTTTTTATGCAGGGTCGTCTCCCGTTCCAAATGTATTTGGAAAGTAGAGAATCAACCTTGGACCAGTAGCCATTTGGTGGAGACAGTGGGAGCATAGAAGAGATGAAGTTAATGCGGTGCAGGATATTCATTTTAACTACCGCTATACGAGATGGAACAGAGCCAGGCAAAGTAGCCCATCTTTTTGTATCTTCTTCAATCTTTTTTAGAATACTAGTGTAGTTCATCTTAGCTATGGTGCTGACATGGGGATGTATAGAGACCCCCAGATATTTGACTTCTTTGGAAATCACAATAGAAGTTGGTAATGTTAATTGACTTCTATCACCATTAGTCAACATCAAAGCAGATTTTGAAATATTGATTTTGAAACCAGACAGTGTACCAAACTTATTCAGTACATTGATTGTGTTAGATAGCGAGTTTTGTACGTCTGACATATAGATCAAAGTGTCATCTGCAAACATTGATATAGAGTGTTTAGAAGCACCAATTTGGATGGGAGAGATCAGTGTACTGTTACGGATATATTGTGCTAGAGGTTCTATTGAGAGATTGAAGATTAATGGTGATAAGGGACAGCCCTGTTTGGTTCCACGGTTAATTGCAAAAAGATCTGAGAAGGCACCTCCTATACAAACTCTAGCGGATGGGTTGGCATAAATGATCTGGATCATCTTTATAAACTTAGGACCAAAGTTAAATTCCTTAAGAACACGCCATAGGTATTGCCACTCGAGCCTGTCAAAGGCTTTTTCGGCGTCTAGGAAAAGGAGGCCGCAGGAGGAGGTAGATTTCTGAGTCTCACTTAAAATGTGTAACAAGCGCCTTAAGTTATCTGCCGCCATGCGACCTTTCATAAACCCTGTTTGATCAGGGTGAATTAAATCTTGCAGGACAGACTCCAGTCTATGAGCTATAACACAGGCATAAATTTTCAGATCTACGTTAATAAGTGCTATTGGACGATAGCTTGCACATTCCAAAGGGTCTTTGTCCAATTTGGGGATTACTGATATAAGTGCAGTGTTAAGGTCTTTGTGGAAAAACCCTTGCTCTAGGGCAAAATTTATAGCTTTGAGCCAAAATGGGCCTAAACCTTCCTTCAATTATGAAGTCTGCCAATACCATATGCTGAAAAACAGCCCCACACCATGATGTTCCCACCTCCAAACTTCACTGTCGGCATTGTGTTTTGGGGAAATATGCAGTGCCGTTTGTCCTCCAAACATGGTGTGTGCTATGACATCCAAAGAGTTCAATTTTGGTCTCATCTGACCAGACTGTATTCTCCCAGTATTTCATAGGCTTGTTCAAATGTTGTGCACAAACTTTAAATGAGCTTCAACATGCTTTTTCTTCAGCAATGGAGTCTTGAGCAGTGAACCTGCATAGAGGCCATGGCGTTTGAATGCATTACTTATTGATTTCTTTGAAACAACTGTACCTGCTAATTCCAGGTCTTTCTGAAGCTCTTTGCGAGTGGTCCTTGGCCCTCGGACAACTCCTCTGATTATTCTTTTGACTCCTCTGTCAGAAATCTTGCAAGCAGCACCTGGTTGTGGCCGGTTTATGGTGAAATGATATTCTTTCCACTTCCGGATTATGGCCCCAACGGTGCTCACTGGAACATTCAGAAGTTTAGAAATTTGTCTGCAACCAATGCCATCAGAGTATTTTGCAACAATAAGGTTGCAAAGGTCTTGAGAGAGCTCTTTGCTTTTACACATCATGAGATGCTTCTTGTTTGACACCTTGGTAATGAGAAACCTTTTTATAGGCCATGAATTAAGACTAAACCAGCTGATATTAATTTGAACTGATGGGGGGCAGGATTGCTTTCTAAATACTGACATATTTCAGCTGGTTTCTTGGTGTTCTATGCCTTTTTGCGCCTCCTTTTCTTCATGTGTTCAATACTTATTCCCTGTGTCATTCCACTTTATTACACATAAGTAAACTTTAAATTGCAATAAAATTAAATAAATAATAAACTGTAAATATGATGTTAATTTAACTTGAAACAAAACTTACATGTGTACTTCTATTTTTTAAAAATGGGGTAGAAGTGTAGAACTAATAAACTAACAGTAAAGGCCTACTTATTACTATAAATTCACTTGTAGTGTAGTTCACAGAATAGTTGTACTACAGAATAAACCTTGGATATCAACTAGGTGTGCACTCAAAGTTTACAACTCTTGCACCTAGCAAATACTTAGAGTATACTTTCATGTACTAAAAAGTGGGCCAATATTACATAACTGGTAAAACAGCAGTAGCTTATATAGTCTCAATAGGTTTACAAACAGTATACTTTCAAGTATATATTAATTTTCTAAGAAATAGACTATTGAATAACTTTTATGCTAATGGTAATTACAGGCAGTGCAGTGGGTAGCTTCGTCACCACACAGTAAACAGATTTTGGGTCTGATTCCAGCTTGGGACATTTCCATGTAGACTTTGCATGTTTTCCAATTTGTTATTAGTGAGAATCTGTGTGAATACTATGTGACTCAATTCCAATGTGTGGTTGGAAGAGTAAAGCCGCTTTCACACTGGACGCGAAACGAATTTTTCGCACGTTGAATGTAATCTGTCATGCGAAAAATTCGTTTTGCGTCCTGTGTGAAAGCAGCTTAAGACTGATGACAAGACATAGCCATAAAAATTTGCTGAAAGTATGCTAAATAAAGCAAATTTTTAATGAAGCACAGCACAGTTCAGTTCAGATGTTATGGGCGAAGCCTGTAGGCATTGCCAATCTCTGACCAGCGGCCTTCTGGGATGACTGCCAGATGGAGCATACACTTCGCCGGAGCCAAACACGGCGCTCATTCGTTGTGGTATTATTTTGACAATCTAATACAATGCTACAACATTTATTTCTGACCAAATTTGCATTCTTTCTTGGCCAAGATATTGTATTGACAATGGGTGAGTCAAACCACTCCGCCTTCTCCAGCACATCCCAAAGACTTTTACTTGGTTAAGATCCAGACTCTGAGGTGGACAATTCATGTGTGAAAATGATTTCTTCTGCTCGATAAACCACTCTTCCACAATTTGAGCCAGATGAATTTTTGGCATTGTCATCCCAGAATATGCCTGCGCCATCAGGGATTTAAAAAAAAAAAAAAAGTCCATTGATGGGTTTCTTGTCATTCATTATTTTCAGGTTGTCCTCTGAATTCATTTTATTGCTGCAGAACAGTGCTGAGCCTAGACCTGGCCAACTAAAGCAACCCCAGATCATAACACTGTCTCCAGAGGCTTGTACAGTAGGCACTATGCATGATGGGTGCATTGCCTCGTGGGCTTCCTTTCTTACCCTGACATGCCCATCACTCTGGAACAGGGTAAATCTGGACTCATTAGACCACATGACCTTTTTCAATTCCTCCTCAGCCTAATCTTTATGCTCATTTGCAAACTTAACTCATTTGTTTTTCGATTAGCCTCACTAACAAGTAGCTTTCTCATGGCTATGCTGCTGTTTAGTCCCAATCCTCCAAGTTCTTGTTGCATCGTGTGAGTGGAAATGCTCTTACCTTCATAGTTAACAGCCATGAGTTCTGCTGTTGATTTTTTTATGATGAGACTCCTCAGAGCATTTTAGTGATCTCTGACCAGGATCAATGATGATTTTTCTCCAACCCATTTCTTCCTTGAAGTTGACAGTACGCCACTATTCTTTCAGGTTTTACTGAATTGTTGGGCAGTTCCTGACCCAATTCCAGTGATTTCAGAAATCTCCTTAGCTGTTTTCTTCGCTTGATGCTGGCCAATAATTTGTTCCTCTTGAAACAAAGTAACATCTTTTCAACGACCATGAGATACATCTTCTGACATGGTTATTTAAGAAATGAGAAATTACACACTAAATCAATGAGGATTAAACCAATTATTGCCAGCTGAAACATATTCATCATTGCAATAATGATTCAATCATAGGCTCTTGAGTATTTGCTGATTCAAGTCCAAATGGCGACTTTTTTTTGAACTGGTAGTGTATGTCACAGATACAAGAGGTGAGATAAGTATGAAACAAGACAGAGGCGAGGATAAGGGTGCACACAAAATGCAAAACAATCAAAGGAGACAATACTTTGAAAAGATACGCAAGTTGCTGAATGGGAGGAGACACGGACATCATTCACACGAGGGTTGTGACACAAAGTATATTTTCATGAACTACAAACTAAAAATGAAGTTAACTAGTGTGTTCTCTGTTTCCTACTACACAAAGGTATACTTTTATAAACTCATTTGACCAATTTAGTCCAAAGAAGAGTTGAAGCAGTATACTTACCAGTACCTACACTGAGATTAGTATGCTTACTAAATAACGTAAGAAATATACCTGAACTTTACTGAAGTTCACTTACTAAGTGTACTTTTTTGTAAGGGGACTGATGCTACTCGTCCTTGAATTTTAAAATCATTTCACTTGTACAACGACAAACGATGGCTTTCCAGACTGAATATGGCACAACACAATAAAAAAAAATGCAGACTAGAAAAAACGAGAAATTAATTTTCCATAGTCGATAAAGAGCTATAGCCCGGGTCTACCCAGACAGTGCAATACAATTTCTCCAATCCATGCTGAAAATTGACTGTATTATATCGCAATCGCGGAGTAATATCACAGCAGCATTATAGGCGATTAATTTTCAGTTGTACTTCTTGCCTCTTTTTCTCCGAGCCAACCCAAAATTTAGTTTTTGTCATGTACCACGGTAAATGTGCATGCATCAGTAGGCTATTAGCATAATAAATAGGCTACGCCTGGCGCGAGATGGGGAGCACTGCGGCCGCCTCATTTCTCCACTGTTCAACGTCTGAATTTGGCTTTGCAAGCGATCTGGAAAAAAAAATAATCCCCCCACCGGCCTCGAAATCTTTGGGCAGCACTGACACCCTGCAGCGGTGGCTGGGCTGGTGAGGTGCGGCTATGATCAGTAGGTTATGCGTTCGTCTCGAAGGAAAGTGAGTCATTTTTTCCGTGACAACGGGCCAGTACTCCCACTGAGACTCGCACTGACGTGACCGCGCTGTAACGTCCAGAAGGAAGCATTTAGGTTGCATACTAATCGTAAACAACGCGAAGTTCAATTAGAAGGGTGCGGAGATGAGAATTTTTTTTCCCCAGGAAGACCTTTTCACGATGCGGGGATGGGCGTCCGATTTCGTGCTTCAGCGTTCGAGACCTGATGCCGCAGGGTGTCGTTAAGCTCGGAGAGCACATTTTCCTTCGCGGACAGACCGTGTCTGTGCTCTGTTTTTCAGACTGGGTACTTCAAACTGGTCAAATTTTATCGAACTGAGCACTGAGCGACCAGACTGAATTTCATTTTTAAAGGCTTTATTGTTTGATCCGTGGTTGAAAGGCGATCTGAGGAAACTGCTCCCTCACGGGTCTCTTTCACTGAGCAACTTCTCATGCAACTTACATAGGCCTTTACGTGAGACTAAGATTAGCTGAATACTTCATTTTGCAGTTTCAAAAATTACGAGCTTTTTCTAATGAAATTATTTGAAATGGATGGTCTTAACACTTACAACAATGTAAACGTTCATGAACAGGATTCATTCATTGTTATCAACCTTACACGGTTCATGTATTTGTGTGCGTACATAAATGTGTGCCAGAGTGCACACTTACTATTACGCGCGCACACACACACACACACACACACACACACGCATTAAGAGACATTAAGACCAAAATTATAGAAATGTAGGCATTTGAGTGTTGGCATTGTTGTCCGCAGCCTGAGTTTGAAGTACAGTGCCTGACAAAAGTCTTGTCACTTATCCAAGTTGTAGGAACAACAAATAATAACATGACTTGTAGTTGATCAATTGGAATCAAAAATGGCTTTTATGAAAGGCAAAGCCCTCTAGATTATGCGAAATATACCAAAATAGAGTTTTGTGTCATTGATTGAGTTTTATAATTTAATTTGTACAGAAAGGTCAGATTTTGCTTGGACAAAAGTCTTGTTGCATTGAAAAAAAATGTGGAAATTATACATACACTTTATTTTGAATATACAAATATGCCACTATAATATCAGAACATAAAGCCATGGTGCCTTGGAAAAAAGAATTAATATTGCGTATGACTCCCATGAGCTTGGAGGACTGCATCCATACGTCTTGGCAATGACTGAGATAACTTGATGATGAAATCATCTGGAATGGCATAGAAAGCAGTCTTGCAGGACTCCCAGAGTTCATCAAGATTCTATGGTTTCATCTTCCAAGCCTCCTCCTTCATCTTACCCCTGAAATGCTCAATAATGTTCATGTCAGGTGACTGGGTTGGCCAATCCTGGAGTACCTTCACCTTCTTCGCTTTCAGGAACTGTGATGTGGAGACAGAAGTATGAGAAGGAGCAGCAGTATAAGTAGGGCAGCAAGAACTTCTTGATATTTCAGGCTGTTGATGTTGCCATCCACTCTGCAGATCTTTCTCACACCCCCATGCTGGATGTAACAACAAACCATGATTTTTCCTCCATCAAACTTGATTGTTTTCTGGGAGAATCTTGGGTCCATGAGGGTTCCAACAGGTCTTGTACGGCGACTGGCATGCAGTTCAATGGATGATTCACCAGAAAAATAAACTTTCAGCCACTTTTCCAGTATCAATCCTTTCTGTGAGCTGTGGGCCTTGGCAAATGCAATGCAGGTTTTTTGTTGTCTGTTTAATGCAGACTTCTGTGTACTAATTTGGCTATGAAAACCACTTTGAGAGAGAATTTGACAAACTCTTCTTGTAGATACCGGGATTTTTGGTGACATTTCCTCATGTAGCTTCGCTGTAGTTGAAGAAGGGCTAGCCTTGTACAGTTGAAGCAACAAACGGTCCTTTCAAACAGTTGTCATACCGGGGTCTGTCTGACCTCGCTTGCCATGAACGTCACCAGTTTCTTCAAATCTTTTTCTCATCCCCTCCACTTGACATTTGGATACATTAAAGATGTCTGCCACCTCAGCAGCAGACTCCGTCTTCAGGCTCTTGATGATCAGCACTTTGGTCTGTGGTTGAATCTTTGGTATGCTGTCAGAGGTCTAGTCGCACCTCATATGAAAGTCTGGTGTGCTGGGGTTATTTCTATACACATCTGGGAATGTGTTAATTACAGTATTTGTCATAGGTTAAACTCTAATCTGCGATTTGTTGCATCATCTGAAGAGACGACAAGACTTTTGTCCTAGCAAAAACAGATGTTATGGGCTTAGCCAAGCTGTGAACATCAGAACTCTTTTTGACGATTTCATTTTGCACCAAATTATTAATGTGAAAGCCCTTGACATTAAAATGGACCATTTATTGTAACAATTGATTGGTTAGAAATAAAGTTATACGCTATTTTTAGTTACTATGTCCTTATGCGACAAGACTTTTGTCAGGCACTGTACATAAGGGAATACATATGAACTGAAACCTCATAAATACAACCCCAATTCCAAAATAGTTGGGACAAAGTGTAAATTGTGAATAAAATCAAAATGCAATGACTTTCAGATCACATGAGCCAATATGTTATTTACAATAGAACACAGATAGCATTTCAAATGTTGAAACTGAGACATTTTACATTTTTATCCACAAAATGAGCTCATTTCAAATTTTCAGGCTGCAACAGCTCTCAAAAAAGTTGGGACACAGGCAAAAAAGGGCTGAAAAAGCAATTAATATATAAGAGAATCAGCTGAAAGAACATTTAGCAAGTAACTAAGTTAACTGGCATCAGGTGTGTAACATAATTGGCTAAAAAAGGGATGTCTTAGAGAGGCTGAGTCTCTCAGAAGTAAAGATGGCCAGAGGCTCTCCAACCTGTGAAGGCTTGTGTAAAAAAATTGTGGAATACTTTAAAAACAATGTTCCTCAATGTCAAATTGCAAAGGCTTTGAAGCAGTGGCGTAGCCAGAACTGAAAATCGGGTGCGCCAGGAACATCCCTTTACAACTTCTATTAGTCCTGACTTGTTCGCAATCATCTTTCCTAATGAACTATGCATTCACTCCGAAAACACTCCTCTCTGTCAGGTGTTGCTAGTTCTCCTCGTGAAAGATGTAAATCATTCGTTTGGACGCGCTTTTTTGTTTTGCCTTTCAATCAGCCGTACTCAAAATTGCGTACAGGTGTTTCTCTTCTTCGTCTTTGATTTAATTCCAACTATGTAAGCGATCATGAAGAGCATGTTTGATCGCCTGATGTGCCAAAAAAATGTAGCGCGGAAGATCCAGAGCAGTTTCGTAAAGCATGCGGCTACGAGTAAATTATTTTTCTGAACTGAGTTTAGCCTATTATTTTGTCACACTTGGATCGCATTAAGAAAAACGCTGTGTCTATAATTGCCAATAGTGCATTGTTATAATTGTAAAACGTTTTAATTAAGGAAAATGATTGAGAACAAGTCTGGAGCAATAATTGTTCAACCACGTCCAAACGAATGATTGTCATCTTACCTTCACGAGGAGAACTAGCAACACCTGATAGAGAGGAGTGTTTTCGGAGTGAATGTATTGTTTATTAGGAAAAATAATTGCGAACAAGTCAGGACTAATAGAAGTTGTAAAGGGATGTTCCTGGCACGCCCAATTTTCAGTTCTGGCTACGCCACTGCTTTGAAGGTCTAATCATCGACAGTGCATAACATCATCAAAATATTCAGAGAAACTGGAAAAATCTCTGTATGTAAGGGACAACGCCGAAGACCGTTAGTGGATGCCCGTGATCTTCGGGCCCTCAGACGCCACTGCATCACTCACCGGCATGATTCTGTCATTGACGTTACTAAATGGGCCCAGGAATACTTCTAGAAACCACTGTCTGTAAACATAGTCCACCATGCCACCCACAGATGCCACCTAAAACTCTATCATGCAAAAAGGAAGCCATTGTTGAGCATGATCCAGAAGCGCCACCATGTTCTGTGGGCCAAGGCTCATTTAAAATGGACTGTAGCAAAGTGGCAAAGTGTCCTGTGGTCAGACGAGTCCAAATTTGACATTCTTGTTGGAAATCATGGGCGTCGTGTCCTCCGGGCTAAGGAGGAGAAAGACCACTCCTCCTGTTATCAGCGTTCAGTTCAAAAGCCAGCATCTCTGATGATATGGGGGTGCATTAGTGCATATGGTGTAGGACACTTACAGGTTTTAAAAAGCACAATGAATGCTGAAAGGTATTTAAAGGTTTTAGAGCAACAAATGCTCTCTTCCAGATGACATCTATTCCAGGGACGGCCTTTGTATTTCAGCGGGACAATGCAAAACCACATATTGCAGATATTACAACATCATGCCTTCGTAGTAGAAGAGTCCGTGTGCTGAACTGGCCTGCCTGCAGTCCTGATCTTTCACAGATTGAGAACATTTGGTGCATGATTAAACGAAAAGTCCATCAAAGGAGACCCATAACTCTCCAGCAGCTGGAAGCCTGTATTAAACAAGAGTGGGATCAAATTCCAATGGCTAAACTCAAGAAACTTGTCTCCTCAATGCCCAGATGGCTCCACTCTGTGTTAAAAAGAAGAGGGGATGCTACAACATGGTTAACAGGCCCCTGTCCCAACTTTTTTGAGACCTGTAGCAACCATCAAATTTGAAATGAGCTCATTTTGTGGATAAAATTGTAAAATTTCTCAGTTTCAACATTTGCTATGTTATCTCTTTTTTTTGTGAATAAAATACTGGCTGGTGTGTTTTGAAAGTCATTGCGTTTTGATTTTATTCACAATTTACACTTTGTCCCAACTATTTCAGAACTGGGGTTGTACTATTATATCTCTCAAATTCAGGGTAAAGTGGTGTACTTTTAGCCTGAACCCTTCTGTGTAGTAAAACAGTGTCTGTAAAGCAGTTGTGTTGGACACAATCCTTGAGGATCACCAGGGCCGGTGCCAGAACTGGAAATTGGGGGCACAGACACATCCCTTTATAAGAGCAATTAGTCCTAGCTAGTTCTCAATCATTTTACTTTATTAACACCTTTTCCAGTTATTGTAATAATCAATTGGCAATTGAAGACTTCTCTCCCCCATGCGATCTAGCAGTGACAAAATAATGGGCTAAATTCAGTACAGAAAAAATATTTACTGATAAATAGGTCTAGGTTTTACGAAAGAGAAAATGCTCTGGAACTTATGCGCTACCTTTTTAGCACATCAGGCGATCTAACCTGCGCTTCATGATCGTTTAAATTGTTTAAATGGAATAAAAGACCACTTGAAATGTCCTCATGCAATTTCATAGCTTCTAACCCCTGAGAAAAGAAAAACATGAGAGGTCCAGAGTCATAATTGGATTCCATGCTACTAGTGGGGAAATCTACCGCAACGCACGTGAAACTGAAAAACTTCCATGCAAAAGGACTTCAATGCCGTGTGATTGAATAATAACTGATCCGCGTTCCAATGAAATATTGCCTTTCATTTTTGGTACAGTGTGGGTTGATTAAAAAGTGGGACTCGGCAATTAAATATAATTTTGTTTGCCAAATTAAAAATTCTAATCATCACTTTTGTTATTATGTGTAAGACTGCTGATTGCGGCGTGAGAACGTGATATGCCACTAAAAAGCGTGAGACTTGACGGGTATGCAATTTTGAATAACGCTGATTTAAATGCAACCAAGTAGGTGTCCAAATGAATGATCGTTGTCTTATCTTAATGGGGAGAACTAGCGACGCCAGATAGCGTGGAGTGTTTTCGGACTGAATGTATTGTAAATTTAGAAAATGATTGAGAACAAGTCAGGACTAATTATTGTTTTAAAGGGATGTATCTGTGCCCCCCAATTTTCAGTTCTGCACCGGCCCTGAGGATCACATGGGTGCATCTCAAAGTGTAGGCTGCATCCTTCTAAGGCTGTGTTTTTAGGGGTCGTCACTTAATTCCATCAGCCAAACTGACATGATCTCATTTCATCTCAATTAAACAGCTTTGGTTTCAGCGAGTCATCACTGGTTTTCCTAACCCTAACCTTAACTCTAACCCCAAAGCCTAAACCTAGCCCCAAACCTAACCCTTACCCAAAATTTAACCTTATCCCTAACCTTCAATGTTAAATTGGCAGATGGAAATAATTGATGACCCCTAAAAATGCAGCCATCGAAGGATGCAGCCTGCGCTTTGAGAAACAGCTGCTGATTTTCAAGGGCCGTTGCTCGAAGCGTAGGCTACAGCCTTTGTAGGCTGCATTTTAAGGGTGCAACATCATCGCGGGCTGTACCATTGCAAAGGCACTTTCAATAACAGCCTTGAAATGCAGCCTTCATCTTGTCAGAAAACAGCCGGATTTGTCAGCTTGTTTATGCTCTGTTTCCATGTTGACGATTCCTTCTGATATCAGGCGAGATGAAGGATGCATTTCACAGCTGTTGACAAAAGTGTCTTCGTAATGGAACGGCCTGTGATGGTTGATTAATTCAGTCTCTAATTGGCCTATGAGTCTGTACTGTCTTGGCCCAAATTAGCTGCTGGTTGGAAAAGAGACAGCTAATACCTGTAGACACTGTGACCCTTTAGTACTGGTGTTTGACACCTCTGGCCTAAAGCTAATGGAGTTTTCAGTCATTTATAGACTAAACGCACTGAGAGAAACGGCAGTTGTCAAGACCCTCTGACAATAGAGATATCCTGTATTTCACTTCAGTTCTCAAAGGACCACCTTCTCCAACACCATCACAGGGGGTCACAATCACAACATTCTAAGGGACTAATCATGATCTTCGTTTGCTGTTTATATTGTTGGCAAAGATATTGATATTCCTTCAAAATATTATTATGTATTAAGTTAAACTGCACTTGACAGTAGGAGATTTTCTTGAGTGCATCTAGTACAACTTAAATCTGAAGTACTGTCAAAAATGTAAGATGGTCAGTGGAATTATATCTTACATGAAGTCGTCAAGATTTCAGCAGGTGAATGGGTACCTCGTGCATGACACAGTGACAGAAAATACAGCACAGCTAGATCATTGATTTTCCATTCAGTTCAATGGGGATAAGAAAAAAAAATCTATTTCCATCATCGCACACACTGTGAAATGCACACAATGGAAAATGACACGTACGCATATTCACATTGAGCTCTGAGTCACTCCTGTGTCTAAGCATTGCTATGACGTCAACTGCTGACGCACTACTGTTGATTTGATCTTTGTAACCATCCTCGGTGATTCCTTAAGGGTTTATGTAAATAGCACGGAAATTACAGTTAGAAGCAGATGGCTAAAAAACACAGGAAAATATGACAGTTTCAGAAATTAATTGACAAGATGGAAAGGGAAACACAATGTAATGAATAATCAAATTTTTTACCCCTTCTATGTTTATAATATTATTATTGTTATTATTATTATTTGAGGGGAGAGGGCTAGTAGTCATATTTCTATTTCTCCTTGTCTTTGTCTTTATGGGAACATTACATCACTACTGTCCTTCATACAAGAAAAACACCACTGCAGCAATAATGTCCTTCGTATGAAAAATCACCAGGCTGCAGCAGTAATGTCCCTTATCAGGCTAATAGTACTGCAGTGACTCTGTGCTGATCCTGTTCTTTTTCTGTGGATAATTCTGCATGCACTGACACTGACTGGGGCCTAAGCAAGCTGAGTGAAAGTTGATGACAGTTTTAGGGACCCATAGCATAAGGGGCGGGGCATGAAAAAAGAGGGAGGAAGAGGGCTCCAGAGTAACATTCTATCAGCGTCACAACACTTGTATGAATCCTTGGTGTGTCTCTTTGCTATTCAACAGCATGCGTGTCTATTAGGTTTATGCATGTTGTGATTGGTGTACGTCTCGTGCGCATCTCCCCTCTCGGCTGAATCTTGTTACTCGCTCATTTCCTAATGAATGAGTGAAGGTATTCCAGTGCATGTGCTTGTTACCAAATTGTTGCATTTGTGCTAATTTCCTAGTCATATGCATGGTTCTAGCCAGGCCATATCAACGTACCGGGCCAGTACGCTGACGAACGCAAAAGTCGCATGCCAGTACGCTGGAAAAATCCACCGGTACGCAAAAAAAATTGCTGCCGGTACGTTACAGATAGGTCACCAGTACCAGTATCAACAACAACACAGATGGCTTCAGACTGCACCGAACGACCTAGTTTTATCGATTATCTGAAGATAGGCCTGTACGCTATAAATAGCTGCCGCTGTCGCAAGTAGCCTACCTGTAAAGGCATAGCACATTAGGCTCAGTACCAGTTAGCGCGCGAACAGCCGATCATGGACGCTTGGCTGGTTCGTCGAACTCCTGGGACTAGTTCCCAAAATGAAACCAGTGCCGCGAATGTCTCGACATCAGAAAGTTCGGAAGACGATAATGCAATCGTCATAATAGAGCCTAGTAGCAAGCGATCCATCTCACTCACGCTAGTTTTTAGCTTTTGAAGTAGGAATTTCACATTCTAAAAAAAAGTAGAAGAAAGTCAGCTGTATGGTATTTCGACGCCTTAATTGTTGTCATTTATGGAGCTTTGATGGAAATTCTGATAGGCCACGGAGTCAAGCTTGCTTAACGTAGGAGGTGCTACCTCCTAGAGAGTCACCTGAGTGCATTTGACTGTCATCTGACTTTGCTGTCACATGATTGCTTAGCCGGTAATATGTTGGGCTTATTTATTGGTAGCAGAGTCCAGGGATGCATTTCCCGAAATCACAGATACTAACTTACATAGTTGGGCCCATTGACTGTGAATGGACGAACTATGTAAGTTGCTAACTTTGTTAGCAACTACGCTTTTGGGAAATATGCCCCAGTTAAGGTAACAGTTTGCAAATTGCATCGCATACACCTCGTGACAAACCCACAACAAATGCTAGCAAGTGGAGTGCTCAGCAATTGTTAAATTAGTGGATGTGGTTCCAACCAAAAAATTCTACCTAATGCTGTGGATGATCAGGACTCTGTGTAACCATTCCAGTTGGCACTGGAATTTCTGTTTTCAAGCAGGTCATACACAACCTTGTTTTGTAAATGAATTGCTATCATATTTGCATTAACTTTCCAATTGCTAAAGCTCCGTGTTTTCCTCATAATTTGGCAGTAATATCTTTGCATCATTGTACACGCACTAGTACCCTAGTTTGGGTAGAGTTATGATTGCTGTGCAAGTTATCACTTTTTTGGTAAGTAAGCCTTGGGTTGCTTGTCAACATCCAGGGGCGGACTGGGGCAAAAAAAGTGGCCTGGGAATTTGTACCTGACTGTCCCACTCTCCAGGGGGCAGGGATGGGGAGGTAGTGACCGGCCAAAAAAATGTCAGGTTGTTTGACAAAAAAGTATGCATTTTAACATCATATTGGACCATATATCCCATAAAACATTGATATTATTAGTTTTTGAGTTTATATAACACCAATTAGCCTACAACAAAATAATTGTTGTGTATATCTAACATACAAATCCAGTGGCTATATGTCTGGTCCTTGACGTCTATCCAGCAAACTTCAAATCCTGGACTGCTTGTCAAATGGACTGTTTTTCATTATGGCAACCATGACCTCATACCCTGGGCCGGTCAGAGGAGGATGGACTACCCCTCTTAAGCCTGGTTCCTCCCAAGGTTTCTTCCTATTTTGATTCACATAGGGAATTTTTCTTGCCGCTGTTGCCATTGGTTTGCTTTTGAGGAGATTCAGGCCAGGGTTTATCGAAGTGCATTGTGGCAATATTTTATTTTTAAATGTGCAATTCTGATGAAATGAAAGGTTTCTCTTGTATTAAGTTGAATTATGACAACATGGCAGTTATCTCGCATGTAGTCACTCTACATTCATCTTTGCACTCACTACCGCCTCACACGTTGCATAGAATAACTTTCTTTCACATGGGCAGGTCGTCAAGTGACACTGCATAGCTCATGCCAACTTATCCACCACTACACAACTCATGATAAAGGTTCCAATTTCTCTTTCAAACAATTGTACCAGTTCTACTGAGTGCACTTTACAGCATATTTCTCTTGAATCAGCTTCAACAGAAATTCTGACAGCTACTGGAATGTCACTACACATAGTACATATCATAGCATGACATGGCATTCAGCCCAGCTAAGATCACCATTTTTCTATCTCTAAAGTTTATCCAACACTTCAGATTCTAGTTCACTAAATCCTTCATATAGTATTTCTCTTGTATTGGCATCAAGAGAAATCATGCTAGCCGCAAGATTGTCACTACACATGGCACACTTCATATAGTATATTTCTCTTGTATTGGCATCAGGAGAAATTGTGCCTGCCGCTGGGTTGCCACTATACATAGTACACTTCATATTGTATATTTCTCTTGTATTGGCTTCAAGAGAAATCATGCCAGCCACCGGGATGCCACGACACATGGGACTCTCGTAGTATGTTTCTCTTGAATTTGTTTCAAGAGAAATTGTGCCAGCCATCGGGCTGTTACTACATTGAACACTTCACGTAGTATATTTCTTTTGTATCGGCATCAAGAGAGATCGTGCCAGCCGCCGGGCTGTCACTACATATAGTACACTTTGCTTAGGATATTTCTGTTGTACTGGCATCAAGAGAAATTGTGCCAGCCGCCGGGCTGCCACTACACATTGAACACTTCATAATTTATTCTGCATTCAAATTAGCCTATGCCCAGCATGGTTCTGTTTGGGGGGTTAGTAGCAGCTCCCTGCCTTTAGTTCCACGCTTGGATGGGCAGGGATCTCTCAGAACAGAGCCATGTTGCCAAACCAAATGTATGCTTGTATGCTAATATGCCTGCATGCTTTCAATAAATGTTCTCTTTTTGATAAAGTGGTCCGAACAGAAATGGAGCTTTGACAGAAATTGTGATAGGCCACGGAGTCAAGCTTTTTTTAACGTAGGAGGTGCTACCTCCTGGAGAGTTATCTGAGTGTATTTGACTGTCATCTGACTTTGCTGTCACATGATTGCTTAGCCGGTATTATGTTGGGCTTATTTAAGTTTACCTTCCCGAGTAGCTGTTCCTCGGCGCGCTAGCTCAGCAACCCTCCTCCATTATATATTCCGCACCCCCTGAAATTAAGAGTACCAAAAGCACCATATTTTTTAGGTTCAGGACAACCATCATGCTGTAAACTATTTATGTTCCATACTTCATTAAAATCGGACTAGTGGTTTTTGAGAAATGGCACGTGAAAAATGTGGAAATGGTAATGGTTTTTTTATAGCAGTAATCTACCTTAAAATGACACCCAAATGCATTCCTTCCCTTATTTATTCTAGTTCTCTTCTGTCCGTACAAATTGAAAATTTCCCTGCATAGCAGAGGTTACATGACCAAGGCAGGAGACAGGAGGCCTGAAATGCCCATGAAATTGCATTTGGAAGGTTCTAATTTTTTAAATTTTCTTGGAGCAAGCTTCAACACCTTCGTTCAATACGTACGTTCATTTGTTCATACGTTCAATACAATTTCTGGCTAGAACCCTGATTAATGCAACCAAAGGCAGAGGCAGCAAAGTTTCTTTGTACCTTTGTTATCATTAGTTAATTAGTACAAGCTTCTAGTCCTGAATTGGGGTCCAGGATTGGAATGGAGTTCAATTCAATCCTGTTCATGAACTCCAGTATTCAAGAACAAGCTTCCAATCCTCATCAGGGTCCAGGACTGGGACTGTGCTCATGTTAACCCTTGCCAGTCTACTTTCTTTACCAAGTTTGCCCACAACAAGCTTCCAACCCTAAGCTGGGGGCAGGACTGGGACCGTATTCCTCTCGAGCATCAACCCTCCTCTTCATTGGCAGTCCGGCGCTGGCAAGCGCTTCAACATCAGGCAGCACACCCGAAGCCACTGGCTGGCGACAGCAGCCCAAGCACTGCCAACTACACCTGTGCCAACTACACCGTCTCTCTTCTCTGGAGTTCTGTCCCCGCCTTTCCTGCCCGGGGTTCTGTCTCCGTCAGTGGCGGGCGGTGGACGGAAAACTGAGGGGGCGGAAAACATCCCTTGAAACGAATGAGATTAGTGACCCGATTTCAATCATTGTTCTTGGTCAACATGTTAGTTTCCCTTATAATGAAATTTTTAGGCGAGTGAATAATAAATTCTATAAAATGTTTAATTCACATGCCTTAATTGGCAACTCTTCACGAAAAAACCACAGTGGATTTTTCGCGTTAAATTTTGCCACATCCTAAGCAAGTCGTCAAACCTGTGCGTAATGATTGTTTAACTGAAAAAGATTGAAATGCGCTCTTTTTTTGCGTTCAACTGGTGCATTTGATTTCTCGTCTTAACGAAGACAATTAGCTACAACTGAGAGGGGAGAGTTCAAGTGTCTTTTACCAGGGAAATTGACTGAAAACAGATCAAGACTACTAAGCAGTTTAAAGACATGTTTATCACCCTCATTGTTCTCTGTCCACCACCCGCCACTGGTCTCCGTTATTATCATTAAATTAACAGTATTGTAAGTTTGTCTCCACACTTGATTCCTGGTCTGGACCATAACAGTACAATCTAGCCACTTATGGAATCAGTGGAGATGTCAAGCCTGGTTGATGCCGTGAAGTACCAGGGCGAATGGATTGGTCAGCAGGAGAGTGAACTCCAGCAACTTTGCCAGTCTACTGGAGCCCTCTCCAAGCAACTCGTAGCTGTAACAGAAATTCCATGGCACTCTGTCTCCACGTATTAAGCAGGCATTACCTTTGAGCAGCCAGCTCTCCCTCAGACACAAGCCATACGGGAGCTCAAAGTGACGGTTCTGGGCTCCAATTGTGGTGACCCAACACCCTTTTGCAGCTTCCTGGCCAGAGTGAGATGGTGTTTGAGCTTCAACCAGCCCTCCTCCCACCCCATTGAGCATTCAAGAGTGGCATTTGTCATCACTTTCCGCTCTGGACGTGCCAGGGACTGGGCTGCTTCCTGCTGGGAAATCGGTTATCCTACAGTGACATCATTCACCACCTTTGGTGCAGAAATTAAGAAGGTGTATGACCACTCCCGCTCTAGTCATGCTGCTGCCTGTCAGCTGCACCAGTTGCATCAACACAACCTGTCAGTGTTGGATTATTCTATTGACTTCTGCACCTTGGTCTTCTCCACGCACTGGGATGTCCAGGCGCTGTACGATGTCTACCTGTTTAGCTTAGCTTAACGAGTACAAGATGAGTTCACCGCCTTTGTCCTACCCCCACATGTGAACCAATTGGTTGGACTGGCATGGAGAATAGACAACATGTGGCAAAAAAGGCAGATGGATCAGCATGCAAGGTTACAGTTGCCTTCCCTGCCTGCATTGCAAGATGTGCAACTTGGAGCTTCTATCCATCTGGCTCCCATTGTTGCTAACTGGGCCCGGCTTCATAGTGGTGCCTTCGGAAGAATGGCTGTGCCAGATACAGTTGAATAATTGCCTGTATTGTGGAAGCACTGTACACACCATAGTTGAATGTCCAGTCTGATGGATGCGAGCAACATCAGTAAGAGAGGTGCTATCAGGAACGGTTGTCTCATCACTCCATCCACTCTTTTGCTGTTCGTCTGACCTGGCATGGCTGCTCAATTACCATCAGGGCTTTGATTTACTCTGGCATCATTGGGAATTTCATCCATCCTGGTCTTTTTCAACGTCTTAGAATGTAAACTAAGCCATTGCCAGTTCCCATCCAGCCCCAGGGGTTAATGAAGAATCCCCTGCCTGATGTCACCAAAGTCCCCCAGTAGGTGCCCATACTGACCTCCGGTAACCATGCAGAAGAGTTAGCATTTTAAATCATGGAGTTACTACATACTCAGGTGGTATTGGGCAGACCTTAGTTAGAACTTCACAACCGTCAAGTCGACTGGCCTTCCAGATCCATATTGGAGTCAACTTCTTCATGTTTTCCGTCCTGTCTTTGTGCTTCCACTTACCGAGCTAGATCTCCATCGTCTGACCATTGGGAGGAGCCGCTGGACCTGAAAGACATTCCTGCCATCTACTGCAACCTTCACATGCCATTCAGCAAAGCAAGAGCACTTCCGCCACACAGACCCTACGATTGTGCCATAAACTTACTGCCTGCTATTTCGCCCCCAGAGGTCGGCTGTACTACCTAACTAACCAGGAGTCCCGAGCAATTTAGGAGGCAATGCATTAGTCCCCGTGTCTAGAATAATTCAGGCTTCTTTGTTCCCAGCCGGAGCTCGTTTCCTCTTCGTGGCTAAGAAAGATGGGTCGCTGTGCCCCTTCATCAAGTACCGGGGATTGAATGCAGTTACAGTTAAAAATCATTATCCTTTACCTTTCATGGATTCAGCCCCTCTAAACTCCAAGGTTGCAAGTTCTTCACCAAGCTGGCTTTGCGCAATGCCAACTACTTAGTGTGCATATGGGAAAGAGATGAGTGGAAGACAGCATTTAACACCCCCTGGGCCATTATGAGGACATGATCACATTGACTGGGTTCACTAACACCCCAGCTGTGCTGCAGAACCTCATAAATTAGGTCCTCCAAGACATGATGTCCTGTTTCGTCTATGTCTCTTAAAGAATAACTGGTCTTCTCTCAAATCCAGGAAAACCACATCCACCACATCAGCATGGTGATCAGAAGGCTCCTGGAATATCAATTGTTCCTGAAACCTAAAAAGTGCAAGTTTCACAGAACAACAGTCTCCTGCCTGGGGTTTGCGGTGACATAAGGTGCCCTGGAGATGGATCACCGAAAGGCAGTATTGCATTAGCCGAACCTGAAAGACCGTAAAGAGCTGCAAAGATTCCTTAGCTTCACCAATTCCTATTACCACTTCATCCGAGGGTACGCAAGTGTTTTTAAACCCCTAATTAGGCTGATCTCTCGTAATAGTTCCCTTTGCCTGGACCCCCCAGGGAGCATCCTTCTTTAAACAACTAAAAAGGCTGTTTACCATCACTCCCATCCTCAAGCTACCAGATTCCAAGCTCCAGGTCGACAGGTTAAGTTGATGCCTTAGATGTGGAAGCTGGAGCTGTCCTCTTGCAGTGAGCAGAAGATGGTAAATTACCTCCTGTGCCTATTTTTCTTTTTCTGCAGAGGGACCCTTAGCCATCGGTGATCGGGAGCTGCTGGCGATGAAGCTGGCCTTCGAGGAGGTGAGATGCAGGCTGGAGGGGTACTGGCTTCCTTTCCTCGTCTTGACAGACCACCGCAACCTGGAGAACCTTGCCATGGCGAAGAGACTAAATCACAGGCAAACACATTGCTCCCTCTTCTTCTGAAGATTTTATTTTATCCAAACGTACTATTCCAGTACAAAAAATACAAAGCCTGACTCCTTCTGATGACTGTACCCTTCCATGCCTGAAGAAACTCCTGATACCATTCCCCTGGGTAAATGTCTCCTGGCTGTCACAGGTCAAAAATGTGGTCGAAGAGGCTTTGCGGTCCTGTCCCTCACCACCAAACACTCCTTCCGCCCTGTTCTTCATCCCTGAGCGAGTGAGAGGTCATGTCCTTAATTGGGCCCATACCTCTCAGGTAGCCTGTCACTCAGACCTCTCTCACATTATTGCCCTGGTGCGCAGCATTTCTTGTAGCCTTCCCTCGCCAGTGAGGCCTGAATCTTTTTTCAGGGTGTACTGTGTGCCCCCGCTCCAAGTCAGTAATCATCATCCCAGTGGTCTTCTGCAGCCCTTAGAAGTTCCCCATTGACTATAAGCCTGTATAGCAATGGATTTTGTAATGAGCTTACCACCCCCGGATGGGAATAAGGTCATCATTACTATTATTGACTACTTCTCCAAGTCTGCTTATATTGTGCTCACGCAGAAGCTGTCCTCTGCTGGCGAGACTGCAACGTTTTCCCCCTTCATGGTGTGCCTCAAGAGGTGGTGTCTGGCTGTGGTCCACAATTCTCAAGCTGGCTCAGGAAGGCCTTCTGCACCTGAGTGGTGGCGACCCTGCAGCTCTCTTCAGGAGTTCACCCTGAAACCAACGGCTGGGAGGAGAGGCTAAACCAAAAACTGGGCAAAACTCTTCATTGTTTGTGTGAAAGTAATCCAACTAAATGGTCACGTCATCTAACTTGGGTGGGGTTGGCTCACAATTCATTACCAGTGGTTGGATT